>MU227961.1:1281110-1293030 GCA_018584345.1 Thuja plicata | reverse complement strand
GAGCCCTCTCAAGATTTATCATGGGAGTACTAAACACCACTTGTAATAATGTCGCACGCAGGAAGAGATGGGTTTGCGTGTGTCCAGAACTTTCGCGGGTCTCCAATTACCCATGCATTTATACTGATTAAACCCCTCATTTCCTCCCACAGTTTTCTACACGAGTCTTTTACAGAGGCGCACTACCAACCATGGAAGCAAATTTCGCGCTGGAATCATGCAATCAAACCCAGGCGTATGAAGGGAAGGTAACGGTCCGGCGCCTGAAGATTATCTTCCTCTTTGAGGATCAAGCTTTTCTGAGCGCGGTTATGGATTTCTTGGGGCCGGAATTCATGGATACATACTGGCGCAGGAGATCAAATTTGGACATCGCCTCACTGTTTGTAGCGCTGGCTGTGATGGTGGGGGATTCGAAAGAAGAAGTTCGAAGGGTTGTTGAAGAATGCGTTGACAAGCAATGGCTTGTGGGGTTGGAGGAAATCATTGAACAGGCTGTTCTTGGGATAGGGTTGAACATGGGTCAGCACCCATGGAGGCAAATTGGAGGCGGAGATACTCTGATACAGCCGTTGGTCGTGTGGTTGTCTGCGAACCCACGTGAAGTACACCTGCCGAAAGCAGCTAGGGCTTGGCGGACTTTGACAAACCTACTGCAAGCAAACACAGGGGAGGAGGAGAATGCAAACATGGGCAAAGGAAAGACTACTACCAAGAAAAGCGAGTGCCCACACGGCGAGCCCCTGAAATACCAAGTTATCAGGGAAGGGCGGGAGGTGACTGGTGTAGCAACAAGAGCAGGCTTAGGGGTTGATGTGTCGCTGCTCGACAGGGGGACGCCAAGAAGGGCTGGCAGGCCACGTTTTTTAGGGGTCGAGGATAACTCAATCCCCAACTTCACCAAGGAAGAGGTTGCCTCCTGGTTCAAGGAATGAGGTGGTCGATGGATTCGCAGTTAGGAGGGGTGAAACCAGAAGTTTTTTGTCTTTACATTTCTGTTGTAGGGGTCGGATTTGTTGTAGGTGTTGATGCCTTTTGAAATGTATATGCATCGGCTTTAGTTTACCAGGCTTGTAAATGAGGGCCTCTTATGCTCTTATTTTCTCTAATATTGTAAGCTCTTTTATTATTAATACAAAAAACATGTTACCTATCAAAAAAAAAATATAGTGCCTAAGGGGTCAATTTTTAAAGAAAGGCTCATATTTTATAAAAAATAATAAGGTGAAATCATGGAAACCCTAAAAGTGACAACCTAGGGTTTTGAGCCTTTTAAAAAGGGCATTGGGAGTCGTTTTACACATCCAAATTTCATAATTTTCATCTACAGCATTTGAGGAGAGCTCTTGACACAGTTTTCAGCAGATTAGAGGCTCAAGAACAAAAACTCTTGGGTTCTATCAGGTTTGGACGACACCGCAGCCTGCAGGAAAGAAGGAATTCACTGTCTATTCAGTTTTTTAAAGCAATTGGTGCTTAAAGTGTTTTTAGTAATTCATTTTGGTGAGATAGGGATCAGAATTCCAATACATATCATACAGATCAGATTTCTTGCAATCTAATTGAGGATTCATAGACCATTCAGGCTAGCCGCACTTCCCAGAAAGAGCCAACATCCCATTGCAAGGAGAAAGTATTTTTTATCAGATTGGGGTTGCGTTGGATTTGGTTGCATCTCAATTGGTGGTTAAAAATAAGAATTTGCAGAAGTTGATCATTCCTTCCAGCTAGCCGTACAGCACCATTGGAAGTTGGTGTCGGCCATGGAAGACAATCAGCAGTGAATTTTGTAATAAATCAGTCATTGGTGTATTCCCGGATTTTATCAAATCAATCAATTTGTGCATCTTTACCTAGTACAATTCTTGTGTTGGTCATTTGATAGGGATTTAGGGAGTTTGGAATTATTTCAAACTTGATAAACATTGTTATCAGACTTGTTATAATGATAATAAAGACATATTTGGTGTTGGCATTTTGATGTCTTTGAATGCAAAGTTATTGGTTATGTTTCTTTTATATTGGCATATGTGAAAACCATCTTAAACAAGCATTAAAACCAGGCATTAAACTTAGAAATCAGTATACAGTGACCTTGCATGACAAGTGTTTGACAAAATCTCAATACACTTCAACAGGGAAAATCGAGACAGAATTTAGCTGGGATCTTTCATATGACATGAAAGTAGCATTTCGAACTAGCGTACTTGCACAAGAATGTAAAAAAGGATGTTCTATTTGAGAGGTGGTGTCCAATAAAAAATGCATGCAGCACAAGGGCCTTATAAATATCAGTGCATCTTCCTTGACCGTGTGAATATTGTTTGAAGTACCAACAGTCATTGGGGCCTCAACGGTTGGATTTAACTGTTTACAACCATCTGGAAACTTAAACTACCTTACACAACAATTAAAATAACAAAACTTAGGCATAGCATTTATGATACGCTATAACTATCTATGTCCCATAGTTTAGAAAATCCAGCACAGCCTTTGGGAGAAGAGTACAAATTTGAGATCAAACTCTGTCTAGTGAAACTCTTCTGCAACATGTGAGACCTCATATGCCAAAAAAGCCTTCAAGAATGTACCTATCGATCTACAAAATTTCAACTTATTACACTTTATAATCATAATGAATCATTCCTGAGAAATACACTGTACATTTGGGGCTTAAGTGAGATATCTATGGAGCTATTTCAACAATAAGATTATTAGAGTTATAAGTGTATCAATGGACAAGAAAAAAATGGATCTACTTGCCCTAATACTGGTTCACCCTTCAACCGACCTTGAGAAATCCTGGTTTGGGTTTCTTATTTCCTGCTCTTTTTTAATACTAGTGAAAGCATAAAAATAGAAAGTTGTTCCTTGGTTGATATTCTAATAAATTCTGATTTTAATCTTACTGGCAGTGGGGGCCTACAAGGGACAAATGATAGTGACCCCATTTGTGAATATACTTGGCTCAAAATGTCATAAGGGATGACAGTAATGGCTTGCAACTACGATGAACCCAAACTGTCATTTAAAGGGGAACTTCAAGCCTTAGACAGATTAGTGAAGCGATTACCAGCATTCAGTGAGATTTACCCTGAAAGAAATAGAATAGATATGGCTCACTAATCTCTAGGCATTCCATGCTGAAAAATAACTGCAAATAACAGATACACATGTACCAGCAAATTTCCAAAAGAGTAAGTGAGAAAAATACTCTATGCATGGCAATTCTAACAGACTTGTGGAGCTAAGAATGGCAGTTAGTGAAAAAATGGCTTCTTCTTGCATAATTCTTTATTTTAGTGGAGATTTCTCTAAAGTTAAAACTGTCAGCAGAGAGGATTATTTTTTAAGTCATCACCCCAGCTGAAACTCATAGTAATACCTACTATCATGCTCACTTGAAAATATCATCCCTCTCCTCAAATAAGACATTCAAGGCATCAAATAAACATATACGTTGGAGAAAAGTAGCCATGCCCTGGCAAGGCATTAATATACTCCACATCAACCTAAAAAAGTGAAATTTTCATTCCAATTGATGGCTACCTGAACAGAATAGTCGTGGAAGCACATAACCCATCCTTAATTGATATCACACAGAATGTAGCAGTGTAACTTCTCTGATTAGGAAAATGCATTTTTGCCATCAAAAAAATAAGATCATTTAACTGCATCTTATATTTTCAGGAAATAAAAGTAAACACTTTTACAGAACCGTGCCCATAGCATATTCCATCTACAGAAATGCATAGGTCACAAACTGGAAGAATTCCAACTTGCATCAACTGCTGCAATTATTTTCTCATGAATGTGGGGACCACAACAAGCAATGATTCCTCTATCAAGTCCCTCTAGGTAAATCCCCTTTGAAAAGTCAAGGGGAGATCCTCCAGCATCAGTCACAACACCCCCAGCTTCTTGTATTATAAGAACTCCTGCTGCATGATCCCATACTTTCTCTTTGTATCCAGCCCTTGCAAATTTCATAAATATTTCTGCATCACCTCGAGCTATAGCTGCATATTTTGCCATGCTATAAACACGCAACGGACAATTTCTGAAAAATAAGACATTCATTTAGTCATTGGACAAACTGTAATAATATTCACACAATAAATATTTCAAATGGTCGAGGAACCTAAAATAAAAGTCCAATGAAAAAGAAATTCCAAAACAAAAACTCACCTTAGCCCTAAACTGTGAGCAAGTCCTTCAGTGAAGGAATGGCTTGAGTTTTCTTTTTCAAATGGTTCACAAAATGTAGCCAATGCAGGATCATCAATGGATGAAACAATGGCAGGCCTTGCTAAAGTTGACAACCCCAACTTTATGATGTCATTGACCAAGGGCTCCATCCAGGCTTGGCCACTACCCTTTTGTGCAGATATCACACAGCCTTTACTCCATACTCCAGAACCTGGTGGGGAAAGCTTAGACATTAGTTGATAATAGCGATGATGGTAGTTAAGCCACTCCCTTCTCATTGGATAATTGGGGCAACCAAGAACTCCAAGTACCACCTCTCCGTCTTCTATCATAGCAAGAGCTATTGCATATTGATCTCCTCGTACAAAACCAAGAGTACCATCTACTGGATCTAGTACCCAGTGTCTTCCAGATGGTCCACCTTTAGAGTTCCCTTTGTTTATAGCATTAAGAACATCAAGAGTTCCTAGTGATTTCAGAGGGGACTCAAGCCCAAACATTACTGCTTCACTAAGACACTCGTTCACTGTGCTGACCACTCCCTGCAGTAACTCATTTCCATCCCTTCCACGAAGTGCTTGCGTATCTTCTTCAGCAATAATTGAAATATGCTCCTCCCCAAAATATTGTGACAACACCCAGCTAATAACTGTTTGAACACTCCAATCTGCTTTATGAATTGGAGTGAAAATAGAAACATAACAAAGTACAGATGTGTTAAATCAAGGCCAGAGGATGCTTTCTTTGAACAAGAGTCCCTTTTTCATAAGACCACACATCACTTTATCAAGAAACAGTATGACTTGCATTCAAAACCTGGTGAAAATGTCTTGTGATATTATGAAATATTTGAATAGAACATATTTATCCAATCCAAATGTTCTGAGCCTTATGTTATAGTGCTTATCATCCGGATTCTTTCTTCCACTCAATTTGGTTCTTTCTCCATATCTTCCTTCTCTTTTCATGCATATTTTTTAGTCTGCATTGATGACACTAAATCTGAATTTTATGTGTTCTGAAATTCCAATGTTTTTGTTTTATTATAAGAAATGAATTGCACATGCCCATTCTATTTCCTCACTCTCATTTATATTTTTCTGTTCTTCATCTGACTTAAAAATTAGTAGCTAGAAGAATTCTTTGGTAGGCATTCTGTAATTTTCATGGATGATACTATCGGTTCTTACAGTTTGACTTAGTGCACAGTTTTGAGGTGGTCTTTTATTCCTGATCATTAAGATTCTGCATATAAGTCAGAGCGACTTATTCATAAGCAGACACACTTTTGACAACCTTATCACAATCTGCAAAGGCACCAAATGTGGACAAGAGTAGACTAGAAATAGATTAGAGTGTCAAATAAGGAAATGGATTGTGAATGAATTTGAAAACAAAAGGATGCAACAAAATCTCATTAACTTCAAAATATATTATAAAATACACATTTATCAACATAAAATGACCTACTGCAGGGAATGGTCAGCACAGTGAATGAGTGCCTTAGTGAAGCAGTGACATTTGGGCTTGATTGCCCTCCAAAATCACTAGAAAATCTTGATGTTCTTAATTCTATAAACAAGGGTAGCTTTAAAGGTGGACCCACTGAAAGACACTGGGTACTAGATCCTGTAGATGGCACTCCTGGTTTTGTACAAGGAGATCAATATGCAGTAGCTCATATTATTATTACAGTTATTACCTACACATTGGATTATGTACAATAGTGTTACATGCATCTCCCTCACTAATCCACAAGGGTTATTGTGAGACGAAGCATGGCTTTGAATTTTTTCAAATTTCTCTCCCGAGTGCTTTTGTTAGACTATCAACTGACTGTTTTGCAATTGAACAATATTTTAGTTGGCTTGAGTTTTCTACAGTCCGTTAAGAATTGGTTTTTGGTTTTTATTGTGTATATTTTTCAATCAAAATATACACATTTGAAACCAAAAACAAGCATACAATATTTTAGTTGCACATTGCATCTTTCATATGATACAGAATCAAATGAAATTTTTTGTTGATGTCCTTGGTTTAGTCATTCAAGACAAGATTTCTTGGCAATTTGATTGCCAAAGTGTTGGTGACCATAAGTGGTGTTGAAGAATCTTATTTCTCCTACAAGTCTTCATGAATCCTGCTGAGCCATAAAATTTCTCTTCTTGTCTCTGAAGCTGTCACATATTCTACTTCCATTAATGAGAGAGCTTGCAATGAATGCTTCTTTGACTCTGTGTGATGACTATCATTCCCAAAAGCATTAGGAAACCATAAGTAGATTCTCCTTCTTCCAAGTCACCTACTTAGTTTGGATCTGAAAATGCAACTAATTAAAAATCTTGTGCCCTGCAATGTTTAATTCTATAGGTCAAAGTTCCCTTGAGATATTGAAGAGTTCTCTTTGCTGCTACCCAATGATTTTCTATAGGTTGTTGCATAAATCTAGAGAGGACTCCCACAAAAAACCCTTAGATTCTGTTGGGCAATTTCAAACAGGAATTGCCTTTACACTGAATGATTGGCAGAAAATCAATATCTTTCCAGGTTTGCCAGTGGATCAGTAATCAAATGTATTTGAAATCTTGCGGACGAGAAATATATTTGCATAGATTATTCAATTTTTTGAACAGTGGTCAATTGGTCTGCAAATATTCAAAGAATAAGTTGGCCATCATTTTAAAAGAGGTTTTCATCCTAAATTAATCTGCCCTAGCAGTCTTTAAATTCTTTCAAAACCAGCAAAGCACTATCTCACTTATGAAGTTTAAAGCCTTACTCTTGTTGGTCGATATAATTTGAAAGAGTGTCATATGATTTAGGGAGGCACAGGGAGTTTAAAGCATTCAGCAAAAAGACAAGTCATGGGCCACATGTGATGGTGACGTGGACATTGGAAGCTTTGTGAGAAATTTAATAACCAGCCGCCAGCTATCAAGCTTTATTTTGAATGAAGTCATGAGCCTGTTGAGGATGTGGAATGGGGCCACCGTGATAATTATTAGGAACTATATATTTCTAGCCACCAATCCTCATGTTCACCAAGGAGCTGTATTATTTCCCATAGCAAGGAAAGGAAGGTTTGATGCAAGGAAAAGATCATAAAGCCTAAAGACTCCAATGCATCTTGTAGGAGAGTCTAAGCCAATCGCAGCAGTTTGGGGGTCAGCGATAGTCAACACGCCAGCATATTACGGAGTCGACCCTTTTGGTTACAACCGTACCAACCATAAAAGCTGTCGTAGCCATCTATGAGCCATTGTACATGTGCTTGAAATGGAACGCAATACTTTTAGAGGGTGTTCGCTATGAATTCAGGTCAGCTTTTCAATCAATAATGTTAAAATTTCTGTTATAAATGACACTGCTGTAAAAATCCGAGTATACATTTGTAGCGGCAAGATATATATATATTATTCCATGTGGTTGTATTGTGCCATCGAATTCTTTGGAATGAATGAATTTATGAATACTATGATTTTGTGAAGATGAGTTGATGTTAAATTATAAACATTCTAAAAACAAGTTGCAAACACTATCAGACCAACTTGCATGCCAAGTGTCTGATAGAATGTCAGTAGATTAAATTAAAAACGTTGACAAGTTGAAATAAAACTCCTGATCGGGATTTTACATGGAGTAACAAAGTTCATGATTCCTAGTCCATGAAGCTGCTATAACTTGTAAGTGTAATGAATTCCCAGGTAGCTCCAATGTTATCAAAAGAGAGTTTGAAGATGTTTGATTTACAATTATGTAGAGTGAAGGCCAAAATGGATGGTAATATAATAAAAATATGTGCTACGGCACTAAATACAACGTACAGACAACACTTGAAGCGAATAAAGATGCAATTTGATGGTATTTCTGTTGAATTCTGCCACATGCAAGGTTTTCATTAGTTGCATGGTATTTTCTGTTACACAGAAAAAGATACCTATAAAGTCTTCATTCTTTTGACCTGATCAACATGAAAATTGCGAGAAGGATGGAGATAAGCAAGGCCAAGAAATGGCAAGAGCATAACACTCAAAGCATAGTGCAGATTAAGCATGAGAAGTGAAGGTTGCAGATTAATTAAGAGAATAGAGCACTGCTATAAATTAGTTTGTCATGCATTCTTAAAGGAGAAAGATTGTGCGTTTGGAAACTTCAGTGGCAACAAGTGCAAGATTTGTGTGGCAGTAATCCAAGAGTTGGACAAAGACACAGAAGCTGATACCCTTGTGGCACTGGCATTTACCTACATAAATTTGACACCAACATCTCTACAACACATTAGAGTTGTTAAGCATGATGACTAATGTTGCCAACATGTCAAGCTTCATCATCGCTCTAGATGCATTCACCTATATGACCTTTTACATTGCAATCCCGCCAAACATCATTGTAATCGTTCACCAATGCAAAGATAACCGGGGCCATGCAACCTTGCATCACCAAAAACTTTTCCATTTGTTTGTTTGCTGAGGGTTGGAATTTACATTTCCACACCTTGTCTTCCTCATATTTCTGTGGGATTGTGTGTTCATGCAATTAGTCAACCCAAACAACCTAGTGCCATGCACTTTTGGTTCTCATGCAACCAAATGCAATTTGTGAAACCTTTGTACGCAGCCTCTTCTTTCCATGTGCCTTGCATACTGTTTGAGTGTAACTTGTTGATCATATCTTGCACAAGGAATGGTAGTCCATGTTGCATGCACATCCAATGCACCACTAAACGAGATTCTATGCTACCTTTACAAGCTTTTGCATTATCACCCTCATGGGTGGATTTCAATTGATGATCCATGCTATTGAGTCAACTTTTGTACTTCGCATCACTTTGCACCGAGTGTTTAATCTATGTCCATTGCCTCAAGCCAAATTCTCTTATCCACGTGCTCCAATTATAAAGCTTTATGAAGAAAACATGTAATTTGATCATGATGTCATGTAAACATTACAATGCAAGCATCCAGTTACACGTACAATTTAAGTGGTTTCTTCTTGAATGCCAATTCTACACCTTTCTTAATGCAGCAATTACACTTTGGATCTTGATACTTGTGACAGTGAATCTTATGTTGTAGTCCCTACGGACTGCCAAGAGTCAAATGGTTGGCTGCTTTAAGCCACAATTTTATTGAATGCAGGGCGGCAATTGTGGGTCGGGTTGGACAATTTTGGAGAAGCAATATTGCTGGCTTAGATTGTTAGAAAGTCTCAGCTTAAGATTGGATGTTTTCTTTTGGATAGTTGCCAAAATTCCATTTGTGAAAAAGGAATTGTGATTGTATTTTCTTTGCAACTTCAATAAGATTCCATAGTTGTTCCACATTTCTTTCTTTTCCTCCATTGATTACATTGTGCCTCTATGCACCCATTATCACTTTTTCATCTCCCATCATCGGTTGCCATTTGACCCATTATGCTTGTCATCATTTATTGACTTGTCCATCAGCCATGCCCCTACTCTTGAATAAGGTATGGTGAAACGGAGATTCTATCGTGTCCTTGGGAACTATATTTTGGCACTCATCGATCGAAACCAAGCAAGTTACTCTAGTTGAAATACGACATACTATTGTGTAGTGTCAATAGTCACCCATACCAATTATTCCCAGACCAGAAGCCAATTGTTTCCTGGAGCGAGCCCTACTTCTACGAAAAGAGGGGATGGGGCCCCAACTATAGTTTGCTCGCCCTAGGGAACCCTATGATTCCCTCCCACCCTTTAGGCAAGCAGGCCCTTTTGCTCTGGCAATTGGTATAAATGAGAGGGGCTCAACCACCTATTGGTTCTTCTCGTCCTTGATGCATTAACCGAACCGGGTTGTCCTGCCGGATCATAGACATCGTAGTTGACTTCTCCATTGTTAAATAAGCTCCCTGGTGATCTAGAGCATAACCTAACAGCTGCTCTATCCAGCAACTCTCGGCATGGAGTATTTCAAGTGCGTTGGACACCAAGAATCAAAGACATTCGTTCACCAGTCAGCACAATCTCACCAATGATTGTGTGGGCCCCCAACCTTTCTAGAGTAGTTCGCAAACCGAGATCTCATGCAGAATGATCATAAGAAAGGGAGGGCAAGTAGATACAATACACATTGATGAATTGAGAATGAACCAAGGGAAGGGCATCAATCAGAAACATGAGTGAATTAGGAGATGGGACGGTTGCTCGTCAATCCAAGAATGAATGTTACAACAGGAGGACATCCACCAAGTGCTTCAATGCGCCCATTAGAATAGTAAGCCCTTAGAATAGTAGGGTTTTTCAATTCCACCCAGCCCTACACTATTGCTTCCCTGCATGCATGCATGCAAGGTGGGATTTTAGGAACTATAGTGATAGTGGAAGTTCCACAACATTGCTGTGAGATCTTTTTGGCACATCTGGAATGAACAATAAGTATGCTGAATGAGAAGAGCAAGGAGAGCATTGACACTAGAATCCCCCCCCCACAGCCCTGCCCTTAGAATACTAGGGGTCCTAGCAAGGGATGGTTGGGAACAAAGGACCGAAATGATGAATCATTGATATTTATTAAAATAAAAGACTAAACGGATTTACAATGCACAGAATGATGAATCATTGATAATTACTAAAGCATATAGAGATCACTCCATGCAACCACTGGGAAGTTACTTATTTTATCTTCATCACTATAAAGATTGACATAGTCCAAAGTCAAACTCTATGATGCACGTTGGAATGCAACAGTTGTCTTAATGGCTGATGGATCAAGATGGATCTCTGTTCCCTCCTTTAAAAATGTTCAAATTTGACAGCTTAGTATTCCAAATTTCCAAATGATGTTGATGTCGAATTGAAACTCTTGATGTTAATGCCAACAGACCTTTAGCAGACAAAAGTTCATTAAAACAGACAAACCCTTGATGTGAATGCCAACAGAGCTTGAGCAGACAAAAATACATTAAAACAGACTGTGTGATAAGAAATTTTAGTTTACCTCTTAGCAGCTACACAGGCTCATATAAACCCAGGACTAATATTTTAAATGGTACTCAAACTGAAACTCTTGGTACTAATGACAAAGAATGTCAAGCAGACTAAGAAGTCAATAAACCAGTCCACAATCTTTTTGCCAATTGTTGGTGCACCAAATGAGACTCTTGATGTGAATATCAAATAAGGTCTAACAGACTAAAAGATCAATTAAATATGTTCTGTATATGAAGATGATTTCATTTCATTTTATTTCTCAGTTCTTAGTAATTAGCACATCCAACTTACACCAGTTCTGCAGTTTTTTCAGTAAGTTGTACCCAACTTGAAATTTGTGATGTAAATTGCAAAGAAGTTTGCCCAAATTGAAAGTCAAAAACACATGCTTTGTGTTAATATTATTTCACTTTACCTTTTAGTAAATATCACAGTTCCATATAAACCCAGGCCATATATTTCTCACCAGTAGGTGGGACCTAAACTCTTGGTGTGAATGTCAAAGAAAGTTGAGAAAATAGATGACTTCAAAAATAGGTTAAGATGAAAATGAACAAAGTTTACCTCCTACTAACTAGCATGGATCCATATAAACCCAGATCTGATGTGTTTTTGTCAACAGGTATTTGCTCCAATGAGACCGGCAGTTATTAGGCTCGGGACAATTGCACATGCCTCTCCCCATCTTGTATTGTGGAATCAGATATTGGAAAATAAACTTCCCATACAGAGAAACTGTTCCAAGCAGCAACAAAT
>MU227961.1:1212990-1245218 GCA_018584345.1 Thuja plicata | reverse complement strand
GCATTATTGTTGGAGCCCCATGAAATAGGTGAAGATTTTATAATTAGAGGTATGCCCAAGTGATTCCGTAAGCACACACCTATGCCAGATATCCCTGGATTGCCACGAGATGCACCATCGAAGTTCATATATTATGATTATTAATTTTAATTTGAAATTGATATTTAACCTATATTCAAAATGTTTAAATTGATTTGTCCAAATTACATATGAATTATTTTACTTTAATATATATTTTATGTTCAATTATATATATAGTAGGTTATTATTTAAAATGTAATCTTGTACAAAAATTGACACTATAAACTAAAATAAATTTATATAATATAATTTGTAATTTTAATTTATTTTTATAATAATTATATTACGTAATATTATATAATTTAGAAATTTTAATATGTATATTATATGAAAATTGTAATAATTTAATATAGGTAAAAATATATGTGTCTCAAATGTTTTAATTTTTTTTAACGTTAGTGTTGGGCAAATCTTGTGGAAAAAAAATCAAAAATCAATACTCCGAAAAAAGGGGTCCTATAAGACCAAATTAATAGAACCAATCAAAATTGAGATAAGTAATTTATAGAATTTATTTAATTCATAAATATATATTTAAACTTTACAAATATCAAATGGAAAAAAATAGTGATTAATGATTGGTTGATTAGTTCAAAACTAATTCACTATTTGTGCAGAAGTGAATGCAATAGTATATTGCCTACGACAAGTACAATAAGTGTCACGGGAATAGGAACGCATGTCATAGTTAAGTGGCCATGTCTTAATAAATACCAAATAAACATCTTTTCTATCAACAATAAAATTTAAAGTACACTACAATAGTCTTCCATTTTTAAAATATTTTTTTTTAAACAAAAGGTAGAAGCCTATATATTAATATAAAAAAGAAATTATAATAGTATAGGGAATAAATAGCTCTTCGTTGCTTGATTTTCCCAGAAATACCAATCAAACGAACGATGAACGAAATGATTGACGTGGTGATTATGGTAGTTGGGTAGGAATTCCAAGAGAGAAAGATCAAACGAAGATCCAACCTTGACAGCATCTCTGTCTTTGTGGCCTGGGGACTGGAAATTATGGAAAGCACGCAGGAAGTAGGCAGGATAACACGGGCCCTATTTGAAGATGACATACTTGGAGAGCTGGATTCCATATTGGAATGGGTCATTCCAGGGGTGGGAATGAATTTGACAAAATGCTTCGAGGATGATGAAGAGGGGCATATATTTGGGCTCATTTCGTTTCTGCATTCGAGAGCGAAGGTTGATAAACCTCTCATATATAGAAATGTAGCAGATGGGTGGCAGGGGTGAAAATGGAATTGGATAAGCAAAAGAGGATGGAGAATGAGAGGGTCAGGACTATGGCTCTGAGCATGCCTCACAGAAGGAGAAATCCAAGGGGAAGAGGCAGTGATAGAAGGGGAACAACTTAAGCGGGTGTGAGGGGTAGGGGTTTTTTGACATGCTCATGAATTATGATGGCCAATGGAGCAAATTCGATGGTGTTTGGATTGTGGTTTTTTGTTGGGGCTCTGTTTGCACACCAGAGAAAGATCAACACAAAGAGGACCCTAAAGTGGCGACATGGTATTAGACAGGTAGAGAAATTTTGCTATGACTATATGATCATATAGAAGCAAAAGGATGAAAGTCTGGAATTTCTACAATATATGTATGAAAAGGATATATGTTTTTCTTTAGGGTTTATTTATGTTTAGTTCTAAATGCATGAAATTATAAAAAATTTATGTAATGAATATCAAGATGGGTGATAAACCTGGTAGATGTAGGTAGAAAGGTGATAATATTGTATAGATGGATACAAAATACTCTTGGAGGAAGAAGTGTAGGAAAGTTTATGGCTTTTTGGAAAGACTGGAATGTAATTATGATGTAACTCTCTTTTTAAATATTAATAAAATACCTATTACCGACCCAAAAAAAAAAGATTATATTGTTGTATACCATATTTTATTATTTAACTCTCTTAAATCTTTATGATAAATCAGAGAGTGTGATCTAAAATATTGATGTTAAATAAGTTTCAATTTTTTTCCCCAGTACTCTCTTAAATCACCATGATAAATCAAATAATGTCATCTAAATATTGGTTTAGAATAAATATAGGAAAATTTTAATCATTATTAATGAAGTTCGTAGATTATCACAGTTTATATGAAGATGATAATATGATCTTTGGGTTTAATTGTGTTGATTTTTAGGTATTTAAAAGAAAGAGATATAATGTTTTGGTTTGTCAAATAGCAAAAACTTGCTCATCTAGTTTTGGTAATATTTTCTACTACAAATAAAATTCAACTATTCGATGTGGAATATGTTAATGAAGAATACCTTAGTATTTGTCTAGATAAGTGTAACAATCATGACTCAACCTCAGTAATGATTAAGATAAACCAAAGGATCATAACTCTGTGTGTGTGTGTGTGTGTGTGTTTTACTATTTAACAATTCAATCCCTAATTATGTTACCTCATATTTTATAAAAATGTGATATTTAACATATAATATTATTCTATCCATTCTTTAATTTAATATACTTTTTTTTATTGAAACTAGTATATGAATCAATTCATTAAAATCCATATACAAATTTACCAACTCATTCACATTAGTATTTAAGAGAGAGACAACTAAGAATAAAAAGCTATGAAAATGTCATCTCACCTTCTCTTAACATTACTCACATTGGTACTCTTTTGACAAAGAATTTATCATAATTTAGAGGGGGAATAAAAAGCTCGTGACAATAGACTAAAATTCAATAGATAACATATAGTCTTGATGTTTGATTATTTAAAAACTTGAACTTGATGGTAGTAGCATCTATATATTGGTAGATACTATTTTACTCTGATCCAAATTTATGTTCCTTTTCATGGAAGATATTATTTTCGTAAGTAGAAATTATTGATTGGTTAAAAAGTTAAAAGGGGAAATAAATTCTTGGTACCGACTTATATGTTAATTCATTCTCTCAATGCTTCATCAAGTTCCAGAGAGAAGATCTAACAATTTTAGGCGAGCCTTTCACTAACTGATTATTTTGTTGGGGGCTCAAAAAAAGCAGTACAAGCATATTAGTATTCAACCCATTGAACAAATGCAGAACCATGTTCAAATTCAAATGGCCACAGATTCTCATCTCTTGGATATAAGAATGCCTAAGGTGTCAAACTACAAAGATGTTTAGTATGTAAATGTATCTTAACTTGAGACAGGCAAGGTATTTTGTCCTAACACATATCACCAATTACATGTAGGTCCCACATATAATTTTCTTTGTATCACATTTAAGATTTGGAAGAAATAATGGGAACATAGAGTACAAGGTGTGCTTCAAATTTTTCTTTTGGAATATCCTCTTTATTGTCATACATTTTTCCAAAAAAATATTTTGTTAAGGAATTTGAAGTCTTTGTTGATGGGAGTTGCTTGTTTCAAGCAATAACACATTCTTTATATATTTGCAATAAGATGGCAATAGTTTTAATACATTTATTGATGTAGAATCACCAAGCTCTAGATCATCTTAATATTTCCCCTTAAGATCAAGGGGTTTTATTAGGTTTTGAGAATCGACAAATTACAAATAGAAAAGATGACATTTAGAACTTGTTTGCATCTAATTAAATCATAAGAACATTGCATCTGCAACCCTCTTGCATTATATGGTATCACAACAGTAGTAACAACAAGATATTGACATACTAAAAAAATTATTGCCACTCTCCCTTTCTACTGATTCTCCTATACATATCATTTAATAAATATATTCATATTGGTGTACCCATTGCACCTTTTTTGGTGTAAGAATTATTAATAAGAAAAATTAAATAAGTGTCACGGGAATAGGAACGCATGTCATAGTTAAGTGGCCATGTCTTAATAAATACCAAATAAACATCTTTTCTATCAACAATAAAATTTAAATTACACTACAATAGTCTTCCATTTTTAAAATATATTTTTTTAAACAAAAGGTAGAAGCCTATATATTAATATAAAAAAAGAAATTATAATAGTATAGGGAATAAATAGCTCTTTGTTGCTTGATTTCCCCAGGAAATACCAATCATATACACATACTAAGAGCATCTCCAATATGGAAATCTATTTAGAAGACTTCCTTTCTCAGGTTATGGACATTATATACATGTCATCATGAGCAAAAAAAACAAATATGCATCTTCGAACATATGCACCAGAAGATATTCAAAACGCCCACCAAAACAGAGGAGATCCAAAAATCATGTCAACCAAATACCATTGATAACAAAAATCCACTTTCACTCACACGAGCTACTCCTCCATAGCTTCTGGCATTGCATCCCCTAAATTTAGTGTCGCTTCAGGCTATAGTTGTTCATTGATACCACTCGTTTGCTTTAGGCCAGTGGCATTTACTCCTTGTTCTGCAACTTCACGCTGGTATATGTCTTTTTGTTTGTAATCTCATGACCTTACAACCTCTAACAGGCAGTTCCTTTCCTTTGGCTGTTGCCAGCAACTAATTCCTAACTGATCTATCTTTCCCTCCAATGAAAATCAATTTCAATTCTTTTATAGACTCTTTGTGAGCATTTGGTATCCTACAAAGGGCTTGAGAATTTGCGAACTCTCTGCAAAAAAATTGGCATTTGAATTTCTGTCTCTCCAAGTATAAATTATTGTCGCTTTCCATGGCCGCCTAGGTGACGCTCAAACTCTATCTGTCATCTTCTTCCTCCTTTACTTTATCCTCCTTGTGTTGCAACTCAAAATCCAAACAATCGTGAAAATTTCTACATTCGACCACTATTGTTTCCATTTTTTTTTGCTTCGTCTGTTATTCTCTCACTTCCCTAATCTTAAGATCACGTCATGTCTTGGTAAGCCTCTTAGTCGCATTGGCAATATGGAGCCAAACAATTGGGTATGTCCGATGACGTTAATAATTTCAACAACCACTTTGCGGTTATGTGAGACACTCCCACCTGGTAGTGCTCACATTGTAAAAGCCTATCGACTAATAAAAAGTTGGGGTCCGACGTCCATCCAAGGTCACAGATCGTTTTAAAAATGAGTCCACTGAAACTATCTGATCTGATTTACTCTACAGGTAGGATTTCATCTGTAGCCTATCACATCTTGCCCACAAAAATCCACCTTCCTTTCACTGAGTTAAAATGAGGAAAACGAACAGCCAAGATCAATGCAATGGTTGTGCATTGGTTTCAAACAACTCTCAATCGTTGATGCAAAGGAGGTTTTGCAGGAAATGCCTCCAGCGTAAAAATACAAATGGGTAATTTTGTTCAACAATCTTTGAGTCACATAGGGTTCCTCAATTCTTTGGAAATTTATATGGTCATGATGTATCTGAGAAACAATTCCAGAGGAAAAATAAGCTCTCTTTAGAAGAAAAAGCATTTATTTACGTGTAAGTGTATATCAGTGATTGCATTCTAATGAGGTACAAAAGTTATGTTGATAGAAAGATATCCTATGGGTAATATATGAAAGGTCTAATAATAAGTAATTAAAATAATAAAAAGTAAGAGTGGAGTGATTTTTTTATGGTTTGATAACATTATGAAAGGTGCATAATAGGTGTATGCAATGAAAATGCGAATCAAAATAATGTAAAAAATGTAATGGTAGTTCCAAACTCAAAATCCACAAAAACATAAATAAAGTATAATGTTTATGCATAAAATCAAAAGTATAGATTTGCTCTCATTTCTTGTTATGTAACTTTGATTTCATCATGATAAACTAAAGGTTCGATGCTTGCTAATGGATGATATCCCTTGACAATGATAATGGATGCTTCATACTTCAAGACAAGGCAGATACTCCAATGTGCTAGATGCACTCTTGATAATAATGTTATAGAGAGAAATGAAGGAGTAAATATTGATGATATGCCCTAACAATAGGTTAGATAAAAGGACATGCAAGACAACTGTAAAATGCAAGTAGAGGGAAGTATATGCAAATTATCCCATTGATTGAATCCAAAATAAAACATATGAATGGATAATGAAATGGATAGGAAGCTACAAGATGGGAAGGATATCATTCAATAACATGAAAATCTAGGAGAGGATATGCAATATTGGAAGGATACAATCGTTAAGATAGAAATTTACGAAAGGATAGATAAGATAGATAGTATAAGATAGGCTAAATATGTCTTCTCTTATTTGTTATGCTTTGTATCATCATCGAGCGACTCCATGCAAATAGCAAACAAGAAAACAATCTTGAAGACCAAGACAAAAATAAAATATAAATTTATGATAAAACAAACACTGTGAGCTACTCCTCACTCTCTGCCATGATATCAAGATCAAGTCTTCTTTGAGATGCCCCATTCATCGTTCTTCGCCATGATATCAAGATCAAGACTTCCACGAACTTCATTAGAATAGGTGAAGATAAAAGATAAAAAGATAAATCAAGGATCAAACATAAAAAGATCAAGAATCAAAGATTAAGATCAAAAGATCGAACATGAAAGGATATGCAAGACATGTGTACATGCAAGTATATATAAATTATCCCATTGATTGAATCAAAGGTAAAAACATATGAACAAGAAATGAAATGGAAAGGATCTGATGGATAACATGGAAAGTAAAAAATGTGAAGATCAAGACAAAATGAAAAATAAAATGATAAAACAAACACCATGAGTTATTCCTTGCTCTCCACCTTGATATCAAGATCAAGGCTTCAACAAAATGCCTCATTCGTCAATCTCCACCATGTTATCAAGATCAAAGCTTCCATGAACTCCATCAGAAAAGATAAAGACAAATGATAAAAAGATAAAGCACCTAATATAGGAAAGATACATCGGTCAAAGTGAATAATATAGGTGATCCCACAATACTCGGTTACACTATTTGGCCAACTTTGACATTGAAATCAACATTTTGCATTAAATGTTTACTCTCTAGCATGTATAGTAGTTAAACCATTAAGAATTTGAAGATAAAGTAAATTAATCATTTGTGAGATTTTTGTGTAGATTATAAATATATATATTTAAAAAATAGAAATAAATTGTGCATATTTTTACATAGCTTTTAATAACTTAATTTTTATAGTAATTAACATTTTTCAGAGTTGACATTTACTATGTAATGCATAACATTTGTTATAACGAGAATAAAACTCTAATTATAAAATATAGATTTATCATACCAATATCTAGGGTATGCATATTTTTTCCTAATTTTTTGTTGCATAGATTTTTTAGTTAATTTGTGAAGTAAGAGTAATTGTATTTTGGACAGAGGTGTATTTGGTAATGTATAGCTTTTTTATGCATTTGAACTAACTTCTTTTTTTGTATTAAAATAAGGATATGACTGTCTAGAGAAAGAATTTGTTTACGTTATTTTCTTTTATTTTTCAAATTTTCTACATGTGTGTGAATTAAACACCTAAATGTTTGATGAAAAACCTATATTCATAAGAAATAAATATATTAATAAAATTAAATATATTCAAAATTATACTTTTTCGAAAGCTAATAGTAAGGACTAAATACTTACAAAACAAAAATTCCAAATCAATTCATTTGATCCCTCGAAAGCTAATTTTGAAGTGATTCTTTGTTAGCATTTTGATAATATGAAGGAGACTACATTGCAAGTATGATTGAAGAGTAGAGGGGTTCTATCAAAGAGATTTTGATCTAAGAGGCTTTGGTATAACCCTCTTCAATTAATTCCTTCAAATGAGACCTCTCATAGCTTAAATCGTTATATTTTCTTTAAAATGTGTGATTTCAGCAAAAATCAGGATGTGCAAAAAAGTGTAACCCAGTATTGTCAATCACACATACATTAGGATAGACCAAAATAAATTTTCAAAATACTATATGCTAAAAATACATCCAACCCCTACATACCAATAAATTACATCACATAAATAATTTAAAAATATAAGGAAAATAAATATAAATTATGCATCATAAAATAATGTGCTACAAGCCAAGCGCATTGAGGAAGCTTCCACTTTTTTGCATGTTAAATAGAGGATAACCCACGTGCCCAATGAATACCAGGTTATTTTGCATACACGGAAGAGATGGAAAATGTTGAAGGGGGGTGATGAATTTGGTTGTAAGAGAAACTTATTAGTTTTGACACGAGTATCTTTCCTTTAACACAGTCCATCCTTTCAAAACAAAACCGGTTTAAATTCGATTGAAGGGTAGCTTGTGAGACGCTTTTGCCCATGCCGTCAGCAAACCGTTGTATATCTGGTAAATTTTTACAACGTTCTATGTATTTTGCAACATAACACATGCTTCTATTACAACCTTCCTATCATTATTAGAATGTTCAACAATTTACAGAATTGTTTCTTTCCCTATTATCAAGAAATTTCTTCCTTTCCAATTTTATTTCAAATTTGAATAATTATATTTGGAAGAAAACAAATTTGTGATACATTTCAAATTTTTTTATGGTGATCAATTGTAGACACCCTAAATTCACCTTCACAAATTTATTAATTTGTGTCAACTAACTATTCTTCTAAATCTTATAATTAATTAAATTAATTATTTTTGTCCCATAATATAATTAATTTAAATTATTAATTATATCCTCCCATTCTTCTAATGTTTAGGTAATTTAATTAATTAAACATATTATGGTCACTTATCCTAAGGTTTAATCTATCTTAGTTAATTAAACCTAATCTTTCATTAATATCTATTTCTTCTAAAATCTAATTAACTAATTAATCCTTGATTAATTAGTTAATCACCATCATTCCTAACCAATTAGCCATTTTCTCTAATTTTGAATTCTCGCACACACATGTGATCCCTTTTACTCTAATTTAAAATTCCCACTCTCTTAAAAAGTGCCATGCATTTGGTCCTCACACATGTAGCCATCTTATTAACCCATTGGTCCCCCTACATCTCTTACACACTTCTTCCATGACTCCCAAGCATGCTTCCACATGTCACCATCACTCTTTCTTGAGTTTTCTCACACATGTGAGAGAAACCTCCATCTCCTTTCCATGACCAAGTTGTCCTTATTATGCCTTTCTACTTGTCACAAGGTTATGTGATTAATCCACCTCACCTCCTCATATTGAATCTCAACCCTCCATTAACTTCCAATCTTCACTGTCCATTTCAGTACTTCCAACTCTATAAATTGGAGCCTTCTCCCTTTGAAAATCATTCATTATCATTGCATCCTTATTATGCCAAAACTGATTCAAAGAATCCACATTCATGATAGTGTTATCATGCCAAATTTCCTTTACAAATCCACTATAATTGCTATCATTTATCTTATTATCCATTCCTTGTTGTGTTGATTACAAAGAGCATTCCACCTCCAATAAAATCAAAGAGCAAATCAACTAAAATTGGGTGCTTTCACTTCAACTCATTGACGAAGGTTTAAAGGTATAACATTAGTGTTTTACATTTATTTTAAGGCTACTTTCATTCCCTCACTTTTTGGCACATCTAATGGGACCTACATCTCTTATAAACTTACAAGAATTTGTGAGTTTTTGTGTTTTTTCACATCCAGGTTGCAGATTAGTGCCTATGACTGCATTTTAGTGCATGTGCCTGTATTTTAGCACCTCCACCTTAGTTTTGTTAACTATGGTTTATTTTTCAAGTTTTTGACTTATTTTAATAATTATTAATAACTTGTTACTGTTTAATATATTTTATGGCTATTCAATCTTTTCATACTTGCAAGTTTTCAATAGCTAACTGATGCAGAGCATCTATCACAAACCATAAATCATTAGGGTTACTACTGACCCAGGACCTTTAACCTAGTTCAATAAGGAATCTAACAAGATCAAATTGCTCTTCTCAACTTGAAAAACACTATCAATTACAATAGTGTTGATGTTTTGTAGCTTTTGTCGGATAAATCCTATGAGACTATGTGTGTGTGTGTGTGTGTGTGTGCGTGTAGTTACATAACCAATTGTCATTATATTAATCTCATAATAATGAATAGACATGTCCCATTAAGGGACATGTCTCTCCTATCCTCATTCTCAATATAAATGAAAGAGAGATTTGAACCGCCTCACAATAGGTACTAATAATCATGCCAAAGCTTCTCCTAATAATAGTATATTCAAACTAAGGATTACTTTTCCTATCATGAAGTGCATTTAAATTATCAACCCAAGGACATATACTTGAAATGGGACAGCACAATATGTGCTCTAAGTTTCTCAAAGAGTCATACTACCTATACTATAAGAAGTAAAAATGCATGAAAGAAACCTACGCTATTGTTGCAGGAAAGGTAAACACACTTGAATACTTAATGGAATTAATGCTGAAAACTGCAAACTTTGTTTGAACCTATTCTATCAACCCATAGCATTCACCATAATTATCCTTGCAAGTGGTGCAGGAACATACATAAATCTAATGCTGCAGGAATGAAACAGTAAAATCCTATTTGAAATGTTGTAAATGCTTAAAGTAAATCTAATCTACTCTAATCTAGTCCACCTCCCAAGTGGGCCCCCTTGGCTGGCTTTTGCTAACTACTAACATAGAATGTAAACCAAAATTGCTTCATTATATTTCAGAGATTACATAAGAACAATGCACAAAACTAGAAAAGTAACTTGTTGTGCAAGATGCAACAATATATTTTGCAAAAACTTTGAACTCACAAACTAACAATAAAATCCCTATAAATAGAGGATTGACGCTTATTCAAAACATAAAGATAAGTTCTAACTTAAATCTCGCCATAGAAGAAAAAGGAAATGTAACAGCCCACGATATAATGCAATAAATTTTGGATGACCTATTCGACAGGATAGTGAGTGCTGAGGAAATATAGCAAAGCTATACTCCTATATTCTCTAAGATGGTGGCTCCTCCAATGTAGTAGGCGTGTCTCTCGGTGCCATGATGATTCTCACCATCGCAGCTGGACTTCAACGTTTCTTCTTTAATGTTGTCGACCACTCTCATGTTGCTCCTTTTTCCCTGGCAGGTTAGTAGCATGCATAAATGTATACAAGTAAACTAGTCAAATCAATCCAAATATTAGAACACACATTTTGATAGCTATATGAAGTAAGTTACAATATATATATATATATATATATATAACATTTAGAAAAACATGTCACAGCTAACTACCCATGGGCTTGGTGATTCTAACTGTACTTATCACAATCTCAAATAGTTATAGGTTCACAAATGTCTTGGTAATGTTTTAAATAGAGTATCAAGATAACATAAAATAGAGATAATTAATTGTCTCATCATCTGCCCCCTGACAAGTAAAATTCTTGTCCTCAAGCATTGCATTTCTTTGCAATTCCTCAGAACTCCCTGACCTTTGTCCTTCCTCTTCTTCAACTCTTAAAGGTATAGTAGAAGCCTCTAGTATTTTCCCAGACATTCACCCTATAGTCCTCCTATAGTTGTCAAGCCTTGCAACATTAACATCATAAAGAGGGCATAGGAGCATAGGTGGTTGTATTGTAAGGAGACACCAGAGCTCGCATCTAATCTGCCTGCCTAGTTGGATATATTTTGGTGCTTTGTGGATCACTGACTCAAGATTAATAGGGATATATGGCTCTGATTTCTTGAATGCTTCTGGAAGTCTATTCCACCTGCTTCTGGCACCAGCCAGGGCTCTCTGAAAAACAAAGTAGGACATCCCCTCATATTCTGCATAGACCTCTCCCCTGATAGTAAAGATTTTATTCTTAGTTTATGCTTTTATACTTCCATAGGTGAGGTTGAACCAATCCCTAAGGAGCACATCAGGTCTGCTGCTTTCAGCTCTTAATGGTAATGGTTCTACTTCTCTTGATCTCTGTAGTTGTCTAACTGTCTTTCATAGTTTGTTTCATTATGCATCCAGGACATTAATGCCCTCAGGTATATATCCCCAATATATAATAACAGATTTCATTTAGTTTCTCTGGGATAGTGAATTTGTGCAAGTATAACTCACAGAGTAGGTTCTGCTGCCATGAAGGAAGGCTTTTATAAAGGCCATAGAATTTCTAGGCCATTTGGAACTCAAAGTCTATGTTCTTTAAGGTCATCATAAGTTGAAACAAAAGGAACGGTCTTTTAAACAAATAGTATAGACCCTAGGAGGAGGTCTACAAGTGATAATTTGATTAGCCAACTTCAGGGCATGATCCATTCTTTGTTTTTTCTTTTCCAATTGCTCCTTTAGGTCTGCTATTTCCTCATCTTGGTCTTTTATTACCCTTTGCATTCTCTACTTTTCCTCTCTCCATAGGGTTGTTTTAAAAACAAATTTATTATATAAGCCAAAGAGGAGTGATTGCAAAGTGGGTGGACCACACTCTTCTATCTGATTGTTCTACCTCCTCTGTTCTCTTCATGCTTGCTCTAAGTAGCTGGTAAACTAGGTTCTTTGATAAGGCACTAGGGCATTTTGTGAGTGGGCTGACTGGTGAGGTATTTGAACTTCTTCCTCATTACTTTCTGGGGTATTATGATGGCTCTCTTGGGGGTTGTTCTGACATACAACAGGTTCATCATCACATTTCTCATTTAAGTTTTGAGAAATATCTAGGATTTCAGGCTGAGTTGGGGAATCATCTGGAACATACTACACATGGGGTTCTATATCAGCTTGTTTGGGAGAAACAAGTTGGCTTTCTGGGGAAACTTTAGGATGTTGTCCTCTCATTCTACGACTTCTTCTCACATGAGTTTCCTCAACCTCCACAACCTTCTTTCTACTAGCTTTATTCAGTCTCTCTACTACAGAAATTGATTTTCTTTTCTTCCCTTTCGAAGCTGTGGGGTTTTGTGGTTTGGCTCTAGGAACAAAAGTTCCTTCTCCTACTTTTTGTTTTCCTTTATTTTGAGCAAGGGTAGGTACATTTCTCCTATGAGCATGTGAAGGCCTATTTTCTTAAGATTTTTTAGGTTCTATTTCTTGGTTGACTTGCTCAACAACTGGTTCCGTGGCGGTGCATCATCATTGCTAGTTTGCTTAATAGGCTCAATCTGAGGTTGCAGGGTTTTAAGATGAACAAACTATGACCATGCCAAAGGAGAGGCTTCCCTAAGGGATTTCTCTACTATAAATTTGATTAGGGCATGCTGAGAGATAGAATTTGCATTCCCCTTTTGGGTTTCCTTAGCACTGATACTTAGCATGTTATATAAGAAATTAGGAACATTTACTGGAAGATTATGCCTTACATAGCTAAGTAACTTGAAATGATGTGCATGCAAATTTGAAAATCTTCCCTCATAGGTCAAATACTTGATAATGTGTGTTTCCATCTTGTTAAATGGCAGAGGAAGAGACATTCGTTTGCACCCTTGGTTGCTAATCTCTAGAGGGTCACCTAGAAGGGTAAACTGGGCTCAAGCTAACCTGGCATCATGCACATTGGGGTTATGTTCCCCAATTGTTGGTAACCCAGTTACCTCTACTATTCTTTCTTCTGTCATAATAATTATTAAACCCCATATGGTTGCTTTCCCTTCCTCAAATGTATTTGTGAATTTAGTTGCTACTTCTTCATCAAACTCTGTTAATTTCAAGAAATAACTCAACCAACCACGTGCATTAAACCTCCTCACTGCTTCAACATCTATAAGCAAAATGCCATGAACCACTGGCTCATGCCGCTGCAACTACCCTCCCATTTTTTTCCAAATATTTTCCTCCAAATTTTTGTTGTAGCTTAAGCTTGTCAATTTTGCAACTCTTCTGCTCTACAATCGACGAATACCTTGTTCCCTTTTGAATTTCAAACTACTCTTCTTGAAACTATAGACCTTTCTCTTGCAATCTTCTATTGTTCTTGACATAAACAATGATAATGGCGCTTAATAGAAGAAATTATAATAGTACATCAAGTCTAAAAATTAGGGATAATTTAGGAATAATAGTACAACACTTGTGCGAGATAGTAATGAGATTTAATGAGATAAGGCCAAAATACAAATTTGAGGTGACGGGAAATCTTTACGAGAAATGACAAGGACAATTAGAAATAACATTAGAACTTAATACACTTCCCTGCCCCCTACAAAATGAAGACAAGTGTCCACACTTGTCACACTTGGCACGAGGTGTGAAACCGACTTATTGCCGCAATCATAGATTTATTGTAGTACTAGATATAATTACCTAAATCTATGTGCTAAAAGTGGAAATTTTTTGAAAAGTTTATACCTGTCGTTCGGTTATCATACGCACAAGAAAAAAAAAGGTGGCAAGAGTGGAACGATGCTGGCGGCTTCATGCATCAACTGACGTGGCTCTTATTTGAAACATAGAAATAAGAAGTGGTGATGATGTGGAGGATAGGTGGATGGAAGGTAAATAAATAAAATGTGCTAAAAAGAAAAATATAGAAAGTGAATGGAGAAATGGACTTCATTTGAACATGCAGTGTTTATTATGGGCATACTCGAAGGAATTCTATGTTGAAGTTGTAGGAAGAAGGTTTGCACCCTCTGCTACATAAAGTATTACTTGTTTTTCATTTGGAGTTGGATGTCTGAATTTCTGTAGGAAGTCTTCTTTGGTCTGGGGTGGATGATGTTAGGAATAAGGTGTCTCAACCTTGTATATTTCCTTACATTTGATATTATTTGTTTAATAATTAATTATTAGCAAATAATGTATTTAAGTTTGATATTTGTTCTGTCATTTAGTTGAGTGGACATGTTGTGTTTTCACTCCACTTGGAAGATGAAAAGGATGATCAAACTTGGTCTAGGTGGATCTGGGCATCCATTTTCTATGGTAGAGGTTATTTGCCAAATGTCAGCACTTTGGACAATGTGTAAGGTAATCATGACTGAAACGGTTACGATAGATTCCTATGACGGTCATTAATATTTGTAAGAGCTAATTGTGAAAGATTCGATGATGGGTGAAGACATGCAAGA
Source organism: Thuja plicata (assembly GCA_018584345.1). Lineage (NCBI taxonomy): Eukaryota > Viridiplantae > Streptophyta > Pinopsida > Cupressales > Cupressaceae > Thuja > Thuja plicata. The sequence continues at coordinate 1,230,236 of MU227961.1, read as the reverse complement.
CATGTGGCAATTGATCATGTTGAGTACTGTACACTCTTCTGCAACCATGGGGTTTGGGGTTCCTATTTTCTCAGAGAATGGTAAAACCCTAATACAACTGCCTTTTGGAAGTTGTCCTAAAAAGGGAAGCGCATGATATAAGCATTTTTTAGGGTTGTGAATTAGAAGATTAGTGTATTGTTGGTATGTTGTTATGCTATCAGATTTGTCTTCAAGTGTTGATTATCTCCTAGAAGAACTTGCATTGCAAGTGTATTGTAAACAGTAATAGTTTTGATTAATACATTGTGCAGGTTTTGGAGTGCTGGGGTTTTTTACTGAAAGGTTTTCCCCAGGGTAAATCATTGTGTCATTCTCATTTTTATATGTATGCATGTTATTGTATTATCATTCTGTAATTGATAAGGGTTAAATATGAATTTGCATGATCCTCTTCTAGGGAGTTTAGCATAGGGAACTATTTTCCACACACTTAGTTTCCTTTCAGATGATACAGACGAAGTTGATTCTCGTTGACCAATAACTTGAAGTGTATTGGGTCAATAGTTGTCAAGTGGAATGCTCCATTGGTGAAGACATGACTTATTTCATATGGGCCTAACCATCTTGTCTGCAGCTTGCCTGGTATCTCTTTGAATGTGGAATCATAAAGTAATACCCAATCACCGACTTGAAACTATTTTCTCTTAATATGGGTTTCATGTCACTTCTTCCTTTATTTTTGTACTATCTCAGTGTGCTCCAATGCAGATTTGTGCATTTCATCCAAGGAATTGAGATGCAATAGTCATTCTTTTTGTGTTGTAAGAAGGTTGATGTTTAACTCCAGTGCAGTGCGCAATGCTTTGTGCTTGAATTAAATTGATAACATTGTGGCCTTCCCATATAGTAATTCAAATGGTGTGAACCCTATGGTTTTGTTCCATGTTCTTTTGTATGCCCAGACTCCTTCTGAGAGTTTTCTGCTCCAATCTCGATGGTGTAGATGAACTATTTTTGTTAAAATGGCTTCAATCTCTCTGTTTGTAACTTCTGCCTAACCATTGGCTTGAGGATGATAGGGACTGGAATTCTGATGTCTGATATTATATTCCTTTATGAGTTTTGTTATTAGTTTGGATGTGAATTGTTCTCCCTGATCAATTACAAGCTCTTTTGGCACACCATAATGGGTGAAGATTTCCTGATACAAAAACTCTACTACCTTATGATCTCGCGCAGGTTTTATGGCTTTTACTTCCACCCATTTGGTTAGATAATTGGTGCATACCAAGATGTAGGATTTCCCATTAGATGGAGGGTCTATGGGACCAATGAAATCCATGCCCCATTTATCAAATGGTGTCACCACCACTTGTGGATTTAAGGGCGAATCATCTATTTTGTTGGACGACCCATCCTCTAACATTTATCACATTTTTCTTGTATAATTGGCTGCATCCTTGTGAAGTGTGGGCCATTAGTAACCTGTTGTTAGGATCTTTAGGGCTATCCTCTTAGTTGCAAAGTGTCCTCCACATGGCTCATCATGACAAGCATGGAGGATATCATATGTCTCATCTTCCCGCACACATCTCCTCATGACTTGGTCTGGAACAGTATAAAATAGTGTGTTGTCAATCCAAGAGAATTGGAAGCTTTTCTCGACAAGCATTCTTTTGTCCTTTAGAGAGAAATGTGTGGGCATTTTTTCAGCTACAAGGTAATTAGCTATATCAGCATACCAGGAACTCTTGACAATAATATGAAACAAATGCTCATCAGGGAATGTGTTATCTATCACAGTAGTATCATTAGCAACATTTTGGAATCTAGATAAAAAATATACTACCACATTTTCTTTCCCTATCTTGTTAATGATGGTTATATCAAATTCATGCAAAAGAAGAAGCCATCTTGTTAACCTGCCTGAGATGGAAGGCTTGTTCATAAGATACTTGATTGATGCATGGTCAGTATGAACAAAGATAGGATAGCTTGTTACATAATGGCAGAATTTATTCAAAGCATAAACTACTGCCAACAATTCCTTTTCAGTCACTGTGTAATTTAACTCTAGTCCATGTAAACTCTTGTTGATATAGTAAATTGCATTTTCAAGGTTACTAGACTTTTGTCCTAAGACAACACCTATTGCATAGTCAGAAGCATCTATATGTATGTGGAATGGTAAAGACCAATTAGGCCCCCTAAATACTAGTGCAGTTGTCAAAAGTGACTTGAGCTGCAGGAATGATTCATCACAGACTTTTGTCCATGCAAACTAGACCTCTTTTGTAAGCAATGTATATATAGGACTAGCTATTTGACTAAAGTTTTGACTGAAATGCCTATAATAGCCAGCATGTCCTAAGAAGGATCTAACATCTTTTTTCTTAGTAGGTGTAGGAAATGTGAAAATTACCTCTATTTTTGTAGGGTCTACTTGGACGTCAGCTTCTGAGATGAAATGTCCCAGCACTACTCCTTCCTGCATCACCATGAAATATTTCTCACTGTTGAGAGACAGGTTGTGTTCTTGACATCTGATCAACACTTTTTCTAAGTTCTTCAAAGCCTCCTCAAAATTAACACCGAATGTAGTGAATTAATCCATGTATATTTCCATATAATCATGTGATATGTCAGCAAAAATGTTGATTACAACTCTTTGGAAAGTAGCTGGTGCATTACATAATCCAAAAGGTAACATAGAATATGCATATGTTCCCCAAGGTCATGTAAATGTCATCTTCTCCTGATCCTTTGGAGCAATGTTGATCTGGTTATAACCATTGTATCATGTTAGAATAACTAAGAGGGGGGGTGGAGGGGGGGGGGGGGGGGGGGAANGGGGGGGGGGGGGGGTGAATCAATGGCCTCAAAATTTAATCTAATAATTCATCCAAAACTTTATACCAAAAATATAAAACCTCTAGTTATCTTTATTCCTACAAAATGTATGCCTTGTGTGAATCTAACATGTATATATTGCTTGATGATTGTACTATTTATCCTTTCCTTAAGCTTTACCGAATAAAAGTCTATCTTTTCTTAACCTTTACCAAAATACAGTAAATAACTTAGTATTTACCAACCAATCCTATTTTAGTAATGTGTAAAGCAAAACATCAAAGTAATGAACCATATACACATTTGACACGTGGAAACCCTGTTAGGGGAAAAACCATTTGGGACCGGCAACCCAAAATTTTCACTCTTCTGAAATGAGCTCAGTGAAGAACCAACCCTGTTAAAGGTTACAAACACACTGTTAAGTGTGACCTTGCTAGAGGATTTATCACTAACATTTTATCACTTGACCTCGCATTCACTATGTTGTCAACATGAAAACCTTTTGATACTCCTTGGGATGTATCTCAATATATAAAGGAAGGTTAAATCCTACTCTGTTAAGATATTTTCTAAATCAATGGTTAAACTAAAACAGTAAATGATCTGTTCATAAATACAACTTAATCTTGCAGATGTTCAGATCTATTGTAAGCTCATAATACCTCTTCTGATCAATGTTCTCTTCAATTCCTTTGCTCCACTTCTTTCTTCTCGGTGAATGTTGTTGCTTCTCTGTTGCTCGGTGTCTGCAGAATTCTTAGCTCTATTCTTCAGGTTGTATGATCAGATTTGTATGAAGATTTCTTATCTTCACTAAAATTCTCTTCAACATTCCTCCATTGATAATTAATTACTTGTCTCTTTATATAGACATGATTTCATCATTCTTTGTCCTTCTTGTTTTCTTCATTGATCACTTCTTGATCCATAAAGCTCGCCATGCTTGCTTTAGTTTTAGTCTGTAAAACTCTCCTTGTTTTCTAGAATAAAACATGCTTTAAATCTCCATCTTATCTTTAGCTTTCAACTGATTGATGAAAACAAAGTAAACAATTAGTTAACTCTATAATCAGCTCTACCAACTAAGTTGTTTTGTCATTTTCCTAACTTCAGTTCCCGTCGGTCAACACTTCAGTTATGCTCGGTGACTACTACAGATAGCTCAGGCATCAACTTTAGTTCTATTCTATGACAACTGCAATTAGCTTGGTAATGCTTGCTTAGGTATCACTTTCTCGGGTAACACTATCCTTCGGGTAACATTGTGAACTTTTGTGCTCAGGGTTCACTGTCACTCAGTGTACATGATTACCAACGACAAAAAATTTGTCTCTTCAAATATTTAAGTGTTGTGACAATATGTGTATGAGTAATCATACCATATCAAGTTGACATCAATGAAAATACAATATATTAACTTATTTAATGTCTTGCATTTACTTTCCGCATCTCGGTGATTATCAACTTTGTCATCTTCAAACATTCAATTAGTTATAGTTCATCAATCTCTCCCTTTGGCATTGATGGCAACATACTACATAATACTAATGCAATATGAAATATATCAGTTGTTGTTCATCAATCTCTACCAAAATTATTTTTCTATAATCAATACAAATGTCTGACTCTCGATAAGCTCTTCTAGCTTAGATTTGATTCTTGCGGAGTACTTCCTTCATTCTTTATTCCCTTCACTAGATAGATGTAGCAACTTCTGATTCTGTCTCTCCCTTTGTTGTAGAATCTCTTCTCCCTTTTCTGGATAGATATGGAGTGTTAAATTTTCCAATTCTCTCCCTTAGATGGATGTTTCTTTGAATCTTTCTCTGATGTTTTCTTTGCCTTTGACTGTTCCTCTCCTTGATGGATAGTTCTTTTCTCTCCCTTTGGATGATTATGATAGATATTTCATATCTCTTTTCCCTTTGAAAACAATATATTTCATTGAATACTTCTCTCCATATTCATTAAGTACATCTCTCCCTTTGACATCAATGCTAAATTATATCCCTTTTTTAAATTTATTCCTTGAACTTCCTCTCCATCATCAATTTTGCTCTGTAGTATCTAAAAATTTCTCTTGTGTTTGGTGCAAATAAGTACCTTGCTATGTCTTGATAGATCTTTGCAGTCCAACTCTTTTCTTGCATCAACATGAAGGATCTTTTGATTATGTGTAGGGTGATGCAGCCTCCTAGTCAGCTTAGTGACCAGTAGACAAGGGTATGACCCCTAGTCTCTTCCTTAGGTACTCAAATGTATCTTTTGGCAATGGATTTGTGAATATGTCTGCTAATTGTTCCTTGGATTGAACATATTCTAGTATCACCTCTTTCTCTTACACCTGTTCTCTTAAATAATCATACTTGATAGAAATATGATTTGTCTTAGCATGCATGACAAGGTTCTTTGAAATATTGATAGCACTTGTATTATCACAATAGATAATCACTTGTTCAAGAATTTTCATATTCATACCTTCTAGTAATTTTTTGATCCATGCAATGTTAGAGAAATTTGTAGCAACAACCACATATTCTGCTTCTGCAGTGGATTGTGAGATGCATCCTTGCTTCTTACTTATCCATGTGACAAGTCTGTCACCCACGAATAATGCTCCTCATGTTGTGCTCTTTCTGTCATCTATGTTTCCAACCCAATCAACATCTGTATAGACTTGAAGCTAAAATTTTCCTTCTCTTTTATACCATAAGCCATAGTCTTCAGTATTCTTTAGATATCTCATAATTCTTTTGACAACAGTCATGTGTGATTCCTTGGGATTAGTAAAGAATCTTGCAACTATTCCAACTGCATGTGCTATATCTGGTCTAGTATTTACAACATACATGAGTTTACCAATCATAGATCTATATAGGGTCTAATTTACCTTGGTTGACTTGTCTTCCTTTGTCAACTTGCATCCAGTTTCCATAGGTTTTCCAACTGGCTTGGAGTCTTGCATTTTGAATATCTTCAGAACTTCCTTGATGTATTTAGATTGTATGATGTATATGCCTGAATCCCATTGAAGAAACTGTAGACCAAGGAAGAATTTGATTTCTCCAAACATTGACATATCAAAATATTTTCTCATTTCATCAGCAAATGATTTTCATAACATATTATTACCTCCAAATATAATATCATCAACAAATATTTCAGCAATCAGAATGTTATCATCTGTATCTTCTTTTAAATACAGATTAATGTTTTCACTTATTCTTACAAATCCAATACTTATGAGATAAGAGTGAAGTCTTTCATGCCATTCTCTCAATGCTTGTTTTAATCCATACAAGGCTTTATGTAGTCTAAAAACCATGTTTCTCTTGTTAGGATCAACAAACCCTTCTGGTTGTTCAATGTATACCTCTTCTTCTAGTATTCCATTTAGGAATGAAGATTTGACATCCATTTGGTATACCTTGAATCCTTTGAATGCAACATAAGCAAGTAGAATTCTTACTCCTTCTAGTCTAGAAATTGGCGCAAAGGTTTCTCCATAGTCAATACCTTATTCTTGTGCATACCCTTTGCATACTAATCTTTCTTTGTTTCTTGTGACTTCTCGATTCTTATTTAGCTTATTTCTGAATATCCATTTGGTACCAATGACATTCTTGTCATATGGTCTAGGTACTAATGTCCATGTTATGTTTTTCTCAATCTTCTCAATCTGTTCATTCATATAACTGACCCATTCTTTATTTTCAAGTGCAGTATTAACAGATTTAGGCTCAAAATCACAAATCAAACATCTAGTGTTCAGTGAGTTACTTCTTGTTCTCATTCCATCCTTTTTGTCTCCTATGATCTAGTTCTGTGGATGGTTTTTTCTAACATACTTGGCAAGTATCGATTCAACTCATTATTCATCATTCTGATCATCATCTTGACCTTCTTTTTGATCTCCATCCCTCGGTGCATCATTTTGAGCAATTTCCTGATTTTTGGTGTTTGCAGCCTGATGCTCAGGTGCATTGTTCTATCGCTCGGGAGAGATACAATGTTTATCGGATAGAGTGTCAGTTTCTTCACTATAGACAAACCTGTTGTAGTCTTCTGGTTCCTTTGTGCTTTCCTCATCATTTTTCTCAACAAATTTATCTACTTTGACATTTGCACTTTCAATGATTTTGTTAGAGGATTTGTCAAGACATTTATAAGCCTTGTTTTTGGTAGAATAACATAGAAATATTCCTTCTTCACCTTTGGAGTCAAGATTTCCATTTCTATCATCTTTCAAAATATAACATTGACTTCCAAGAATTCTGAATTAACTTACATTAGATGTGTATCCATACCATAGTTCATAATGTGTCTTATTGGTGTCTTTCTTCAATTGAACTCGGATTAATGTGTAGATAATAGTACTAATAGCTTCTCTCTAGAATGTTTGTGTGATGCCTTTCTCAATCATCAGTGTTTTGGCACAATCAACAATGGATATGTTCCTCTTCAACAATTCCATTTTGCTATGGTGTTCTCAGTGTAGAAACTTGTCTTTTAATTCCATTCTCGTTACAAAAGTTAGTGAATTCATCAGAAATAAATTCTCCTCCTCTATCTGATCTTAGACATTTTAGTTCCTTTCCACTTTGTTTTTCCACTATAGCTTTATACCATTTTAACATCTTGAATGCTTCTGATTTCTCTTTTAAGAACATAACAGTCATCATTCTAGAATAATCATCTACAAATAGAATGAAGTATCTATCACCGTAGTAGCTCTTTATTATCATTGGTCCACATAGGTCAGTATGGACTAGCTCTAGAATAGCATTAGTGTAGGTTTTTCTCTTGAAACTAGACTTTATCATTTTACCTTTTTGACAATTCTTACACATGAGATGGTCAGGCTTTAATGTGCTCGGTAAGCCACTTACTTTCCTTTTATTGCTTATCCAACCATGTTGTCAAAATTCACATGACATAACCTTTTATGCCACAACCATATGTCTTCATTTCTAGCCATTAAACAAGTGGTATTAATATCATCAAGATAGAATAGGTTACCTTTTTTCTTTTCACCAGTTCCGATCAACCTTCTTGATTCATTAAAGATCTTTGCATTTTTGTTCTCAAATGTAACTCGACGACCTTTGTTATTCAGCTGTGAAACACTCAATAGATTATAGTTAAGTCCTTTCACCCAATATGCATTTTCACATCTGATCATATTATTCAACATGATTGTTCCTTTACCTTCAACCGGACAAGGTGAGTCATTACTCATTCTTACTGATCCACCATTATAATATTCAAAAGTTTCAAACTTTTACTTGTCTCCAGTCATGTGGTGAGTACAACCACTATCAATAATCTAGACATCATTCTTACTAACCTTAGATATGAGTGTAGTTTCAACACACCTTTCCTCTTCATCTGAATCATCCTTCATAGCAACAAATACCACCTCAATATCTTTATCAGATTCAGTGTTAGTATTATCAGCTTTGTTCTTAGTTAGGTAACAAGTCTTCTTTCCTTTGTCCTTGTAGTCTCAATTGTCTCTTCTTTCAAATTTTCTGTTGCTTTGGTAATCTAAGTCATCACCTCTATCAAACTTATTTTCATAAGTTCTGTCATTGTTTATATCTTCTTTTCTTTTGTTAGGACATCTAGCAGCAAAGTGTCTGGTCTCTTTACAATTAAAACATACCAATGGTAATTTACCTTTGTATCTACCTTTGCCTCTCTGCAATCTTCTAGCCATTAGTGCTTCAATCTCATCAAGTTATTGGTCATCACTGTCACTTTCACTATCATTTCTCAAAGTGTGTTTATGACTTGATTTACTTATTTTCAAAGAAGATTTGAAAGCAGACTCAATAGTTACTAAGACACTATTGTCAAAGTTATTCATCTCAAATGAAATAAGTCTACCAATCAAACTATCTAGAGTAACATTGTTATTTTCTACTACTCTCATTTATTGTATAGCAGATACTCTAATAGCATATATAGACAGTAAGGTTATGAGAATTTTACTTACCACTATTTCTTCTTCAAGTACACCTCCTACTCCTTGAATAACATTGACAACTTCTTTGATTCTGCAACTGTACGGAGTGATGTTTTCTCTTTCTTTCATTCTTAGGTTATTAAAACCTTCCTCTTAGTCTTTCTATCTTAGCTCTTAGCACATTCCTATCTCCTCCATGTACTAGCTTGAGTTTGTCCCACATTTTTTTTTCAGTGGTGCATGATTTGAAATCTTTAAATTCAGCATCAGAGAGTGAGGAAGCAAGTTCTATCATCATATAATTATGTTCATGCTTCTCTCTGAATTGATCAATTATCGGAGGTCCAGTAGGTAAAACAAATTTAGTATCTAAGTATTGAGTGACATCATTTCCAATACCTAATAGGTGGAGTCTTATGCTACTTTTCCATGATGCAAATTTATCCTTGTTCAACTTAGGCACATCCCTTTTTCTCATCTTGTGATCTTTAGCTTGAGTCTTAAAACTCCCTTCCAAGCACACAAGCTCTGATACCAATTGTTAGAATAATTGAGAGGGGGGAGGGGGGTGAATCGGTGGCCTCAAAATTTAATCCAATAATTCATCCAAAACTTTATACCACAAATATAAAACCTCTAGTTATCTTCAGTCCTACAAGATGTATGCCTTGTGTGAATCTAACATGTATATACTATTCGGTGATTGTACTATTTATCCTTTCCTTAAGCTTTATCAAATAATAGTCGAGATCTTTTCTTAACCTTTACAAAAATACAGTAAATAACTTAGTGTCTTCTGATCAATCCCGTTTTAGTAATGTGTAAAGAAAAACATCAAAGAAATGAATCATATACGCATTTGAGACATGGATTTTTAACATGGAAACCCTGTTAGGGGAAAAACCACTTAGGACCGATAACCCAAAATTTTCACTCTTTTGAAGTGAGCTCAGTGAAGAGCCAACCCGATTAAAGGTTACAAACACACTATTAAGTGCGACCTTGTTAGAGGATTTATCACTAATAGTTTATCACTTAACCTCGCATTCACTATGTTGTCAACATGAAAACCTTTTGATACTCCTTGGGATGTATCTCAATATATAAAGGATGGTTAAATCCTAATATGTTAAGAGATTTTCTAAATCAATGGTTAAACTGAAACAATAGATGATCTATTCATAAATACAACTTAATCTTGCAGATGTTCAGATCTATTGTAAGCTCATAATACCTCTTCTGATCAATGTTCTCTTTAATTCCTTTGCTCCACTTCTTTCTGCTCTGTGAATATTGTTGCTTCTCTGTTGCTCGGTGTCTATAGAATTCTTAGCTCTATTCTTCAACTTGTATGATTAGATCTGTATGAATACTTCTTATCTTCACCAGAATTATCTTCAACATTCCTCCATTGATAATGAATTACTTGTCTCTTTATATAGACATGATTTCAGTGTTCTTTGTCCTTCTTGTTTTCTTCTTTGATCACTTCTTGATCCGTAAAGCTCGTCATGCTTTCTTTAGTTTTAATTCATAAAACTCTCCTTGTTTTATGGAATAAAACATGTTTTAAATCTCCTTATCTTTAGCTTTCAACCGATCGATGAAAACAAAGTAAAAAACCAATTAACTCTATAATTTTCTCTACTAACTAAGTTGTTTTGTCATTTTCCTAACTTTAGTTGGTCAACACTTTAGTTGTGCTCGGTGACTACTACAGATAGCTCAGGCATCAACTTCAGTTCTATTCTATGACACTTGCAATTATCTCGGTAATTCTTGCTCAGGTATCACTTGCTCGGGTAACACTTTCCATCAGGTAACATTGTGAACTTTTGTGCTCCGGGTTCACTGTCACTCAGTGTACATGATTACCGATGACAAAAACTTGTCTCTTCAAATCTTTAAGTGTTGTAACAATATGTGTACGAGCAATCTTACCATATCAAGTTGACATCAATAATAATACAATACATTAACTTATTTAATGTATTGCATTTACTTTTTGCATCTCGTTGATTATCAACTTTGTCATCTTCAAATATTCAATCAGTTATAGTTCATCATATCCATCCAAAAAAGAGAAGTACTTCTTTCCAGCTAAAGTGTTTAGAGCTTGATCAATAAATAGAAATGGAAAATGGTATTTTTTTATAGCATTATTCAATTCCCTATAATTTACAAAGATTCTCCATTTACCCCACTTTTTAGGCACTATGACCAAAGGTGATACCCATTTACTACCAAAGATTGGATATATAAAACCAACATCCAACAGTTTTTGCAACTCAATTTTGACTATTTCTCTCAAGGTTGGGTTAATTCTTCTCTAAGGTTGGCGGAGTGGTAGACTACCTTCATTGATGTAGATTCTATGTGTGTAGAGCTTTGGGTTCAGGCCTGTCATGTTAACATGAAGATTGTGACCATTGGAAAGTTCTACAATAGTTGTTAGCTTTAGCATTGACACTTTAGAGATTGGGCTTGTAGCTACTTCACAAGGTAGTAATTGATTGATAATATCAGGTGTTGCTGGAAAAACACAGTCCTCATAGGTACATAATTGTAGAATAGAACTTCCAGAAATATCTTTTTCTATGACACACTCATTGGTAAGGATAATTTGAATCACATCATCTTCTTCTCATGTTTTCAGGAAGGATTTCCTATGTAACATCATTAGTTGAGCAACATAATTTAGCCTTTCTTCCTCATCTCCCAAATCTGGCCAAATAGGTGTACTCAAATTTGGTTGGGGTTGGGCAGGAGGATATAATGCTAGCTTCTTTACTGCTGGGCCATTTGAAATTGTCATGTTACCTAATCTGCAACTAATATTGGCACCAGTGGTGGCTAACCAAGGTCTTCCAAGGATAACTAGATAGCCAACAAAGTTTACCTTAGGTGATAATACCAGGAAGTCTGCAGGATATTCCTATGAATCTAATGTGCCTGCTATATCTTCTATGATGCCATCTGGGGTTATAGTGGAACTATCTGCAAGTTGTAAGACTATTGGCGTGGTTCTCAACCCCTCTATACTAAACCTATGCATGGTATCCTTAGTCATAACATTTATAGTTGCTCCCAAATCAACTAGAGCATTTTTCACAGACTGATAATTAATTATAAGATCAACAACTAGGCTTCCAGGGTCAAAATACTTTGGTATGACTATCCTCCCCAACATAATATCTGCAAGTTGTCCTATAACATGGACTATTTGAGGATCCTTTTTCTTATGTACAAGATTTTTAAGGCATGCTTCCTTAATAGATTTTCCATAAAGAGGAACATCTTTTATAGCTTGCAACAGAGGAATATAGATATGCATGTTTTTTAACTGCTCAAGCATATCAAATGGTGTTTCTTCTTGGGGTATAGGTTTTTCCATGCTAAGCCTTTGTGGAAAGGGATGATTAATTAAGCTGTGAATATCATTTTTACTTGGTATATCAGTTGGTTGGACAGTATTTGGCAAAGTAACTTCTGGTAGTGGTGCTGATGCTACAAGAATGTCTGGAACTTCTATTATAATAGGTGGTTTAGGTGTAGTCAGAGTAGTACCAGATCTCAAATGGATATCAAATATCTCTAGAGCATATGTAGGGTACTACTGAGTATCAGTGGCGTACATTGGTTTTTGATGTTTCTTGTTGTTAGGATTAGGTTGAGGTTGAGCATGTAATTGTGTTTGCTTTGGAGTAGGACTTGTGGCTGCAGGAGGTGGCATTATTGCAGGTTGAGATACTGGAGGTGGTAAGGGTGGATAACCAAGATTTTGGTTAGGCCACTGTTGAGGCCCTCTCCATTGGTTATATGGTTTCCAATTCCCCTATGGTGGCTATCATTGTTTTTGAGTTTGATTAGGCCACTTGTTTTGTTGTTGGTTAGGCCACTGGTTATTCCAAGAAAGTTCGAAGTATTGAGAAGGATTTTGATGATTCTGGTTTTTCCATTGATTATTGTAAGGTCTAGAAAATTACAAGGGATCCTGGGACATACCTTTTATTGAAGCCCATGGGCGACGTTGAGAAACAAAGAACACTTGATCGTTGTCTCCTTCTATTTTCATGTACTCAATAGGCAGGTATTGGTTCTCCAAGTTTGCCACCAGCTTGCATCCACAATATTTCTTTTGTTTGCAGTAGCGAGGAAAATACTCATCTAGTTGTGCTTTAGCATCTGCATGCTTCTTCTTGGCAGTCATGGTTTCCAGGTGTGTAGCAACATCATTAATGATATCATGCTTTAAATCTGACAACATGTTTGAGATCTCCATCTTAGAAATGCCTGAGTTGTTCCCCTTAGTAACTGTAGACCGAAATCCTCTGCCCTTCTTTACAGTCGATCTTGAATAATTGAGGCATATTTTATTAAGGTCATCCCAGGAAGATTGAGATATATCTCCTCTAGCCATGAGGTCCAATGCTTCTAGGTAGCTATCGTTTACTCCCCTCAAGAAAATGAGTTTCTGTGAATCCTCCTCCAACACATGTTGTAGATTCTTCTGCATGTTGTACAAGAAGCATGAAACATAATATTCCAGAGTTTCATCCTCCTTCTATGACATTTGAAAAATGTCATCTCCTCTTGGGTCACCCCCTTGAAATACTCTTTATACTTCTGCAGAAACAAAGTTTGCATTTCATCCCAACTGGTTGCTACATTAGCTCCCAAGCCCATAAACCATCGTAGGGCGAACTCCTTCAATGTTGCTAGAAACAACTTGAGCTTGTGGCCATTAGTTTTGTAGTCAAAGCTTCGACAAAGAATGTCCAACTCAAATAGAAAGGTGTTAGGGTCTTCAGTTATTTGGCCATAGAACTTTGGGAGTGCAGCGGTGGGTATGTTTTTGAGATTAGCATTATTGATAAGGCTTGGAAGAGGAAATGGAAATGTAGGTTGTGCCATCACTAGAGGTATTTGAAACTGAAGTTGTTGTTGGAGAGGAATATTAGCTACTGGATTATGGACAACAGGTGCACTTGGATTGAAATTATCAAGAAAACTATCCAAAATTTTAGCAAAGGGTCGAAGGCCAACTGGATCAAAATGCGCGACTTCAGAGGAAGATGTTGCAGGAAATTCAGGACTTGCATCAAAAAAAGGTAATTCAAATTCTTCAACTTCTTCGTTCAAATTTTTAGACTCTCCTGGAAGAAATCTATCATGTACATCGCATCTTCTTCCTCTTTGATGCATGCAAGTAATTTTACAAACTTGTGAAGCAAGTCCAGGACTGCAAACTTCTATCTAGAAAGCAGGGAACTATCTAAAAAATGAAAAATGACTCAATAAGGTTCTCAGCTTGACACCATCCCCAGAAACGATGCCAAAAATGAACCGCCTCACAATAGGTACTAATAATCATGCCAAAGCTTCTCCTAGGAATAGTATATTCAAACTAAGGATTACTTTTACTATGATGAAGTGCATTTAAATTTTCAACTCAGGGATGTATACTTGAAATGGGATAGCACAATATGTGCACTAAGTTTCTCAAAGAGTCATACTGCCTATGCTGCATGAAGTAAAAATGCATGAAATAAACCTATGCTATTGATGCAGGAAAGGTAAACACACTTGACTACTTAATGGAATTAATGCTGAAAATTGCAAACTTAGTTTGAACATATTCTATCAACCCATAACATTCACCATAACTATCCTCGCAAGTGTTGTGGGAACATACATGAATCTAATGCTGCAGGAATGAAATAGTAAACTCCTATTCAAAATGTTGTAAATGCTGAAAGTAAATCTAATCTACTCTAATCTAGTCCACCTCCCAAGTGGGCCCCCTTGGTTGGCTTCTGCTAACTACTAACACATAATATTAACCAATTTCACTTCATTATATTTCAAAAACTGATTACATAAGAACAATGCACATAACTAGAAAAGTAGCTTTTTGTGCAAGATGCAACAATATATTTTCCAAAAACTTTGAACTCACAAACTAACAATCAAATCCTTATAAATAGAGGATTGACGCTTATTCAAAACATAAAGATAAGTTTTGAATTAAATCTCACCATAGAAGAAAAGGGAAATGTAACAACCCGCGACATAATGTAATAAAGTCTAGATGACCGATTCAACATGATAATAAACGCTGAGGAAAATAACAGAGCTATACTCTTATATTCTCTGAGATGGTGACTCATCCAATGTAGTAGGTGTTTCTCTCAGTGCCATGATAATTCTCTCCATCGTAGCTAGACTTCAATGTTTCTTCTTTAATGTTGTCGACCACTCTCAAGCTGCTCATTTTTCCTTGGCAGGTTAGTAGCATGCGAAAATGTATATAAGTAAACTAGTCAAATCAATCCAAATATCAGAACACAAATTTTGATAGCTATATGAAGTACTACAATATATATATATATATATATATATATATATATATATATATATATATATAATGTTTAGAAAAAAATGTCATAGCTAACTACCCATGGTCTTGGTGATTCTAACTGTACTTATCTCAAGCTCAAATAGTTATAGGTTCACAAATTTCTTGGTAATATTTTTAACATAGTATCAAGATAACATAAAATAGAGATAATAAATTGTCTCATCAAGATTGTTGCATTTGGAAAATACATACAATATAGAGTGCTATTACATTTGCATCTATCATAAAACTTAACATGGTATCAAAGCCATACTGCAAATGTAAGAGAGTAGTTTGTTGATGGTGAATGTGTGTCTGTCTCAGAAAATACAGTCTCAATACAGGGACCATATCTCAAAAATCCACCACTAGATTTTGCTAAATTTTGGATATGTTGGTAACAAAAAAATTGTGAAGAATCTCACTAGAGAAATTGGAGAGAAAGCGTGGGTTTCAAAAGTTATGATAGACTGTGTATGGGTCTATGTAAAATTCCTAAAAGTGACTTTCATTAAAGAGATATATTAATTTGTTATGATCGTGGTCAAGAATTAACAAAGAAGAACGTATTCAAGGAAAGGGTGTCTCTTTGTATAAAGAAAGAATTTATTATAGTGTGTCACCTCTCTTGGAGCAATCAAGTCATTTTACATGAAGACACTTCATAGTTAACTTTGGATCAGGATCTTAGAAGATTGATATCAGATTTAGAGGGAGTATGCCAATTTATCTTAAGCAATCTTGGATGAAAAAGATCAATAGATTGATATCTTCTCAATGATTTCTTCTCTATTAGAGAATTTCTAGGTGAAATCCCTTGTTTCCACCCTCTATGCTGAGGCATGGTGGATGTCATGTGTGTAACTCCATGTTTTTAATGGGTGTTCCCCCTATGTACATCATGAGGAAGTGACGAATTCCAAATGATTATCACTTGTATATGTTAAAGTTATTGGAAGGTGATGATCTTACAATAACTTGATCTTCTATCATGATGGACATCTTATGATGGTTGAAATAGATCATCATAGATGATATCTTGCATGGTGGATTAATTTCCTTAAATAGGCCATGATCTTCTATTGTGATAGACATCTTATGATGGTTGAAACAGATCATGATAGATGATATCTTGCATGGTGGATTAAGCTCATTAAACAAGCCATGATCTTCTATTGTGATAGACATCTTATGATGATTGAAACATATCATGATAGATGACATCTTCTATTGTGATATACATCTTGTGATGATTGAAACAGATCATGATAGATGGCATCTTCTATTATGATAGACATCTTGTGATGGCTGAAATAGATCATGATAGATGAAATCTTCTATTATGATATGCATCTTGTGATGGCTGAAACAAATCATAGTAGTTGGTGTGAATGTTCTTATGGTAAGTTCACATTACGTATGAATTTTTTTTGAGTACTTGGTGAATATCATGAGACTTGATATTCTATAGGACAATGCTCTCAATATCATGAGATGATTTTTGTATGAACTCTTGAGTACTTGGTGGACATCATGAGATTTGATGTTGGCAGGCCATTACTCTGAGCACTTGGTGAATATCTTGAGAGTTGATATTTTACAGGCTAATTCTCTTGATACCATGAGATGATATCCTTATGAACTCTTGAGTACTTGGTGGACATCATGCGATTTGATTTTGGTAGGCCATTACTCTGAGCACTGGGTGAACATCTTGAGAGTTGATATTCTCTAGGCCAATGCTCTCAATATCATGAAATGATATTTTTATGAATCTATGAGTTATGGTGAATATCACAAGACTTGATATTCCTAGTCAAACCATATCTCTGATATCACAGTAATGTGATATCAAATTAAAAATTTCATAATTAACTTTGTGTTTCTCTCTTGGATGGATTTTATCCTCCCTAGATAAGAGGGACTGTTGATGTTTTGTAGCTTTTGTCGGATAAATCCTATGAGACTATTGCAAATATATATATATATATATATATATATATATATATATATATATATATAATGTGAGATATAATATATATA
>MU227961.1:1165172-1210964 GCA_018584345.1 Thuja plicata | reverse complement strand
TTAGCCTAATTAACCTTAGTTAATTAGTAAGTAGGTCTATTTGGTGAGAGTGATGTGAGGTAGGGTAGGATCTAGGTTCAAATTAGCTTAATCCAAATTTAAAATTTAGATTAATTATAGTTTAGTATAATTTAAGTCACGTGAAGGAATAAATAAATTAAAAATTTACTAATAAAGGGGAGTGTATTTAAATAAAATTTAATACATAAAAGGGGGTAGTATTTAAATTAAATTTAAATACTAAGAAAAGTGAATTATATTTAATTAAATAAATTTAATTAAATAAATAGAAGAACATAACAAACATAATTAATTAATTAAAATTAATTATAATGCTAAGGGAATATTAATTAAATTAATATAAGGACGATTTTAGATGTCTACATTTTGCCCCTCTTTGATGTAGTGTCGAAAGTGGCGTCACGTCAAAGAAAAGAAAAGAAGATGCCCCAGAGAGGTTAGGAAAACCTACGGCAGCGAGAGCGGAGGAGGGTGCCCCCTCAAGAAAACAATAGGAAAAAATAAAAATTTTTAATAAATTTTTCTTGAAAAAGGCAGGAAAACGGGGAAAGAAGACCAATTACATGGTGTGTCCAAGAAAAATGGAGGAAAGACGGGGACCAGAACGGGGAGCGGGGAGAAAGAAGGAAGAAATGGGTCCCAAGGGGCTATAAATAGTCCATCGGGGCCCATAGACAAGTTATTTTCACTCACAAAGAGCAAAAAGAGAGAAGAAAAGGAGAGTGATGGCAGTAGAGCGAGATCATGCTCATCTTGGATAGTGCATTCTAGTCCACCAATGACTAACAAACACTGGACCACCGGTGAGTAGTCAAACACCTCTGAGTCCTTTATGCATTTAATGTTTTTTCAAGCATCTAGGGTGTAATAAATGTGATAGGCATCTGCGCGGACGCCTATCGACTGATCACTGCCCTTGTAGACGACTGATCAAGGATTGGCATCTGCGCAGATGGAGATAGCTTGATCTCCATCTACGAGGGCAGGGAAAAGTGGAGATGCGCAGCGGAGATGACAGAGTTAGAACTCCGCCGTATGCGTGGCAAAGAGGCGACAACCTAAACCATCGTCTTCGTAGACTGGTGACTATGAAGATCCGTCGTCTCTACAGATTGGCAACTGTGAAAATCCATCGTCTATGAGGGTCAACCATCGTCTACGCAGATTGACCCAAAAACAAAAGAAAAAAGAGGAAGCAAAGGATAGAAAAGGGGCCAGGAGCATTTTTTGATGCCCCAGAACTGGCTAGGGACATTTTTTGATGCCCCGGAATAGGATAGGGACATTTTTTGATGCCCCAAAATGCTATCTGAGATCTAACATGAGCTTGTTGGATGTAGGAGGATACCATCACCTTCTAGGTGAGGGAGTGCTACCCAGCGACTATGGCGCTAGAGCACGAGCTGACTGTAGCTGAGTGGGGAATTGTGACACTCTGCGGGTTAGAGCATGTTCATCATTGGCCACATCTAAGAGCGCATAATGTGCTTATGTCTTCTTTGATCAAGAGGTGGCACAGTACCACATCGAGCTTTCACTTCCTGACAGGGGAAGCTACTATCACCCTTCACGATGTGTGGAGGATCTACAGAGTGCCCATTTGGGGGGTGATACCTGAGTATTGCTTCAAGGGTTTAGAGCCCTACATGGAGATGGAGTTTGGGAAGAGGTACATGGATCTACCGATGACACGGCAGTGGATGTCTTGGTTAGGAGCGATGACACTTTGACCATGGTTGCGGCGGGTGGCCCTATATTTGGCCGGATTGATTGGTGGATGGTTGATGCCTGATCATGCAGGAAAGGGATTCCCTATAGGTTGGGCTCGAGTTCTTAGTAGCATGGTGGAGGATGGAGATCAGTACTGCTGGGGATATACCATTCTCAGGCAGCTCTATTATGATTTACACATGCGCGTCTATGGTAAGGGTAGGGCACTCGGGCCAGGATGCACGCTGCTTCTTGTATGGGCCTGGGAGCACATTGCGGTCATACGACTAATCAGGAGTTGAGAGACCAGAGTGGCTTACAAGCCATTTTTATGCAGATACATGCCACCAATTAGTTATGAGGCCACAAACTTAGTTGGTTACTAGCGACAGAGGCTTGATGAGATGGGGGAGATTTAGTAGGCACCGTATGCAGGGTGCAAGGCCTGGGGACATGAGATCCCATAGTAGGATGGGTACATAGAGGACAAGTTTTATGACTCGTATTACATGAGATTTGTTTAGACCAACTGCTGGTTGATTGGGAGGACAACATACATGATCTCCAAGTACATGCCATCTAGGGTATGGAGACAGATGGGACAGATCTAGGAGGCAATTCCAGATGGGTTCCCACATCCACTGGTGACCTGAGAGGTGGGGAGTATCTGGGGGATGGGGGTTGATCCACGTATAGCATGAGAATTGTGGATGGGGATGATAGAGGTCTCATGGGTTAGGGCATGGGAGTCTTTGTAGGATGTCGAAGTAGTAGCATAATATGCTCAGTGGTGGGTAGCACACAGACCGATTAGGCTGACAGTGCCATGGATAGTATAGGAAGATGAGTAGCCTAGAGAGGGAGGGGATGGAGAAGGCTAGGATGATGATGATGATGATGATGATGATGATGAGGATGGAGGAGGGGCCGGGGGGAGGAGAGTCTGGCCCAAGGTGGTAGCACAAAGATGAAGAGGGCAGGTAAAGATACCAGCAGGGAGGTAGCCTCCTATAGTCCCAGGTGCACAGGGATAGGATCAGGGACATGGATGATGCCTGCACAGATATCCATTCTAGATCTTCTGACAACCTTGCCAATTCATAGATAAATCCTTGATAAAGCTCTAAATGAATCCCGTGTCCCTGAGAACATCAATGCCACACAATTCCAAGCTATGATAGGGAACTTAGCCACACAAGAATATCTTGTCTTCACCAATAAGGACTTTCATATTTTTGACTTGCATCACAATAAGTCCCTCCATATAGAAGGCAAAATCCAATCCAAAAAAATAAAAGGAGTCTTTATAGATGGTGGATCTGGCCTGGATTTGTGCACACTAAAGATGATTCATAACATCGGTCTTTCTGAGGACCTTTTGGATGTAGACAAATGAATCATAATAAAGGCGAATGATGATCAAGAGAAAGAAAGCAAGGGTCTTATCACACTACCCTTACAAGTGGGCCTGACCTTGATTAAAACTATTTTCCATGTGTTGGATCTAGATCTGCCTTACAATATCTTGCTGGGACAACCACAGATACATGTTATCAAAGGTGTACCCTCTAATTATCATCAATGTCTAAAGTTCCCACATCACGGTAGAGAAATCATAATTCCTAGAGATCTTGAGCCCTTTTAATACTGCAAGAGACTGGAAAGAAAAAAATCTAACTATTGTCCATTGAATGAGTTTGGTCGATATTCTATTCAAGAAAACCCTATTTCAAACACTCCTTCAGTTCCAGAAAAGACATCAGAAACACCAGCTGGGCAATCCAAAGGAAAGGAAAAATTTACTGAAGACAAGGTTATTGAAGATAAACCCTCCTCATCTGAAGCAAAGGCCACTTTTATAGATCAAGGCATGGGAGAGTATAAATTTGAAAGTGCTCTATGTATTGGACAACTCCCTTTGTCTCCAAAGTCTTATGGAAGACCATCACCATTACCCACCTGTAAATACAAAGAGCTCATGCATTGCAAAACAACCACTTTTAAACATTGGGGGTCCCTATCAGATGAACACATGGAATATAATGTCCTTTATTGGCTCTATAATGATGAAGAATAATGACCAGTAACTTTCCCCAAAGGAAAGTATCCTAAGGTTACTCCCATTGTCAAAAGCATGGGATATCATGGTACTGGCCTTGGAGCTAAGGAAATAGGTAAGCAGAAGATCATAACAACCATTGGCTACCCTAAAGGACATGGATTGGGCTCCATGGAGACCAAGACTAACTTTTCTAAGGATTACTGTTTAGCTACCTCAGATTCAGACACTGAGGAAGAGTTCTTCAAAATACCTTTCCACTATGTTGAAGATGACCTAAATGAAAATCAACATGTCTCCACTATCACCCAAGCTGACCTTTCATCCCCCTGTCTACCCCTCACAAACCTTGAATTAATTGACTGGGATCAACAAGACTCATCACCAACTTTGGACATTTGTGATTCGGATGAGGCAGTTTTAGCCCTCTTTGGACTTACGAATCTTTGAGAGTATGAACATCAAATCCACTATAATGAACAAGCCTACTTTGGTATCCAATTCAACTCTCTCAGTCGCAAAATGAAAAATAAAAAAAATAAAAAAAATGAAAATACATCCTCTGGTGAAAACCTCTCGCAGACACCTTTAGATGAAGAAAAAGATAAAATAAAGGATGCTTCCTCTAGTGAAAACCTTTCTGAGGCGCTAGAGGAGGGAGAGGCTGACTTGACATATATATCCTTAGAACTAGAAGTTTCCTCTATGATTATTAAAGACACAATTCCAATTAATCTAGGCACAGAAACAGATCCACACATCACCTACATTGCAGTTTCTCTTAGTGATCAGGAAAAGAAAGACATGAAAACATTCTTGCATAAACATAAAATCAACTTTTCCTGGACTTACAAAGACATGCCCAGGATAGATACAAATCTTGTCATGCATCATCTTGCTGTAGATCCAAGTGTAAAACCTGTTAAGAAGAAACTTTTCAAGATGCATCCGCAAGTCACACTGGTAGTCAAAGTAGAACTTCAGAAAATGCTGGATGTTGAAGTAATCAGACTAATTGATTATCCTGAATGGGTTTCTAATATTGTACTAGTAGGAAATCCTATTGGGGGCATTCACATCTACATTGATTTCAGAGATCTAAACCTTGCATATCCCAAGGATGATTTTCCACTCCCAAATATTGACATTATAGTGGATTTGACTGCCAAACATGAAATTTTGTCGCTTATGGATGACTTCTTAGGTTATAATCAGATTAGGATAGCACTAGAAGACCAACACAAAATTGCATTCACAACACCTTGGGGCATCTTCTATTATCAGGTGATACCCTTTGGCCTTAATAATGTAGGAGTCACTTATCAACGAGCAATGACTACCATCTTTCATGATCTTTTACATGTCATCATGGAAGATTGTGGACAATCTTTTAGGAAAATCTAAGACAAGGGAATCACATATTCCTATCCTTACTACCATTTTTGAGCGATTGGAGAAGTATAAGCTTAGGTTGAATCCTAAGAAGTGTGTCTTTGGAGTACAATCTGGTAAGTTGCTGGGATACACTGTGTCACGGTGTGGAATAGAAGTTGATCCAAAGAAAGTGAAAGCAATCCTAGAGATGCCACCACCCAAAAAATTGAAGCAATTATGCAGTTTACAAGGAAAACTGCAATCAATCAAAAGATTCATGTCACAACTGGCAGATAAGGTGCATCCGTTCTCTCATCTCCTACGTAAGAATATCAATTTTCAATGGGATTGCTTATGTCAAAATGAATTTGAGAAACTAAAAGGCTATCTAGCTAATCCACCTATGTTGGTACCACATGTTGCTGACCATCCTCTAATTTTGTATATATCTTCTACAGAGGTCGCGTTGGGAGCCCTCCTGGCACAATTAGATGATACTAGCAAAGAGTGAGCAATTTACTATCTCAACAGGACTCTTATTAGTTATGAGTTGAATTGTTCCCTAATTGAGAAAGCATGTTTGGCTATTGTTTTCTACACACAAAAGCTGTGACATTATATGCTCAATCATAAGATTCATCTTGTTGCCAAAATTGATCCACTCAAGTATCTCCTGGCACGTGCTGCTCTTACTGGTTGTATAGTGAAATGGGTCATGATCCTTAGTGAGTTTGACATTGTTTATGTGGATCGCAAAGCTACCAAAGGACAAGTAATTGCAGATCAGTTAGCTGAAGCACCTATTGATGGTAAAAATCCTTTGATCACAAATTTCCCAAATGAATCAGTCCTCAATCTTTCCCTGAGTACACCATAGAAGCTTTATTTTGATGGATCCTTCACTCAGAAAGGATCGGGAGAAGGAATCTTGTTTGCTACACCAAAAGGGGATCTCATCCCTAAATCTTATAAATTACAATTTCCTTGTACCAACAACATTGCATAATATGAAGCCCTTGTACTTGGACTCTGACAGGCCATACAATGGAAGATTCTCAATTTATTGGTGCTTGGTGATTCACAATTGGTTATCAAACAAGTTATGGATGAATATCAAACAAAGGATGACAAGTTGCTTCACTACCGCCGTACAGTTGAAGATCTCAAAATGCAATTCATTGAGCTAATCTTCCAACAGATCCCTTGCACAAATAACAAAGCAGCAAACACCATGGCAACAATTGGGTCCTTGATCACCATGCCAGAACATAGTATACGGTGTGAGTTTCTTGTTGAGAATCTTACGGTCCCTGCCTGTGACAAACTAAATTCCAAAATGGTGTGTGAAATTGCTTATCTTAACTCACCATGGTACCAAGAATTCTATTCCTACCTTTGTGATAGACATACCCCACTTACCTTAACCCCCAAACAACGTAAAACCTTCATTCACCGCACTTCCCGATACACAATCCTTTGTGATACCCTTTTCTGAAAGAATTTTGATGGAACTCTTTTAAGGTGTCTAAATTCTGATGAAGCACAAACATCCTTGGAGGAGGTACATCAAGAAATATATGGGGCTCATTCTAGTGGACTTGCTTTGGCCAAGAAGTTGTTATGCACGGGATATTACTGGCCTACTATGGAATAAGATGCCTACAACTAGGTGAAGAAATGTGTGCCTTGTCAGTAGCATGTCGATTTGATACATGCTCCATCCCAATCCATCCAGCCCACCATCACCCCTTGGCCCTTTTCTTGATGGGGTCTCAACCTCATTGGCCAGATTTTCATTATCATCCCTTGATCTGCAAGTTGTTTGAAGATTACGTCTAGAGGTTCTGCCAATGCTGTGAATTGTCACCGTTGTCGATTGCCATTATTATTATTGTTGTTGTTGTTGTTGTTGTTATTTTTGTTGTAATTGTTGCAAGGAAACATGAATGATTGATTGCACAGTTGTTGATTGTTGGTCTGATTTTAATTCTGATTGTTGTTCTGATTCTGATTTTTCTAATTCTGATTCTGGTTTTGATTATTGTTGCGATTTTGATTTTGATTCTGATTTTTATTGTGATTGTTTTGGTTATTATTGTTAGATGCTTGAACATGCTTGGCATCAGTCACTCCATCATTGAAAACCCCTTTTTTTTTACTCCAGAACTTTGATTTATCATTGTTAGAGGGAGTATAATGTTTGATGCTACCTCTTTGCAGAAGGCCATCTTCAATGTCTTTTCCCTTCTTGACAAGGGATTCAAAGGTGTCAGGTGAAGCCATTTTCATTTAGAAAGATGTATCTCAGAAATCAGATTCTTTGTGAAGATGTCAATTAAGTGACTAACAGGTATTTTCCATGGCATGCGATTTGTGATATGTCTCCATAGTTGTAAGAAACTAGCAAAGGTTTCTCCATTCTTTTGTTTAGTATTGCACAAATCACTGAGTGTTTCTTGATGTTCAATGTTATACGAATATTGTCTAACAAATTTCTCTGCAAGGTTAGAGAAAGTAGAGGTTGACCCATAAGGAAGGGCCATGAACCATTCCAAAGTTGTGCCTCTAAGACTCCTAGTGAAGAGTCTTTTTAAGTAATTATCATTTTTAAGTAATTATCATTATAGGAAACTTCTTGACATGCAATGTAAAACTCTTTGAGATGTTGTAGAGGACATGTTTCACCTTTGTATTTCTCAAATTTAGGCATCTCAAAGTTTGGTGGGAATGGTTGCATTGTAATAGACTTGTCAAATGGATAGGGACAAATCTCCTCAAAAGAAAACTCCTTCCTGCCCCCATTTTGTAAACCTTGTACAATGATTTTGAGTTCATTGAATTGTTGAGTGAAATCTAGAGTATTCTATAGAATAAATGGTGGCACATAAGCTCCTCCTCCTCCAAACTATGCGGCTGAAAACCCCATGGAGGTCATACCAACAGTAGGAGGAGGTATGTATTGATAAGCTCTAGATGTGTCGATTGTGGATGTTTTCATACCTGTTGTTTGAAATAGAGATGATGTAGGCAAAGGCATGGAAATCTACCCTATGTTTTTGACATTAGTGCTTGCTCCTTGAGTTATTGTCATTTGAGTGCTATTGTGTGTAGTATTTTTTGGCAAGGCACTTATGATTTGTTGAATTTGTTCTGGTGTCAATTGGGGTATTGATGCAGTTGTTGATACAAGTGCTAATGTGGAAGGTTTGTTATCAGGTCCTTTATCAGTGTCACATGATGATGTAGCATTTGAGGTAGAAGCCATGGTTGTAGTAGTGGCAGCGGCGGCTTTGGTGATGTTTCAGGTAAGCAGTGTATCATCAAAGTTAGCGGGTACTGTGACGCCATTTCAAATAATATTTAAGAATATTTCACCGCTATTTTGCATAATGGCTTTCTCAACCATTTCCACATTGTAAGGATTGCTAAGGAAGTCATTCACTTGGGTGGGTCATTCCTCTTGTTCTACCAACTCAGTTTCTTCTCGAATTTCCTCAACTTGTACTTTAGTACCTTGAAAATATTGATTGCCAAAAGGGTTCACTTCATAGGTACCAGTGTTGAGTGTTCCACGCCTCATGTTTCTAGCTTGGGATCGAGTGACAACCATACAATGGTGGACTTAGAAGAATGGAAGATAAGAAGGTGTAAGATTGAAATAGAATGGAGCAAAGATATTGATTCTGGATTTGATTAGATTAGATTGGTTGATGTTTGATTAAATATTGATTGATTGATTGATTAGATTAATGATTGATTGATTGGTTTAAAGGTTTTTGGAACAAAACCTAAGCATGACAAAACCTTGTGATGATACAAACACAAAAGGATTTGAAGCAACACCTGTTCTACTTGAAGATGGACTTGTGATCTCAAACAAAATGGGACATCACTAAGGGATTAAAATCACTTGAGACAGACTGATGGTCTACAAGTAATGTTGTGTTTTTTTGAGGATGAAGGTTTGTAATACTTTGATTAAGGTCTTTCAACCTAAAAGGATTGGATTGATTTGATTGATTTGATCTAATGCTCCAAGAGAAGGAAGAATTTTGAAGAATTGATCCTAGAAGCAAGAGGTTATTTAATCGTATTGCTCAATGGCGACGAAAGCACCGTTGATATATTTGGCCATGAAGTTGTAGATCTTGTTGTTGTAAAGGATTTTATCAACTTTCTCAGGATATTCGATCTCTTGTTTGATAGATGTGGTAATATGTTGATATTCCTTAGATTTGCATGTGGTTTCCTTCTGCTCTCTATAGACTAGAGGTGTTGGAAGCTTAAGCTTCTTATGTTTCTTGAAACTGGTCATGTCATGTGAAAAATCTAATTTTGGTTGAATGATTGAATGATCTAGGGCAAATGATTTTAGGGTCCTATAGAAGACCAAATTTTGGATGCCTTAGCAGATTTGGAAGCTCACTATTTTTAAGCAGAGATGACAATCTAAGACATAGATGGCGATCTATGCAGATGACAATCTGCGCAGATGGTAATCTGCATAGACAGCGAATCTAGAGCATAGACGACCAACTGTTGCTAAGGTAGTGTGTTGAAATTATGGGCAATTTTTGATCTTCAGTCTGATTTTGGACAAATTTGTTTGATGGCAAAAACAGATTTCAGTACACTCAAACCAGAAAAATAACATGCACACATCTTAAAATAACCCATCAAGGGATGAAGAAACCTTGAGGGATACAAGCAAATGTGACTTTGGAGAACTTTTGATTCAAATTGCAAAATATTGATTGTGTATGTTCAAGTGACTCTTTCAAGCCACTTATGTTTTTACTTGGTTTATCACAATGAAGACAGTTCAAATAGTAGCTTCCTTAGGAAATTGGCTTTGCATAAAATATTATAGGCCCATTGCTTGGTATTCCTTCAGCTCACACAATAGTGTCACCCTTGGTAGGGAGCCCATGTTTTTGCCTTTTGCCAGGTATTGTTGTCATGCTACGAAGATCTCTTTCGCAACACAATACCCTGGGACACGTATGATGGGAATCTTGGGGGGAGAATCTTACCTTCCCTTGCACTATAATAAATGACTATTCAGAGGTGAATTGGGTAGGCTACTAAGTTATAGTTGCTATCAAGATTTTGTCGCATCCCTACAATCAGTTTGTACGATGTGAGACACTTAAGTCTCTAGTTCAACCATGCAAATATGCTGAGGATATTCACTCAGTACAGACTATCATTGAACATGATCCGTTCGAACTTGAAAGGATAAAGAGGACCTTTGGGTCACACTTTATTTCTATACCGGCCAAAGGAATTACCGGTTTGAGGCCATCCTCTAAAGGGGAAGTGCACCCTCTAGACAGGCCTCTCTAGAAGCTTGATTAAGCTAAGCTTTCTCTTCACCCAAGTTCCACGAAGGCGAGGGGAGAGGATATGACTATAACTTAATCATAGCATCACTTGTATTAAGGGATTTAATCTAATGACAAATAGCTTAAGTGTTGAAAAACACTTCTTCAAACACACCAAAAAGAGTTCATTCCAAATTGAACCTAGTTAAATAAAAACTATGTGTTTTCTACCTAAGCAAAAGACACAATAGTGTGATTAAACATACATGTTCAATTCTTTTCCCACATAGCAAAAAGGAAAGCTTGTAAATGTGTGTTGATTCACTTTAAGTCATTCAAGAGTGATGAAGTTCATTCCCTTAAACATTCACGATTGGGTGAGGTTCATTTTCCTTAAGCAACATACATTCCAAGATAAATGTTTAACCATACAAGTTCATTCCAAAGAATTTGTTAAAACTTCCAGGGAACCTGCATGAAACCATTAGTAGTTTTTTGGTCCTTAAAAATGTGAAATGCTGCAAAAAAGATGTTAACCATAGAAAACAGCGCAGATGGTGATACGCTCAGATGACGATCTACGCAGACGATGATCTATGGATATGGTCGTTTACCTGCATAGACGGCCAAATAAATAGACAGTCAACTTCTGCTATAAACAGACCTAATACACATAAATATCAGATTTTTTATCAATTTAAACAACATTTAACTCTTAAAAAGTGTCTTATTGTCAAAAACCTGAGAGTTAAAATGCTTAAAACTTGATAAAAAACAATTTTAAACCATGTTACTAAAGTCTTTTTTTAGCAGGCGGAGACAGCGGTTTAGTGTGTAGACAATGAATTATCGTAGACGACAGTCTGCGTAAATGACATTCTAGAAATGCGGATGGTGAAATCAGTGTGCAGACAGGCCTGCATAAAAAATTTCCCAAATCACAAAATTTGTAAGAAAAAAGGGACATGGGTCTCACTAGGCGTGCCAAAATGTATGTGATAAAACCTACCTGTCAAACACCATCACTCAAACATGAAAACAACAAAGTTCAGTCATTACAAATCACAATCATGTTAGCATATTCAAATGAAGGAATAAACAAACGGGTTTACAACACAACCTTCAATGAGCCAAACAAGTGCACCCAAGCCTTGTTGATTTGCTCTTAGAGATTATTGTGGGTGTGATCTCCCAACACAATAACTTAATCCCACTATGATTGATAATGCAAACTAAGAGAGTGAAGAACTCAAGAACAAGTATGAGGAACTTGTCTCAAGCCATCACAATGATTTGATGGATGCAAAAACTAATCTAGATTGATATGCAAGATGAGTAAAAATAACTAAGATTCATTCCATTATGGACCTAAGATGTGATATCTAGATTCAAAAATAAAATAAACATGAACTAAGAACTAAGATTTCTATGAAAAATGCTAAATTGCTCTAGAACTAAACTAGCATGATAACAATGCATAAAAGGGAGATGATTTGCTCTTGACAATGGCCTCTATTTATAGATTTTTTGGAGGAGAGAGAGGGATTGGATGAGGTGGAGCTCATGTGTCATCCACATAGGTGCCACATGAGGGACACATAAGCCATGCAAGAGGCCCACTTTTCTCACACATGTGTGAGCAACTTAGGATGTGATGGGTCAAAGTGTACTTAAAGTACACATGTGAAGGATCTTGTAAGAGGTGTAAGAGATTTGGGCCAATGAAACACTTTTAAAAAGTGTAAGAAGGTGTCATCATGGGTGTAATAAACCTTGTTGGCACCAAATTAGGATTATTTGGAAAAGGCAATTTTTGGAAATTTTCTCACACGTGTGTGAGCAAATAATTAAGACTAATTGGTGTAGGAATTAATAAATTAGCCTAATTAACCTTAGTTAATTAGTAAGTAGGTCTATTTGGTGAGAGTGATGTGAGGTAGGGTAGGATCTAGGTTCAAATTAGCTTAATCCAAATTTAAAATTTAGATTAATTATAATTTAGTAGAATTTAAGTCATGTGAAGGAATAAATAAATTAAAAATTTACTAATGAAGGGGAATGTATTTAGATAAAATTTAGTACATCAAAGGGGGTAGTATTTAAATTAAATTTAAATACTAAGGAAAGTGAATTATATTTAATTAAATAAATAGAAGAATATAACAAACATAATTAATTAAAATTAATTATAATGCTAAGGGAATATTAATTAAATTAATATAAGGACAATTTAGATGTCTACAGTAGCAACCTACAATAACTTCTCTGTCTTGGAGTCCTTCTCTCTAAAACTTTTCCCTATCTTTTCTTTGGTGTCATTCTTTGTCTTCAACTCTTATTCATTATTGCCTTTGCCATCCCTCTTTCTCTTGCCATCATGTTCACATTCAAAAGGACACAGGATAGTCCTTGCAACACCTTGTCATCTACTCCTATCAGTGGAGTATTCTCAAACTGATCAATTCTTCAAATGGTTGCAACTCAAGTACTTTATCAAATATCCACCTCTCTCGCTACCTCACAATACCAACTCAATAAACCACCCATATTACCCAAAAATAGATCTTGGAAAATGCATCACTCCCTCTTTACCTTTCACCTTCTACCCAAATTAATCTTCATTGGAGGATGGTGACTACAAACCTTAGCTTGTCTACCAACACACAACTTCTCATAAACCTTCCTCTTTGCAGCTTAGATGGAACAAGCACCTGCGACCAAATAAATAAATTGAAAACAAAAATCCTAGATCTTTTTTCTCTGATACCAATTGATGCAAAGCATCTATCACAAACCATATATCATTAGGGGTACTATTGACCCAAGACCTTTAACCTGCTTTAATAAGGCATCTAACATGATTAAATTTCTCTTTTGAACTTGACAATCACCATCAATAACAATAGGAACCTCACTTGTTCATTAGGCTCAAATAAATACATCTTTACATTCCTAACCCAAATATTTACAAAATTCACCTTAAGACAACTCTTTACACTCTTAAAAACTCCAAGAAATTAGAGGTCATTTCCATTGTTAAATCTAATATAAAGTTAGGCTCTAAGACTATTAGGCCTTCACCAACAACAAGTGATCGTAACTTCAAGAAACATAAACAATTTCCAACTTCCAAAGGCATTCCAACCACCTTCTTGTTGGATGATGTTGGAATTGGCTACTACTGATGTTGTTGGCATTCATGTTTTTTCACTAATGTCAACATATGTTTCTATGGAGGGAGAACATAATGGTTATTTCTATTGTATGATGACTGATAGAAGTGTACATATACTATACAAATGAATTAGAATGAGTGAAGATGGGGATATGAAGAAGGATGTATGATGATCTTATTTCTAAGGTCACTTGACTTAATATTGCATACTAGATGAGTTACAAATATTTTGGTAAATATTGGTTTCTATTCTATGACAGTGATGATTCACAGAGCGAGTCTTTGTGTTTTAGTATATATTATAGGCGATGACGATTCAGGTTACGTGAGCTTAAGGGATGATAGAAGACATGTTCAAGAATATTTTTGATGGGTAACAAGTCGTATGAGTGATGATGATGTCAATTGTGGCATGTATTCTGGAGGAGACCTATTTGGGGTCGACTTCAGAGATGTAGCATGTATTGTAGATTGTGAGCATGGATTGCAGATCTTGGACTATATTTGATGTATACTTGTTTGAGATACCATGTGTATCTTAGAAAGGGGTTAAATATTTATTTGTATATTAGGAAAACTCAATTGGATGACCTAATCAATTATTTTAATAGGGTATATATGAGAGATCTATTCTTTTGAAAAGATGTGTGGGAGTGAGTGTGTATGAGTGTATATGAAGAGAAGGTGATTGACAAAGAAGTGAGGAAGTTTCAAAGTTTGATTGACTTCTGAATGTAGAGTAGAGGATATGTTCATTATACTTCATTGGAACTAACCAAGCAAAGAGTTGCTATCAGATAGT
Organism: Thuja plicata; assembly: GCA_018584345.1. Classification (NCBI taxonomy): domain Eukaryota; kingdom Viridiplantae; phylum Streptophyta; class Pinopsida; order Cupressales; family Cupressaceae; genus Thuja; species Thuja plicata. Next base: position 1,196,499 of record MU227961.1, on the reverse strand, counting down.
TCATTGAATTGTATATTTTCTATATACACTTGTTTGGATTTTAAATCCTTGAGGGTGGCTTTAACCTTCTTTGGGCAGTGTTCCTAGGTAGTGAGCCCACTGTTACTCTTGATGCCTAACAAGGTTTGTCCTTTAATAGGGACTATATACTGTAATGTTGTAATAAGCTCCTAACATGGCTAAATCTTTTAACAGAGATACTATACTCTCAGTAAATAATTTGTGGGTGCTAATTCCCACTGGGGTTTTACCTTTAACAGGGTTTCCTCGACAACAAAGGATTGTGTTATTGTGTTGGAATTTACTTTGTTATCATTTGATGTGAAGTTTTGGTTTATAAAGTTTAATGTTTAATAATCTGTCTCACAACTGATTCACCCCCCCCCTCTCAATTGTGTTGGTGGACTGTTATTCCTAACAATTGGTATCAGAGATACTGGTCCTTAGAGAGAAAGCTTAACAACATGAGGTGATCTTGAAGATGACATATTATAAGAAGGATAATCCGAAGCTTGATCCTAAAAACTTTTATAGTTGGAAGAACAAGATGAGAACACATTTGTTATGCTTGGGAATTGACTACTGGATGATCACTAAAAGAAAGGAACAGATGAAATTTGAGGATGAATTAGATAAAGCTACTAAAGATGAAAAGAAGATATTTTCATGTAACATAATCACAAGGGAAGCATTGATTAGTGCACTTTTAGAAGGTGAATTCACAGAGCTAAAAGACTTAGATTCTGCACATGTAATTTGGACAAGATTGGAAGCACTGTATGAAGGAGATAAGTTTAAAAAATAGGTGAAGTTACAGAATTGGAAGGCTAAGATGGAAACATTGAAAATGAAAGATGATGAAAATATTATAACATATTCACAAAGAATTATTGAAGTTGTTATTGGCATAAGAAACTCTTGAGGTACTTCCAGTGAGGAAGAAGTGATTGCTAAAATTCTCAGATCCCTAACACCTGTATACAAAACTAAAGTACAAGCTATAGAAGATATTATACCTTTGACACCTAATTTCAATAGAGAGATGTTGATTGGGAAACTGACTACCTTTGAGGCTGCAGAATTGGGATACTCTCTTCCTAAAGTTGATTCAACATTCAAGGCAATTGTGCATAGAAACAAAAAGACCTTATCAGGAATTGCAAGCACCAACAATAATGACTTGAGAGAAGAACTTGGAGAATATGTTGATGAATGGGAACATATAGAAGAAGAAGAAAGGTAGCTAGATGAAGTTTTCGCACTGATCGCTAAAAGAGAAAATAGAGGTAAGGGTAAATTTGAAGGAAAGTTACCTTTGAAATGTTTTTCATGCAATAAGATAGGTCATTTTGCATCTCGATGTCCTACAAGGGTTCCAAAGCATAAACCTAAGTTTTACAAAGCTAAGTATCCAAAAGACAAGGAATGTTATTATGCTAGTGTAGGTTTTTCTGATGATGAAGCTATTGACTATGATGAGATTGGATTTATGGCTATTAAGGATGATGAACCTTTACATGAAGAAAAAGCCTTAGTATCATGTGTTGAAAGGAAATGTGAATGGGTTATTGATAGTGGTTGTTCACATCATATGAATGGAGATAAAAATAATTTTGTTAGTCTGAAAAGATATGATGGTGGTGTTGTAAGATTTGGTGACAATACTCCTAAGCTTATCATTAGAGTTGGATCTATTTCTCTAGATGGAAAAAATAATACTGATAATGTATTTCTTGTTGATGGACTTAAGCATAATTTGTTGAGTGTTGGACAACTAGTGGACAAGGGTTATCACTTGAAATTCATTGATGGGAAATGTTCTATCAGAATTAAGGTAGGAGACTTGATCCCATCTGGTACTAAATCTAGAGGTAATGTATTTGAATTGAATACATCTGAGGCTTCTTATTTTATTGCAAAGGTTGGTGATAGTTGGCTATGGCATAAAAGATTTTTTTATGTTAACTTTGATAATATTGTGAAGGAAAGTATGACTAATGCAGTAAGAGATCTACCTAAGATTTTTAAACCATCTAACGCTATGTGTATAGAGTGTGTTGTGGGGAAGAAGACTAGAAGCAATTTTAAAAGCAAATCTTACTCTACAAAAGGGAAGTTTCTGGTACATACAAATCTATGTGGTCCTACAAGAACATGATCTTAGTATGGTGAGAGGTATTTTATACTGTTCGTTGCTAATTTTTTTAGGATGATGTGGGTTACATACTTATGAGAGAAATTTGAGGCTTTTGATAAATTCAAGATATTCAAAGCAAAAGTTGAGAATGAAACAATCTTGAAGATAAAATGTTTGAAATCAGATAGAGGTGGTGATTTTACTTCAGACTTGTTTAATACCTACTATGAAGATAATGGAATATATAGACAAACATCTACCCCTAGGACACCACAATAGAATGGGATAACAAAGCAAAGGAACATAACAATATTAGATGCTACCAAGACTATGCTCCTAGAAGGAAATGTATCACATGTTCATTGGAGAGAAGTTGTTGATGCTGATGTGTACACCTTGAATAGAATTCAGATCAGAGAAGGTACAAGTAAGACTCCTTATGAATTATGGTTTAATCATACTGTAAAATATATTTCAGAATATTTGGAATTAAATGCTATATCAAAAGAGATGATGAGATAAGGAAGTTTGATGCTAGAAGTGATGAAGGTATCTTCCTTGGTTATTCTACTAAGAGTAAAGCCTATAAATGTTTCAATCTGAGATTGATGAAGTTGATTGAAAGCACTAATGTAAGGATAGATAAAAGGTTTCAGATTCAAGAGAGAATGTATGACTATGGTTAGATTGAAGAGATTAAGTAGGTCACTGCAAATCATGAAGAACCTTTGGAAATTGATAATGAGATCAAAGATAAATTAAATGAGATTACTGAAACTCCTAAGACTCCAAGGTATGTTACGAAGAACCATCCTGAAGATCAAATCATTGGTGATGTAAATAGAAGAAGGTTGACTAGATCAAAAGTAAGAGTTGAAATTTGTTTGATTTCTCAAGTTGAACAAAATACTACTGATGAAGCATGTAGAGATGAATCTTAGACTAAAGCTATGCAGGAAGAATTAGAACAGATAGAGAAAAAATCACTTGGGAATTGGTTCCAAGGCCTTAAAAAAATATTGTGATAGGAACAAAATGGGTTTTCAAAAACAAAATGGATGAGGAAGGAACATTGGTAAGAAATAAAGCTAGATTGGTTTGTAAAGGCTACTCACAAAAAGAAGGCATAGAATTTGAAGAGACATTTTCTCCCATTGCTAGGTTGGAAGCTGTGAGGTTATTTCTTGCTTATGCTACACATAAAGACTTTAATGTTAGGAATAACAGTCCATAAGACAACTAAGAGGGGGGAGGTGAATCAGTTGTGATATAGATTATTAAACTTTAAACTTTATAAACCAAAACTGTAATGCAAATGATAACACAATAAATACCAACAGAATAACACAATACTTGTTGTCAAGGAAACTTTGTTAAAGGTAAAACCCAGTGGGAATTAGCACCCACAAATAATGTACTAAGAGTATAGTATCCCTGTTAAAAGATTTAGCCCTGTTAGGAGCTTATTACAATATTACAGTACACAGTCCCTGTTAGGAGACAGACCCTATTAGGAGTCAAGAAATGTAGGAGACTCATTGCCTAGGCACACTACACAAAGAAGGTTAAAGCCACCCTCAAGGATTCACAATCTGAACAAGTGTATATAGGAATATACAATCTAGTGAACTATCTGATAGCAACTGTCTTTTCTTGGTTAGTTCCAATGAAGTATTCTTGTCATAAACTCTGCTCTACATCCAACAGCCAAAAAAGCCTCGTAGCTTCAACTTATTTTTCTTTTCAATCTATTTCACTAACACATATTTCCAAAAGAAAAGATCACTCATATATACCCTATTACAATAACTCATTATGTTGGCCATTTAAGCTTTCCTAATACATAATTAATTAATTAGGTCAGCCAATTAGGCTTTCCCAATATAAAAATAATTATTTAACCCCTTTCTAAGATACACACGATACCTATATCAAGTAAACATCAATACAATCCATCAGTTATACTCCCAGATCTGCAATCCACACTCACAATTCATATTACACGCTACATGTCTGAAGTCGGCGACCAAATAGGTCTCCTTTATAATACATGCCACAAATGATGTCACCACAATGCTCACAACAATTGAACACAACCCAATATTCCAAAATATTTCTTCTATCCTCTAGTAATATCGCTTCATCTGAAATATCTTCACTAGTAAGATATACCCAAAACACAGAGACCTGCTCTGTCAAGCATCACAGTTACAGTCCAAAAACTAGTCTTCACTAAATCAACTGTAACATCCTCAATATGTAACATAAAGCCAAGAAACCTTAGGAATAAGGTCAACACACATCCTTCTCCATATAACCAACTTCGATCATTCTGAAACATCTGTACAATGTTTGTATAGTTCTGCCAGTCAAGTAATTAGTCTATTCTCTCCACATAAACATATGTTGACATCAGTGACAAAACATGAATATCAACAACATGATCAATACCCAAAAATGATATCATCCAACAATCTCCCCCTTTGGCATTGATGACAACATATGGGAAAATCTGTCAACCCAAAATCAACTCAAAAATACTTTCTCCTCCAAATACAATCTTCTCAATATCCTCAACACAAATCTCCAAAACAATAGGGATTTTCACATAGATTCCTTCCCCCTTTGGAAGCAATGGAAAAGGGTGCCATAACTCATCTATAATATTCTGTAGCTTTTTCAAATCTTCATGTCCAACAGCCAGGTGTAAGATCACTCAAGTGTGCTATAGTGTTCCTTCTATTACTCCCCCTAAGGAGTAGATCCATGCATCAAGTCTAGAAAATGATAAAGTTCTAAAAGCCACTATACTAATGCATATCTGCATCAATTAATTATCACAAGGAGGGGATCTCACCCCAAGCATGCTTCTGAGATACTCAAAATCATCTTTTGGCAAAGGTTTTGTAAATATAGATTTGCTATATGTTCCTTTATGCTAATATATTCCAGTTTTATTTCTTTCTCTGCTACCTTCTCCCTCAAGAAATGATACTCAATAAAAATATTTTTAGTCTTTCAATTCATTACAAGATTCTTCAACATATTCACTTTGCTAGTGTTATCACAATGGATAACCACTGGTTCTTGAAAAATTATTTCAATGTCCTTCAACATTTGTTTCATCCAAACAACTTGTGTACAATTTATTGCAACAACAACATACTCTGATTCGGCAGTAGATTGAGCAATACAGTTCTGCTTCTTGCTCAACCAAGAAACCAACCTTTTCCTAACAAAAAATGCACCACCACTAGTACTCTTTCTATCATCCACATTACCTGCCCAATCAACATCAGTATAAGCCTGTAAAATAAAATCATCTGATTTTTCATACCATAATCCATATTCTGTTGTTCCTTTTAAATATCTAAAAATTCTTTTCACAACAGCAAGATGTGTCTCTTTGGTATATGCTTGATACATCTCCACAATACCAATTGCATTGGTAATATATGGTCTAGTGTGAGTTAGATATTGTATACCACCAATCATAGATCTATACTTTGTCTGAACTACACTTTGAGTCTCATCATTACTAGTCAGTTTATGTCCAATCAACATAGGTGTTCGAAAAGGTTTACAATCTTCCATTCCAAAATTCTTCAACATTTCCTTAAGATACTTGGTATGATATATAAAAATTCCATTCTTACTCTGATTAATTTGCAAACCAAGAAAAAATTCAATTTCACCAATCATTGACATCTCAAACTCATTTTTCATTTCTTTAGAGAAATTCTTACTCATCTTATCATTGCCTCCAAAAATGATATCATCAACAAAAACATCTATGATTAAGATTCCATCTTCATTAGTTCTTAACTATAAATTTCAATCTGCATTACCTTTTCTGAAACCAAGATGAAGTAGATACTTGTCTAGTCTTGTATACCATGCTCTAGGTGCTTGTTTTAGTTCATACAGTGATTTCTTCAACTTACAAACCATGTCTCCATCCTCTGTCAAAGGAAATCCATCAGGTTGCTCAATGTAAACTTCTTCTTCCAGATCACCATTCAAGAATGCTGATTTCACATCCATCTGATATACTTTAAAGTCTTTATGTGCAGCATAAGCAAGTAATAATCTCATAGCTTCCAACCTAGCAACAAGAGCAAATGTTTCTTCATAGTCTATGCCTTATTTTTGTGAGTAGCCTTTACACACCAATCTAGCCTTGTTTCGTACCACTGTTCCTTCCTCATCCATCTTATTTCTAAAAACCCATTTAGTTCCTATCACATTTTTGTTCTTAGGTCTTGGAACCAATTCCCAAGTATTGTTTTTCTTTATCTGTTCAAGTTATTCTTGCATAGATTTAGTCCAAGATTCATCTCTACACGCTTCATCAGTAGTCTTTGGCTCAACTTGAGAAATCAAACAAATTTCATCTCTAACTCTAGATCTACTCATCATACCTTTATTTGCATCAGTAATAATTTTATCTTTAGGATGGTTCTTCTTAACATACCTCAGAGTCTTTGGAAACTTAGTAACTTAAGTCACTTCATCTTCAATCTTCAAAGCTTCTTCAGGTTCAACAGTGTCCTCTTTCATCTCTGTAATATGACCACAGTCATACGTTCTTTCCTAAATCTAAAACTTTTCATCTATCCTCACATTGGCACTTTTAATCAACTTCCTCAATCTCAGATTGAAACATTTATATGATTTACTCTTAGTGGAATAACTAGGAAAAATTCCTTCATCACTTCTAGCATCAAACTTCCCTATCTCATCATCTCTTTTGATATAACATTACTTCTAAATATTCTAAAATATTTTATAGTAGGTGTATGATCAAACCATAATTCATAAGGAGTCTTACTTGTACCTTCTCTAATCTGAATTTTGTTCAAGGTGTACACAACAGTGCTAACTACTTCTCTCCAATGAACATGTGACACATTTCCTTCCAAGAACATAGTCCTTGCAACATCTAATATAGTTTTGTTTCTTTTCTTTGATATCCCATTCTGTTGTGGAGTTCGAGGAGCTAATGTATATCTATATATTCCATGTTCTTCATAGTAGGTATTAAATAAATCTGATGTAAACTCTCCACCTCTGTCTGATCTCAAACATTTTATCTTCAAACAAGATTTGTTATCATCTTTTTCTTTAAATAACTTGAATTTGTCAAATGCTTCAGATTTCTCTCTCACATATGTAACCCACATCATTCTAGAAAAGTCATCAACAAAAAGTATAAAGTACCTTTCACCATAATATGATCTTGTTCTTGTAGGACCACATAGATCTCTATGCACCATATCCAACTTCCCTTTTACTGAATAAGATTTGATTTTAAAACTGCTTCTGGTCTGCTTCCTCATAACACACTCTCTACACATAGTGTTAGATGGCTTTACAATCTTAGGTAGTGTAACCACCCTAATTTGGTCTGCTCTGACCATAGACCCTATTTTCCCTAAGTGTGATCATACCCCTAATTATTTCAAGACAATTCTTTGACATAATTCATTTTAATCAAATTTAATCTCCTAAGTGATCTAATCACTAAATTAAATTAATTCCCTTAGACAATTAAATCAAATCATATAAATTAAATAAAAAACAACCAAATACATGGCTAAAGTAATGAATTAAAAGGAATTAAATAAATCATAAATACAACTCCTTATTTGCAAAACAGAACATCAATTCCCTAGCTAATAAGAGTTAAATCACTTGGATCACCTCACATGGATCACCAAAGATTCAATCTCCACCTCTCTTCCACTTTCAATCCCAACCTCTCATTCCTCAAATTATTCTATAAATGGAATGAATTTTGAGCTTAATTGGACCATAATTTGAGAATTGAAAAGTAAAATTATGCTGCTCTTATTTTCATAGATCTTAATGCATTTTAGCTCATCTTTCTTAGAAATTATCATAATCTTTCATTTGGAGCTTTAAAATGAAATTTTCTTGAGTATTTTAGATTAAATTCTTTAAATCTTCCATTCTAAGTATGTATATGTCACTAATTAATGCATAATCTGAGGGCACATTATAACATTCTTCAAACTCTTCTTAGATAGGAAGCAATAGGTCAATTTTAGTGATTGATATGCATTCTAACTCCTATTTTTCATGTTATTTCACTAATGCAATGACTTATTGAAGTGTTGTGTTGCAGTTAACAAGTACACAAAATAACACACACATTTATGGCACCCACCGTGGGGCAGATCCTCATATTTTACCTCTTTTCTAATTATTTTTTAGTATTTTTGTTCTCTGTTTTTAGGTCCAGAGTCTCCTTTTGTTGATCCAAGCTCGCATTTAGGAAATCCCATCGCATTCAGGAAATCAAATCACATCATGGGTTTCTAATCTCTCCTTTAGTGGTTTTTGCATCGTATCTGGTAAAGGATTGCATCTGGTAAGGTTTTGTGTCGCCTTTTGTGCAAAGCATTACATTTGGGAAATTACCTCACATTCAGGATATCTAAGATTTCATTTAGGAAAGGCAATCACATCTTGTCATTTGATTGAAAAATTGAAATATCTAACCACTAATCTTTTGATCTTATCTGTTTCTGTCCTTCAAACAACCTAACTATTGATTGCAGGTTGTTGTTAGAGCCTTTTTTCTTAAAAAGGTGGAAAGTAACTACTAACTTGTGGTTTGCAGGTTGAAGAATTGTTTAATTTGTTCTAATTTGTTCAAAGATTTAAAATCTAATTACATTTTCCAATCACTTACTAAATTGACCAGAGGATTATGCTCTTTTCCTTCAAGGAAAATCATAAACTCAAAAGTCAATTTAGGATTTGAGAAGAATTTGGAGAAAATTGAACAAGGCAAACACATTGTATAATTATTTTTGGGGATAGTAATTGAACAAAGCAAATCATTAAATCTCATGGTTAAATAAACAAACACATTGCATAATTATTTTTGGGAAAGTAATTGGACAATCAAAGCACTAAATCTTGTGGTGAAATGAACAATTTCATTGTCTAATTTTGGGAAAAGTAAATGAATAAGCAAATCACCTAATTTGGGGAAATTGAACAACACAAATTTTCTTTTCAAATGCTTTGTGCTTCCTTATAATAGGAACTTAACATCGAACTTAAGCTCACTACTTAGTCTCACTAGAGAATTTTCTATTCTTTCCAAGTGGAGGAATCAAAGACTCATTATGGGAGATTGAGTTTTGAGTGAAGTAGTTTGAGGGAATGAACTTGTTTGGAGTGTTTGTGGGAGAAAATGGCATGGAATAGGAGAGTATTCTCTTCTTCTTTTGAAGAATCAGAAATATAGACTCCTAAGCTCACCAATCATTTTCAATTGCTTTCAAAAACATTAGAGGGCCTACCAGTTGAGGAAAAAATCTCCCGGGATGACCCAAGTGAGGAAAGGTTTACGCCAACCCTTCCAACTCACTATAGTCAATATGCTTCCTTGTAGGCCAAAGCCTTAGAAGATGTAATCAATTTTGTTTCTATAATTTTGACATCATTCCTTGATCATGCTTGAGTGTGTGTAGAGCGGATCAGCTTGAATATTTCTTGCGAGACTACATACATTTGAGTACTCATAGGGCTATACACCTCAATTTTGTCTTATGAAATTCTATGAGAGACAGTTGCAAGTGGATGCCCCAACATAATAAACACTTGTAGTCAAATTACCAGATTCATCTCTGAAAGGGTGATAATATTTATGCAAGGCAAATAGTAATTGCCCCAAGATACTCATCATTTTGTTCCCTCACTTGCGTTTGGAGTTGGCTAATACGACATCATGACTAGAGCCATTGTGTGCTTAGTGATGGTTGTATTATGATTAGTATGTGAGTGTGTACCTGAGTCTATGAGCAAAGCTCACATCTGGCATATCAAACCTCACATTCAGTGTGTCGCATCTAGGACAGTGGGACCTTACACAAGTGTTTCTTAGAGAAATTTAGTATATTTGGAAACCCTTTTGGCTCTTCAGTCGGGTCTTGTTCTTTCTGGTCCACCTATTGCTATTTCACAGCTTTATTAGGAGTCTACCTTGCATGTCCTCTTGGAATATCATAATTGGTCTCAAAATGTGTGGTCTACCCATTTATCAAACACTCTTGATTCTCAGCTCACTATCATGGCATTCTAACCCTCTTCCGTTGAAGTCATTCACTTCCAACAAACACAAAAAAATTCTACTTGGACAATTTGAGAATCTATTTGACACTATAGGAAAACTTTGACAAAGTTGAGATCCAGCTTTCATGGTTAACACAAGACGCAAAAATTATCTTTCTAACGAATCAGAAGTACCTGATATATTACTACAATATCATCAAGGAGAGACATCTCGTAATCCCCTATTCAGTCAAGACTCACCCGCAATGGGTGCTCCGCATCAAGAATGGAGTAAATATTTTGAGGAAAACAAAAATGACCAAAACCAAAAAGATCAAGATAGTAGTGGTGAAGAAGAACTACATATCAATCATCCTTTGTTTGACTCAGATAGTGATGGAGACATACCCGAGGAAGAGTTCAACAAACTTAGATAAAGTAGAAAATTACAAAGGATATTGGAAAGAATCATCAGTGAAGATAAGGAGAATTACTTCCTACATATAGCATCTCTTGGAGTCAAACTCCCTAAAGATTATGATGTTGAAAGACTAAAAGAGAAAGAGTTACCAACACCTATTTCTATTCTCACCAAACAATTGACCTTGATGCAAGCAAAAATTGCAACACTCAAACAAGAAAAGGTCAAACCAATGAAAAAATACTCTTTGGACCACATATGTCCATTCCCTTTTGATAAGAGTATCAACATTTTTCCATTTCCTCCCAACATGGAAAGGAAAAAATATGACAAGTACATAGGAGAAATTGATCCACATGACCATGTGAGAGAGTTTTCTTCTCTAAGCATTGAGTACATGCATGAACCGACATACCTAATGAGGCTATTTCTGAGAAGTTTAGGTGGAAATGCCATGGAGTAGTTCTCCAAACTCACACCAAGTGTGAAGTCTTTTGAGGAGTTAATTCAACATTTTGTCCAACATTACTCCTACAATATACAACATAACATAACCATGATGGATCTATGCAACACAAAGAAATGAACCAGTGAATCCTTTACACACTCTTTACAAAGGTGGAGGAAAATCTTTGGTAGGTACTCAAGAGCAATACCCGAATTAGAAAAGATGGAAATATTAATTAACAACTTGGTACCTGAAATAAACTATGCATTGCAAATGCAATATTCCCCAAGCTTTGATAGGATGATCAAGAATGCGATTCGTGCTGAAGATGTCATGATTAAGAAAGGAGAAATCACACTCCAAAGTGATAACAATTATACCAACTACAACAACAAGCCTAAATGGTGGAAAAAAATTAAGAATGTTGTTAACGATGGAGGGTTAGACACATCCAATGCTAATCCTAAACCAAAAGTATTCAATCTAACAAAAAACTTGCAAGCAAACAAAGAGGCTAAGGTAAAAACCACAATACCAAGAGAAAACAATCAGAATAGCAAGAGAAAACCATGGACTAGACCTCAAAGAACATTCACTCCATTCGGAGTTCCTCTTGAGATAGTTTTGAAGACACTCTTGGATAATAAAGTCCTCACAATTCCCAATTCAAAACCATGGGAACCGGAAGTCAAACCAAGATGGTGGGATGATAATTCTTATTGTGTCTTTCTTAAAAAAAGGGACATAAGACTAATAATTGTGTTAAGCTTAAAAATGTTATACAAGACCTTAATGAATGAGGTAAAATCAAAGTGGAAGGACACACCACCAATGAAGACCATACGACATTCAACAAATCGTTCCCTAACTACGAAAAAGGGGAAGCTTCCAAAGGAAAAGGAAACAAAGTAAATTACACCTACTCCAATAAAGATAATGTGATCAACATGTTAGACATTAAATACAAATCAATCAATGTGATCACTATTAAAGGTGCTAAAGACACATCCATACAATCAAACGCGATGACTCAAAGTCAAGCACAAGTCACGATCAAAGGAGTGCAATCCTCATCCAAACAAGCGACATCTTCCAAAACACCAGTTGTCACAATTCCCAAACTAGCAGCAGCAAGACAAATAGTTACAATCCCATCTGCAAATTATAACTTGGTGGATCAACTACAAAGAACCTCAACTCAAATTTCTATATTTGAGTTACTAAAGATCTCCTCAGTGCATAGGGAAGTTCTTGAACAATCCCTACATTCTACAAATGTTCCAAAAGATATTTATGTAGACAAATTCCAGGCAATGGTTAATCATATATCAGCTCCACATTACCTATCTTTTTTGGAAGAAGATGACAAATCGTTGACTCATCCGCACAACCAACCCCTACACATTGAAGTCTTGATTCACAAACCCTGTGTCAGATGTGTATTGATAGATGGAGGTGCAGGGTTGAATATATGCACTCTAAATATAATAAAGAAGTTGGGACTTTCAGAATAGACCATTGACTCAAGGAGTAAGATAACTATCAAAGCTTATGATGAAGAAGAAAGATCCTCCAAAGGACTCATTGTTCTACCAATCAAAATAGGACCAATTGAACGAAATGTGATCTGTCAAGTTCTTGATCTACCATTGGCCTATAACATTTTACTAGGAAGACCTTGGATACATGAAATGCAAGAAATTCCCTCTACTTAACACCAAAGCATCAAATTCCCACATAATGGTGTGGAAGTAACAATTCTTGCAGACACAATCTATACTTGAAACAATGTCAAAGAAGATAGTATGGTTCCTCATAACAATGAAGTTCCAAAAGAATCATTACCTAAAAAATCTAAATGCATGGTAATGAGAAGCTTTGGAAAGACACTAAAACTTGAAGAAACCAGTATGGGAGAATACAAGCTATACATGACCCCATCATTAACAGAACTTCTTGTGTCTCCAAGATCTTACGATAAACCTTCCTTATCTTTCACACCTACAACATCAAAAGAACAAGACATTCATAAAGCAACTGGTATGGTTAGAGCCTCTACTTATCAAGAGGATGAAAAATAAGATAAAGCAGTCTTGGCTTGGCTTTACAAAGGAGAACCAAAATAAAATGAAGTAAAACATGTGGAGATATCCCCACAAAAGTATGGCAAAGGATATAACCTTATCAAAAAAATGTGATATAAAGGGAAGGGACCTTTAGGAGATAAAAGGAAAGGACTTGTTGAACCTATACACATGGAATTTAGAAATACCAAAGATAAAATAGGGTTAGGTTTCAATAACAATTCTAAAAACCATACTTCAAGAGATGGTCCAATCTTTGATGAAGGAAGTGATGATGAAAAAGAAGAAATAACATTAGAACTATGGACCTATGAGAGATTATTACATATTGGTACAAAGTATCCTGAATATCAAGGAGAAAAATATGTACCTACTTTAGTAACACAACAAGATACTCATGTTCCTTTATTATCACAAGCTACTATCCAAGAAGTAGAGAAAACAATAAAAAACTCTCCAGAAGTCCCACTAATAACAGAAAATCTTGAAAAAATACCCCAACAACAAGATATACATCCTAATTGGGGGCAGTTGGTCACAATTTCACATGTTAGGGATTTACCTCACTTTGATCTATGAGTGGCTAATAGGGTACATCAGGTAACTATTGCTGAGTTTCTAAATAGATCTAATGATGAAATAACTGACTCACATGATTAAGAATGGGCTATCCTATCTGATTCTACCATGGACATTAAGGTAGATTTAGTTCACAAATTTGCATCTCTATTGGAGAGAGGAGAGAGTTCTAACACTTCCCCTAACACTGTTGTTGTTCCAGAATCAGATGAGATACCACTACCTAGGATTTTTGATGGCGGTACTGGTGTTTTACTAGGTCTAGAGGAAATTCTAAGGATATAAGATATGAGCTCCATTTTGATGAGAGAAGAATAAGAAAGCTCAACTGATGAGTCGCTAGAGTTAGGTTCACATATTACTAACAATGACCCTATTAATGACGATTTCAGTCTTGATGATCTAAACACTGTAGAAGTTGACTTAATAGAACATGTATTGTTAGTTAATATTTTTGATGCTGATGTGATGTTTTCCTTACCAAACTTTGAATCATTATCCTTGATAAACCCTAACCTAAATGATTGGACTAATTTAGATCCTACTCCTATCATGAAATTCCCTAATGACTACACTTTGGCCTATTATCTGAATGCTTGTGAACCTTATCCTTCTTCCACCAATGCAAGGAGCTTGAACATGATAGAGGAGGATATCAAGTTTCTTAGTCACAAATTGAAAATTAAAAAGAAGAAAATAACTGATGGTAAAAACTACGTTGTGGCAGTATCAGATTCAAAAAAAGTAAAAATAAAAGACGTATCTAATGGTGAAAACCTCCTAGAGGCACCAAAAGATGAGATTCTTGATATCCTCCCTAAGCACTTACAAGAAAGATCTTAAGTTTTGATAGAACCTACACAACCAGTTAACTTGGGAACAATCGAAGCTCCTCAATTTGTTCACATAGCACAGTCCTTATTAGAAGAGGAAAAGATACAACTCACTGAGTTCCTGAAAGAGAGAAAGATCAAATTTGCATGGTCTTACACTGATATGCCTAGACTTGATCCTGAATTAATAATGCATCATTTATCTATAGCTCCTGGGATCAAACCTGTGAAGAAAAAATTAAGAAAGATGCATCCTCATGTTGCATTACTGGTAAAAGAAGAGCTAGAAAAACTATTGAAAGTTGGATTCATAAGAGTCATCGCTTACATAAGATGAATTTCTAATTTGTTAACAATATCTAAAATAGATAAATCTATCAGGATTTGCACAGACTTTGGAGACTTAGATAAAGAATGTCCTAAAGATGATTTTCCACTGTCGAACATTGATATGATTATCAATCTAACAAAAGGATATTAGATATACTCACTCATAGATGGATTTTCAGACTATAACCAGATTAAGATTTCTCCCGAGGACCAAGAGAAGACAACATTCACATGTGCATGGGGGACATTTTGCTGGAACATCATGCAATTTGGATTAAAGAATGCTGGTGCTACATACCAAAGAGCTATGACAACCTTCTTCCATGATATAATACACAAAAACATGGAGGACTATGTGGATGATACCTTAGCCAAGTAAAAAAAAAGGACTACTCTTATTGAATACCTAAGAAAGATACTAGATTGCATGGAACAATTTCAACTTAGGCTTAACCCAAACATGTGTGCCTTTGGAGTCCAATTAGGGAAGCTCCTAGGGTTTATTGTATCATCAAAAGGAATTGAGGTGGACCCTGAAAAAGTAAAAGCTATACTAGAAATGTCACCTCCATGCAATATTAGTCAAATAAGGATGCTGCAAGGAAGAATCCAATCCATCAGGAGATTTATGTCACAACTAGCAGACAAAGCACAACCTTTTACTAAACTGTTGCATAAAGGTGTTACCTTCAAATGGGATGAACATTGTGAAAACAACTTCAAAGAACTAAATGATTACTTTGCTACTCTTCCCATTCTCATTACACCTATTCATGGAAAGCCATTACTCCTATATATCTCAACTATGACTACATCGCTAGGAGTATTGCTGGCTCAAGAAGATGAAAATAAAAAGGAAAAATCAATCTATTATATCAGCAGGACACTGATGTCTTATGAACTCAATTACTGGTTATATTTGAAAAAACTTGCTTAGCGATTGTATTTGCATCACATAAATTGAGACATTATATGTTGTCACATACAATAAAGCTTATTGCAAAGATAGATCCTCTTCAATATCTCTTAATCAAAACAACATTAACAGGAAGGCTAGCAAAGTGGGTCCTGATTCTAAGTGAATTTGATATTGAGTATGTGGATAGAAGGGTTATTAAAGGACAAGTCCTCGCAGATCAATTAGCTAATTCACCCTTGTAAGATGATGCCCCTCTGATAATTGAATTTTTTGATGAAACGATCATCTATTTAACTGAACATCCATGGAAGATGTATTTTGATGGCTCTTTCACACAACAAGGATCTAGAGTAGGGGTTCTATTCATAAATCCTCAAGGCTACAAGATACCAAAAGCATACTAATTAATATTCCCATGCACAAATAATATTTTTGAATATGAAGCATTGGTGAATGGTCTTAAGTTGGCTATGGAATGGAAGATCATAGAGTTACACGTGTATGGTGACTCCTAGCTCATTATTAACCAAGTAAATAGAGACTATCAGACCAAAGATGAGAAAATAATGTCTTATAAACAACTAGTTGAAGACCTGAAAAAGTAATTTTTCTTCGTCACATTCTAGCAAATACCAAGAACAAAAAATAAAGTTGCAAATGCTATGGCTACATTGGCATCCATGTTACAACTAGAAGAACATCAATTCCACTATGACTTCTTGGTAGAAGAATTATCCTCTCCAGCTTTTGATACACCCGAATACCAAGTAATTTGTGCTTTAAATGCCCAAGACCAATCCTAGTATGCCAAAATCATTACCTATCTCCTTGACCAAACTATACCCAATGGCCTATCAAGGAATGAAAAACAAGTGTTAATTAGGATAGCATCGTGTTATGTCCTCATTACTAATAACTTATATAGACAAGGTCTTGACGGTACACTTCTTAGGTGTTTAGAACAAGGAGAGTCAGATTGTGCATTAAGAGAGGTTTATGAAGGTGTATGTGGATCACACTCGAATGACTTTCACTAGCTAAAAAACTACTAAGAGTTGGCTATTTTTGGCCCATGATGGAAAAATATGCTATTCTATTTTCAAAAATATGTCACAAATGCCAAACACATGGAAATCTCATCCATGCTCCTGCTAGAGAACTCATACCATATATAACACATTGGCCATTTCAACAATGGGCCTTTTATTTGGTTGGACAAATTTATCCTAATTCTTCAAGTGGACACAAGTACATCATTACGACCACCAAGTATTTCACTAAGTGGGTCAAAGCCGTGCCACTAATCAAAGCCACTAGAAAATAGGTGGGTATGTTTATTTTGAACTAAATTATTTGTAGGTATGTGATACCCTCTTCTATTGTAATAGATAATGGGGGTCAGTTTAAAAACCAAGACATTGAAGACCTTTGCACACAGTTCATATCACTCGACATTGTTCTTCAATCTATTATCCTCAAGGTAATGGACAAGCTGAGACATTAAATAAGAACATTCTTAAAATCTTACACATAACTATGAGTAAGTCTGGTAGAGACTGGAATTTGGATCTAAATCTGACACTATGGGCCTATAGAACAAGTATTAGAACACCAACTAGAGCCACGCCATTTTTTCTAGACTATGGCACAGAAGTAGTGCTACCTATTGAAGTAGAAATTCCATCTTTGCAGGTATCTCTCCAAGGTCTTGTTACTGATGAACAATACCGCATTTATATGATTAATGCACTAGAACTACTTGATGAGCACAAACAACAAACATTTGATCATCTCAAAGTATACCAAAAATGAATGTGAAAAGGGTACAATAAATAGGTCAAACCATGACATTTTCATGTGGGGGGTCTCGTTCTAAAAGAGAATCCTAAGAATTAGCCGAATAGAGAACAAAAAGGAAAGTTTGAACCCAACTGGGTGGGGCCTTATGTCATTACTAAAATTTTTGGGACTAGAGCATTTCAGCTAGCTACACCTGAGGGATATCTTCTTCTTGATCCTATTAATACTTTACATTTAAAGCAGTTCTACTCTTGAAATTTGGCTGACAGAGCCCGTGCAGTGAAAAGTTCTCAAAAAATACCAAAACAATTAGAAAATTGATCTTGAAGAAATCTAAAAATAGTGGAAAAAGTCTTGAAAAAAGGTATTCTTGGAGAAAACCTAGAAAACAGGTGCCTTGATACTAACAAAAAAAAATTAAAAAAGAGAAAAACAAAAAGAACAAAAAAATTTAAAAAGAGAAAAGTGCCTTGGTGAAAACTTGGCAAACATGCGTCTTGGTTGAAAAAATAAAAAATCTTTTTCGAGTGGTGAAAACATGGCAAATAGGTGTCACTCATACTGTGTGCTCCATCTATCAATACATTGATGATACAAATCCTTCACGATCACACCTATGCTATTGATTGACTCTGGTTCCTTACAAATGTCATATCCTTGCCTGGGATTTGTTTGCATTTGCGTCTTAGGAATAATAATTCTACACTGGGGGCATCTTTGCTGGCATGTTCAGTTTGCATCTACTAATTTGTCCTAGGTTCCTGTCTAGGATGGTTTGCCTCTCAAAAATAGTATTTCTCAATACTTGCATCAAAATGTCACTATCACAAACAAAGGTGTTTCTTCAACATCACCTACCTGAAACATAAATCATACTAGTGTTTCTCAACACTTTAATCAAACACATTAAATGTTCTAGTATTTCTCAACACTTTAATCAACCAGTGTTCCTAAATACTACAATGGATTACAATCGCTAAACAAAGTTAATCATATACTCATACATGAAAAACATATTGCTTGATTCCAAATTTTGATTTATGAATCTCTATTGTGCTTGAAAAATACATCCACAATATTTCTCAATACTACTTAAACACATAGACTGATCTTGGTTTGATTATGACTCTTTCATGTTTCCATGATGTTTCAAACTAGGGGCATCTAAGCTGTTATAAATTTTCTTTGATTTATTATCAATTGGTGATTGTTATGTCTTTCGAGTTACTCCACGATGTCTATTCAAAGACAAAGAGTCACAAGGACAAGGGGAATAACATTTTCTTGGTTTTCTGTGTATGGTGATTGTTTCAATGATCCTATAAATTTCACCTAACTTGGATGTTTATAGTAAGAGCTTCCAATATGAGTGGATAGCCACATATATCTCAATCCTAGTTATGTGTAAACTATGGCGAGGTTGAACCAATTTTATTGTCTGTTTTCTACATCAGATTCTAAGTAAGGTGTACAACACATTATGTACCCAAGGATATGAATTTTCAAGGTCATTGCAGGTCACATATCTTACATTACACTTGAACAGAACCCGATTCTTAATAGAAAAAGGAGATAACTAACTTGTCATCCTGGCCTCTATGCCTTGATGTTTAGGTTTATTTCTGACATTATATCCAATAGACATAGTATTCATACTTTCATGATACCAGTGGGTATTAGTGACAGTTGTACTATCAACTGATGTCCATTACAAAAATGCCCAATGATGATAAAAATGCTATAATGAATACAAATCAGTGACAGTCCTAAGAGTCTGCATGTAGACGCATTTAGAGATTGCCTGGTTCATTTTTGAAAAACAACATAAGGACTTGAGCTCAAAATGATTTCCTAGTTAATCTGAAATCCAAGTTAATTACTTAATCTATATTACTGATATCAATGTCATTTCATATCCATGACATACATTCTGCATTCATAAATGAGAAAGAGAAAAATACAAAAACAAATCATTCAAGCATTGCATTTACTTCTACATCCTAAGTGCATCCATACATATATTTGCACAAAGAAAAAATCCAAAAACATACATTTGCATGTTCATCTAGTATCATTGAAACACATTTCTATATCAGTAATAAATCAAAGAGCATAAATGATGTCACCACATGAATCTACTCTAACTCATCAAAAAACCAAGAACATAATCACATGTGCATTAATCTAAACATCTATCAAAGCAAAGAGAACCCATGAACATGTCAAGATTAGGAACAACTATCTCAGATGTATCAATTATAGAATAGATAAAAAATGTACAAAAGAGTATCCAAATTTTAGTGTGAAACAAATATACATGTATAGAAGTCTGCAGTACAATGGATGATCACGACATGATCAATATATACAAAACTTCTCAAGATATATCACAAATGCAAAATCAAGATTGACTGCCACCCTTTCCTTAATTTGGAGGAGGAGGAGGAGGTGGTACAAAAGGAGCTGTGGAGGCATCACCCCCTCAAACTATTGTGCTATATGTGAATAAGAAGGATCTCTCTATCCCTCTGGAATTTCAGCATGATACAAACCAAAATAATATGCAGCTCTCTGACCTTGGTGTGTCATTGTATGAGTTTGTGTATCTCTCTCTTCTCTCAATCACTCTAGTTGTACATCTCTATCTGCCAATAATGCCTCTAATGTAGTAACTCTAGCTTTGAGCTGCTCACACTCTCGCTGCCACTAAGATAAATTGTCGCTATCCCTGCCAGAATCTCTGCCAGCATCTCTAGGTGGACCCTATCCACTGGGTACCTATCCTGAGGGTCTCTACTATTGTCTTTTCTACTCCCTAGTAAGCAAAGGACCAGGATCTCTCCATGGAGACACAAACCTAAAGCGAGTCTGTCTTCCCTCTCCACTACCACTGGCGCCCACTTTCCCACCACCCTTGTCATCCCCACCATCATCTCCATCATCTAGAGGTGGGCGCCTACCATCTCTCCCTCCGTCTCTACCCCCACCTTGCCAGTCTCGCTGGGCTACACCTCTACCTTTGACAGGTTTGTCGTCAGCTGGATCATAATCTAACGTGTCCTCTATGTGATGAACTACCTCATCTAGAGCTGTGAATCTTGGGAATGGATACTGTAACATATGGGCAAGATACCCATCAGAACAACTTGCATCTATAACCTCTGGGAGAAGGTCCCATCCCACTGCAACCATCTGACTAATAGCCTATTGTGTGGCCTTGTATACTAGCCCAGCTCCCTAATGTGGCTCCTCATCATAGATCTGAGCATATATTTCCACATCCTGACACCTTCCCTATACACAGCCATATTGTCTCAACACACGTGTAACGAAAAACCGCTCTACAATGTAGCGGGTCTGCCCAATCAAGTACCTGCTCTGAAAGAAATATGACATCTACCACCTATCTTTGGTCCACTCCTCACAATCAAGATAAGGATGCTAGATCACAAATGTCATGTCATCAAATAATCAATTCCAGTAATCTGCCTTTCCCAGATGGGGCTGCTGAATCAATCCAAAGTACATATATACATACAGCTGTTGAACTGCCCGCTGCTTATCAATACTTGGTCGTGTCACACGGATATGCTCCTAGGCCTAGATCTATAAAACTAAAATCCCTACAGTCATGCTGTGGGAATACTGATAAACAATCTCATGAAGCTCTCTATATATGTGGGCTAAGATATAGCTACCCCAAGTGAATCTCCGAGATGCTCCTATCATCTTTGCTAGCATATCTACCCAGCCACACATGAAACCATGTTGTCCTCTATCAGGCATGAGGATGCCTCCAATCAATCTAGTGAGATATACAAGTAGAAAATCATAATTCTTGCACATATAATCCCAAGTCAAGTATCATTGTACTATGGTCTGATCTCTGAAGTATCTCTGCACCGACGCAATAGATGTAGCAGAACAAGACTCAAACTATACCTCCTGACCTATAACTAGAATCCGTAAGATATGCCACACATCCTCTGGTGTGACTATCATCTCATTGGTCAGGAGATGAAAGGTGTTATGCTCTGAATGCCATCTCTCGGCAAGCACAATCAATAACCCCCGATTCACCTTGATATTGGGTAAATCTATCAAAGATGCTAACCCTACTCGAGCTATGATATGCAGCTTCGTATCTTTTCAAAGAACGTGATAAAGAGAGGACTTGACCTAGATAAGGACCTTAGAATGAAATAACCTCAAATTCAATCTATCAAACAGACATCACATACAGGTTCAATTTAGTAAGGCAACTAAGCATAAAACTATCAAATAAGTATTTTTATCCTTCAGAAGGAGACAGACAGTGCAAAACAGAAAAAACTTAACTCCTAAACCATAAATGATTTAATTTTTACGGGTTGCAATCCTTTTTACGGGATGTGATACAATATTTCTGGAATGTGATGGGGCATACATGAAACGATCCTATTTTAATAATATGTGACACAGGCCAGAGGGTGCGATCTTGTTTCAACAGGATATGAAAAAATTAAAAGTTCAACCTAAAAACACCCCATGCAATACAAAACTAGAAAATAGGGTGCATTTCAAAAATTATGGGATACGACATAGGGATTTTGGAAAAAATGGGACGTGACACGACATCAACCAGACATGATCCCTTATGCAGCATGCGATGCAAAATTGAAAGGTACATAACTATTGCAAAAACTGCCAAAAATGAAAATTGAAAACATGGAAAGGTAGGTTTTTAGGTACTTACCGGGGGTGCATAATTGGCCAGGCACTGATGTCAATGGGAGAGCTCAAATCGATGTTTATGCATGGGGACCACCATCTTCTCTACAGAGATTTGAAATTACTAAAGGTAAAAGTGAAAATGAATGGTTAAAAAGTGAATTTTCGGATATATATTGAACTTTTTGAGCTATTTAGGAGCTCCAAAACTCCTCTCAGACTATCAAAATTCAATTTTGTTTCTTTCAGACCTATCAGGAATGAAATCAAACACACAGAAAATGTTTTCAACATCATAGTATACATTTTGCAACAAATTCCCAAAAATGCAGAATTACTATAAATGTTCTGAAAATGATTTGCATGTTTTATGCAATCAGTTTTCTGGGTTCTCTATCTTAAAAAAGCACATTATTTTTCAAAATCTTGGTCATACATCATTTTATCAGACTCATAAATCATATTTTCATGAAGTTAACTTGGTAAAATTATGTTTTCTCTTAAACACACCTTCGCTTCTTCATTTCTTCTAATTGATTCTTTCTTGATTTAATCGATTAGTTCAAGTGATATATCATTCTAAAAGAGGGATCTTATTTCTTTTTCTGTCAATTTTATTCCTAAGGGGGCATGATCACACTTAAATCAATCACATTCTTGCTCCAAAAGCATTAAAATGACTTTGTCATCAAAAGACTAAGGCATGGCAGTTTCCCTCGACTAAGTCAGGACTGTTGTATGGAAGGCTTTGGTTCTCATAAGTTGGGTATCTTATGTCTGCATATTCTCAAAACTTTTTTAAGCTCCTAACAACTTCATACTAATGTTCGTTCGATCAAGTTTAGCACTAGTATTATCGATTATCATTCAATAATCAAGTTCAAAATTGGCATTTTTCAAGATCTTTGTTGACCTTTGTTCGATCAAGTTCAAAGTCAATACTATCAGTCTTAGTTCAATCAAGTGCGAGACTGATCTCATCAGACATTTCATTTAATCAAGTATGGAATTATCAAACTTTCTGAAGTCAACATCAAAACTTTCTTTGAATTAATGCGTTGCTCGCACATAAATTCAAAGAGGGACAAATGTAACCACCCTAATTTGGTCTACTCTGACCATAGACCCTATTTTCCCGAAGTGTGATAATACCCCTAATTATGTCAAGACAATTCTTTAATTAATTGACATAATTTATTTAAATCAAATTTAATCTCCTAAGTGATCTAATCACTAAATTAAATTAATTTCCTTAGCCAATTCAATCAAATCAAATCAATTAAATAAAAAACAACCAAATACATGGCTAAAGTAATTAAGTAAAAGGAACTAAACAAATCCTAAATACAACTCCTTATTTGCAAAAGGGAAAGTCAATTCCCTAGCCAATAAGAGTTAAATCACTTTGGATCACCTCACATGAATCACCAAAGATTCAATCTCCACCTCTCTTCCACTTTCAATCCTAACCTCTCATTCCTCAAATTCTTCTATAAATGGAATGAATTTTGAGCTCAATTGGCCAATAATTTGAGAATTGAAAAGTAAACTTAGGCTGCTCATATTTTCATAGATCTTAATGCATTTTAGCTCATCTCTCTTAGAAATTGTCACAATCTTTCATTTGGAGCTTTAAAATGAACTTTTCTTGAGCATTTTAGATTAAATTCTTTAAATATTCCATTCTAAGCATGTATATGTCACTGATTAATACATAATCTAAGGGCACACTATAGAATTCTTCAAACTCTTCTTAGATAGGAAGCAATAGGTCAATTTTAGTGATTGATATGCATTTTAACTCTTATTTTTCATGTTATTTCACTAATGCAATGACTTATTGAAGTGTTGTGTTGCAGTTAAAAGGTACACAAAATAACACACATAGGTAGATCTCTCACAACATTAGTCATACTTTCCTTCACAATGTTATCAAAGTTAACATGACAAAATGTTTTATGCCACAACCAACTGTCATCAACCTTCACAATAAAACAAGAAGCTTCAGATGTATTCAATTTAAATATATTACCTCTAGATTTAGTACCAGATGTGATCAAATCTCTTGATGTAATTCTGATAGAGCATTTCCCTTCAATGAATTTCAATTGATAACCTCTTTCCACTAATTGTCCAACGCTCAACAAATTATGCTTAAGTCCATCAACAAGTAATACATTGTCAGTATTAGTCTTTCCATCCAAAGAAATATATCCAACTCCAATGATAAGTTTTGGAGTATTGTCACCAAATCTAACAACACCACCTTCATATCTTTTCAATTTCACAAATTTATTTTTATCTCCAGTCATATGATGTGAACAACCACTGTCTATAACCCATTCATATTTCTTTTCAACACGAGATACTAAGGCTTTTTCGTCATGTATAGGTTCATCATCCTTTATAGCAATAAATCCAATTTCATCATAGTCACCATCATCATCAGAAACACCCTCACTAGCATAATAACAATCCTTGTCTTTAGGATACTTTGATTTGTAAAACTTAGGTTTATGCTTAGGAACCCTTGTAGGACATCTAGATGCAAAATGTCCAATCTTGTTACATGAAAAACATTTCAAAGGTAATTTGCCTTCAAATTTACCCTTACCTCTCTTCTCTCTTCTAGTGATCAATGATACCACTTCATCTAGTTTTCTTTATTCCTCCTATATCTATTCCCATTCCTTAGCATAGTCTCCAAGCTCTTCTCTTAGGTCACCATAGCTGGTGCTCATAATTCCTAATAAGGTCTTTTTGTTCTTATGCACAGTTGCCTTGAATGCTAACTCAACTTTAGGTAAAGTATCTCCCAATTTTATGGCCTCAAAAGTAGTTAGTTTTCTAATCAAAATCTCTCTAGTGAAGTTTAGTGTCAAGGGTATAATCTCCTCTATATCTTGTACTTTGGTTCTATATGCAGGTGTCAAAGATCTGAGTATCTTTGCAATCACTTATTCCTCACTATAAGTACCTCTATAGTTTCTAATGCTAGTAACCACTTCAATAATTCTCTATCCATATGCCCTAATGTTCTCATCTTCTCTCATCTTTAGTGATTCCATCTTTGTCTTCCATTTTTGTATCTTTGCCTTTTTATTAAACTTATCTCCTTCATATAGTGCCTCCAATCTTGTCCATATCTCATGTGCAGAATCCAAGTCTTTTACTTCTGTGAATTCACCTTTAGAAAGTGCACTGATCAATGATTCCCTTGTGACCATATTACATGAAAATAGTTTCTTTTCATCTTCAGTAGATTTCTCTAGTTCTTCCTCAGTTGCTATCTTTTCGTTCTTCTTTGTGATCATCCAGTAGTCAATTCCCAAACATAGCAAATGTGTTCTCATCTTGTTCTTCCAACTGTCAAAGTTTTTAGGATCAAATTTTGGACTATCCTTCTTGTAGTAAGACATCTTTAGGATCACCTCAAGCTATTAATATTTCTCTCTAAGGACCCATAGCTCTGATACCAAATGTTAGGAATAATAGTCCACAAGACAACTAAGAGGGGGGGTGAATGAGTTGTGATATAGATTATTAAACTTTAAACTTTATAAACCAAAATTGCAATGCAAATGATAACACAGTAAATACCAACAAAATAACACAATACTTGTTGTCGAGGAAACCCTATTAAAGGTAAAACCCCAGTGGGAATTATCACCCAAAAATAATGTACTAAGAGTATAGTATCCCTATTAAAAGATTTAGCCTTGTTAGGAGCTTATTACAACATTACAGTACACAGTCCCTATTTGGAGACAAAGCATGTTAGGAGTCAAGATAAGTAGTAGGCTCACTTCCTAGGCACACTTTCCAAAGAATGTTAAAGCCACCCTTCAGGATTCACAATGCTAACAAGTGTATATAGGAATATACAATCCAGTGAACTCTCTGATAGAAACTGTCTTTGCTTGGTCAGTTCCAATGAAGTATTCTTGTCACAAACTTTGCTCTACATCCATCGACTTTGCTCTACATCCACTAGCCAAACAAACCTCACAGCTTCCACTTATCTTTCTTTTCAATCTCTTTCACTACTACAACTTTCCAAAAGAAAAGATCACTCATATATACCCTATTACAATAATTCATTAGGTCAACCAGTTAAGCTTTCCTAATACACAAATAATTAATTAGGTCAGCCAATTAGGCTTTCCCAATATACAAATAATTGTTTAACCCCTTGCTAAGATACACATGGTACCTATAACAAGTAAACATCAAATACAATCTATCAATTATACTCCCAGATCTGCAATCCATGCTCACAATTCATATTACATGCTACATGTCTGAAGTCGGCCACCAAATAGGTCTACTCCAGAATACATGCCACAACTAACATCAAAATAATGCTCACACCAATCAAACAAAACCCAATATTCCAAAATATTTCTTCTATCCTCCAGTAAGCTCGCTTCATCTGAAATATCTTTGATAGTAAGATATACCCAAAACAAAGAGACTTGCTTTGTCAAGCATCACAGTTAAAGTCTAGAAACTAGTCTTCACTAAATCAACTGTAACATCCTCAATATGTAACATAAAGGTAAGTGACCTTATTAATAAGGTAAAAATACATCCTTCTTCATATAACCAACTTTGATTTTTATGAAACATCTGTACAGTGTCCGTACACTTCTTCCAGTCAAGTAACCAGTATGTTCTCTCCATAGAAACATATGTTGACATCAGTGACAAAACATGAATATCAACAACATGATTAGTACCCAAATCTGATATCATCCAACATTTAAGGTATATCAGATGGATGTGAAATCTACATTTCTGAATGGAGATTTGGAGGAAGAGGTATACATAAAGAAACTTAATGGATTTCCTCTGACAGAAGATGAAGACATGGCATGTAAACTAAAGAAAGCATTATATGGACTGAAACAAGCACCGAGAGCATGGTATGAAAGACTAGACAAGTATCTTCTTTGTCTTGGTTTCAAAGAAGGTAATGCAGATAGTAATTTATACTTAAGAGCCTGTAAAGATGGAATTCTAATCATAGAAGTTTTTGTTGATGCTATCATTTTTGGAGGTAATGATGAAATGAGTAAAAGGTTGTCTAAAGACATGGAAAATGAATTTGAAATGTCAATGATTGGTGAAATGAATTTTTTTCTTGGTTTCTAATTAATCAAATGGTATTTTTATATCTCAGACCAAGTATCTTAAGGAGATGTTGAAGAAATTTTGAATGGAAGACTGTAAACCTGTTGGGACACCTATGGTGACTGGTTATACAATTACTCATAATGATGAAACTTAGAGTGTCTTTCAGAAAAAGTATAGATAAATGATTGGAGGTATACAATATCTAACTCACACCAGACCATACATTTACAATGTAGTTGGATTGTGGCTAGATATCAAGAAGATCCTAAAGAGACATACCTTGCTATTGTGAAAAGAATTTTCAGATATTTGAAAGGAACAATAGAGTATGGATTATGGTATGCAAAATATGATGACTTTATTTTACATGCTTATACTGATGGTGATTGGGTAGGTAGTGTGGATGATAGAAAGAGTACAAGTGGAAGAGCATTTTTACTTGGAAAAAGGCTGGTTTCTTGGTTAAGTAAGAAGTAGGATTATATAGCTCAGTCTACTATTGAATATGAGTATGTTGCTACTGCTATAAATTGTACATAAGTTGTTTGGATGAAACAAATGCTGAAGGACATTGGAATAATTTTTGAAGAGCCAGTGGTTATCCATTGTGATAAAACTAGCACAGTGAATATGTAGAAGAATCCTATAATGCATTCAAAGACTAAACATATTTCTATTAAGTATCATTTCTTGAGAGAGAAGGTATAAGAGAAGATCAGATTGGAGTATGTTAGCACAAAGGAACAAATAGCAGATATATTTAATAAACCTTTTCCAAAAGATGCTTTTGAATATCTCAGAATCATACTTGGGGTGAGAACCCCTCCTTGTGGTAATTAATTGATGCAGATATGCATCAGTCCAGTGGATTTTAGAGCTATATAATTTTATGAACTTGATGTATGGATCTACTCCTCAGGGGAGTGATCACAGGAACACTACAAAACATATTTGGATAATTTTGCACCTGGCTGCTACAGACATGAAGATTTGAAAAAGCTACACATTAAAGAAGTTTGATGAAGATTTATGGCACCCTTTTCCATTGTTGTCAAAGGGGGAGAGATTCTATGTGAAAATCCCTACTCTTTTAGGGAGATTTATGTTGAGGATATTAAGAAGATTGTATTGAGAGAGAGAACTTTGTTATGGGTTGATGCATTTTACCATATGTTTCCATTAATGCCAAAGGCAGAGATTGTTGGATGTGTTAGTAATAATTGAGAGGAGGGGGGGGGGGTGAATCAGTGGCCTCAAAAATTAATCCTTAAATCAACCGTTAAAACTTATAACCACAAATTATGTCTTAAGTTATCTTCTGTCCTACAAGATGAATGCCTTAAAATACTATAATCAATTTACTACTTGTCAGATCACTTTGTAAATATCTCTTCTATATGATTACCGATAAGCAGTTATCTAGAATTGCATAGGTGAAATGTAAAATAGTAAAGTAATGAAACATTAAACACATAAAATATGGATTTTTAACGTGGAAACCCTGTTAAGGGAAAAACCACTAGGACCGGTACCCCAAATTTTCACTCTTCTGAAGTGAGGCCTGTTAAGAGCCAACCCTATTAAAGGTTACAAACACACTATTAGGTGTGACCTTGTTAGAGGATTTGAAAATAGTTTGTCACCTAGTATCTAGCATCTAATGCTACCATCCTTGATCAACACTCACTTGGCCTGTCAATAGGTATCAGACATATCCAATGCTACTTTTATGATCAAACTTTTTGATACTCCTTGGGATGTATCTCAATTGTAAAATAATTTTAAGTCCTACTCGGTTAAGAGACTTGATGCTTCAATGGTTAAAATGAAACACTAATGATCTATTCATACATACAACTTAATTGCATATTTTTAGATCTATTGTAATTCCATTACCTCTCTAATCAATATAATCACTTATACCTTTGCTCCACACTGTTCTGCTTTGTGATGCTTTTCTCACTGTTTGTCGGTGTCTACAAAATCTAGCTCTTTCTTTAGCTTGTTGATCAGGACTAAAGAAGAATTTCTTCTCCTTTAGATTCTCTTTAGCATCTTTCCTCTATTCTCTTGTTCACCCCACAATTCCCCCATCGTAATGAATTGGAGTTTTCTCTATATATACATGATTTCTCTTTTTCTTGGCTTTCTTGATTCTTGGTGTGTTCCACAATTCTCACCAACAGATTTAAAGAAAACACTTTGATTTATCTCAAAGAGATCTTCTTGCCAACTGGACAAATCTGCATTAAATCAATTACTTATCTTCAGCTTTATCTGGATGTTTAAAACAATGACAAGTATCCGTTAATTCTATCTTTAGCTTCTTGACAACTAAGCATTTTGTCATTTTTTGAACTCTCTATTCTGTCGGTCAACACTTCAGTTAGTCATCGGTGATAACTGACTATTCCATTGGTGTGACTTCAGTTGTCATTGGGATCTCCATCCTTGTCTTTTTTGTTGGGCAACACTGAAATTGTTTCCATCGGTTTACTTTGTGTTTTGCTCATTGGGCAACACTATAACTTTGCTTGTTGGTAATACAGTGCATTAGCTCATTGGGTGAGAGGAACCTCCTTACAGCAATATGATGAGAATGCATGAAATAACAGAATATAAAGTAATAGCAGGACTCAGAATGAATCTATTGATCACGGGCCACTTCGAGGGGGTAACCTCCTTTGAGCAAGCTCAATACAATAAATTCATCGGTGCCCATCAAAGGCCTCAACCTACTCTTATATACTAAGTACAATCTAGAAAAGTAATACTACCTATGCATGTGGGATAATAAAATATACTCACGGGACGAATTACAAAGCATATGCGTCCAACAACACTACACTAACAAAATAAATAGAAGGAACACACAGGTTCCTAACATCCTCTCTCCCTTAGAAAAAAGCTTTGTCCTCAAAGCTTAAGGTGTGGAAATTTTTGCTGAATCTGAAGAAGGGGTTCCCAGGTGGCATCCTCTGGTTGCATGCCATGCCACTGAATCAAGACCTCAGAGATGGAGTGAGAGAGAAGCTGACGAGTGCGCTAATCAATGATTGCCACCGGCTCCAGGATAATGGATCCTTCCTTGTCCATTTCAGGGAGAGCAGTTTGTGCTCTGACATTGGTACCAAGAACTTTCTTTAGACAAGAAACATGAAATACAGGATGAATGCGGGAAGAAGGAGGAAGTTCCAGTTTATAAGAAACTGAACCAATCTTCTGCAGAACCTTATAAGGCCCATAAAATTTTGGGGCCAACTTATGACGCCCTTTAAGCTTCAGGGAGGATTTCTTGTATGGCTGTAGACGAAGAAAAACCATATCCCCAACTTGAAATGAGCACTCAGAATGGTGTTGATATGCTTGTTGTTTCATTCGATTACGGGCCATGTGAAGATTATCCTATAAGGTACGAAGAATCTGATCCCTGGTGCGGAGAACTATGTCAACTGCCTAGACTGGTGAGCTGCTAGGAGTGTAGGGATGGAGCACTGGAGGTGCCTGACCATAGACTACTTCATATGGAGTCATTTTAGAGGCCGTGTGGTAAGAGGTATTGTACCACCATTTAGCTAAAGGAAGCCACTTGGCCCACTGATGTTGCTGTTCGAAAGTGAAGTAGCGAAGATAAGTTTCCAAGCATTTGTTGACAATTTCCATCTGACCATCAGTTTGTGGGTGATAGCCCGAACTCATCTTTAGTTTGGTGCTTGTTTGTTGAAACAGTTCAGTCCAAAAATGACTGGTAAAAGTTGCATCACGATCAGAGACAATGGAAGAAGGGAGGCCATGAAGATGGAAGATCTGGTCCATGAAGATTTGTGCAACTGAGGAGGCAG
>MU227961.1:1137169-1154529 GCA_018584345.1 Thuja plicata | reverse complement strand
TGAATCAGTGGCCTCAAAAATTAATCCTTAAATCAACCCTTAAAACTTATAACCGTAGATTATGTCTCAAGTTATCTTCTGTCCTACAAGATGAATGCCTTGAAATACTTTAATCAATTTACTACTTGTCGGATTGCTTTGTAAATCTCTCTTCTGTATCATTACCGATAAGTAGTTAACTATTTGCCAAAACACAGTAAATATGGAGAGTATACCGATCAATCCAGAATTGCATATGTGAAATGTAAAATAGTAAAGTAATGAAACATTAAACACATAACACATGGATTTTTAACATGGAAACCCTGTTAAGGGAAAAACCACTAGGACCGGTACCCCAAATTTTCACTCTTCTGAAGTGAGCCCTGTTAAGAGCCAACCCTGTTAAAGGTTACAAACACACTATTAGGTGTGACCTTGTTAGAGGATTTGAAAATAGTTTGTCACCTAGTATCTAGAATCTAATTCTACCATCCTTGATCAAACACTCACTTTGCCTATCAATAGGTATCGGGCATATCCAATGCTACTTTTATGATCAAACTTTTTGATACTCCTTGGGATGTATCTCAATTGTAAAAGACTTTTAAGTCCTACTCGGTTAAGAAACTTGATGCTTCAATGGTTAAACTGAAACACTAATGATCTTTTCATACATACAACTTAATTATATATTTTCAGATCTATTG
Source organism: Thuja plicata (assembly GCA_018584345.1). Classification (NCBI taxonomy): domain Eukaryota; kingdom Viridiplantae; phylum Streptophyta; class Pinopsida; order Cupressales; family Cupressaceae; genus Thuja; species Thuja plicata. The sequence goes on along the minus strand of MU227961.1, from coordinate 1,153,840 downwards.
TAAGTCCATTACCTCTCTAATCAATACAATCACTTATACCTTTTCTCCACATTGTTCTCCTTTGTGATGCTTGTCTCACTGTTCGTCGGTGTCTACAGAATCTAGCTCTTTCTTTAGCTTGTTGATCAGGACTGAAAGAAGACTTTCTTCTCCTTCAGATTCTCTTTAGCATCTTTCCTCTATTCTCTTGTTCGCCCCACAATTCCCCCATCATAATGAATTGGGTTTTTCTCTATATATGCATGATTTCCCTTTTTCTTGATTCTTGGTGTGTTCCACAATTCTCACCAATAGATTTAAAGCAAACTCTTTGATTTATCTCAAAGAGATCTTCTTTCCAACTGGACAAATCAACTTTAAATCAATTACTTATCTTTGGCTTTATCTATATTTTTAAAACAATGATAAGTATCCGTTAATTCTATCTTTAGCTTCTTGACAGCTAAGCATTTTTTCATTTTCTAAACTCTTTGTTCTGTCGGTCAACACTTCAGTTAGTCATCGGTGATAACTGACTATTCTGTCAGTGTGAATTTAGTTGTCATTGGGATCTCTGTCCTTGTCTTTTCCGTTGGGCAACACTAAAATTGTTTCCATCGATTTACTCAGTGTTTTGCTCCTCGGACAACACTGCAACTTTTCTCATTGGTAATGCAGTGCATTAGCTTGTTAGGTAACACTGTGACTCTGCTCTTTTACTCTGACCATCGGTGTGCACTCCATCGGTGTATGCAGTCACTTAGTGAATACTGGAATTGTATGCATTACTAATAGCATAGCCTTGATTCATTGGTTCTTTGAAGTCTTTGGCAATATTTCCATGACCATACAAATTATATCAAGTTGACATCAATGACAATACAATACATTAACTGATTTAATATCTTGCATGATCATCAACTTAACATCTTCAAACATTCAATCAGTTATATGTCATCAGGATGATGTTGGAATTGGCTACTACTAATGTTGTTGGTGTTCATGTTTTGTCACTGATGTCAACATATGTTTCTGTGGAGGGAGAACAGACTGGTTACTACTATTGTATGATGACTACCATAAGTGTACAAATATTGTATGAATGAATCAGAATGAGAAAAGATGGGGATACGAAGAAGGATGTATGATGATATTATTTCTAAGGTCACTTGGCTTAATATTGCATATTGGATGAGTTACAAATGTTTTGGTAAAGACTGGTTTCTAGACTATGATAGTGATGATTGACATAGCGAATCTTTGTGTTTTGAATATATCTTATAGGCGATGATGATTTAGCTTATGCAAGCTTAAGGGATGACAAAAAACATGTTCAAGAATTTTTGTGATGGGTCACAAGTTGTATGAGTGATGATGATGTCAGCTACATTACGTATTTTGGAGGAGACCTATTTGGGGCCGACTTCAAAGATGTAGCGTGTATTGTGGGTTGTGAGTATGGATTGCAGATCTTGGAATATATTTGATGTATTGTAATTGATGTATACTTGTTTTAGATACCGTGTGTATCTTAGCAAGGGGTTAAATATTTATTTGTATATTAAGAAAGCTTAATTGGCTGACATAATCAATTATTGTAATAGGGTATATATGAGATCTTTTCTTTTGAAAAGATGTGTGAGAGTGAGTGTGTGTGAGTGCATATTAAGAGAAGGTGATTGATAGAGAAGTGAGGAAGCTTGATGGACTGCTGGATGTAGAGCAGAGGATATGTTCATTATACTTCATTAGAATTGACCAAGCAAAGAATTTCTATCAGACAGTTCGCTGCATTGTATATTTTCTATATACACTTGTTAAAATTGTAAATCCTTGAGGGTTGATTTAACCTTCTTTGGGCAGTGTGCCTAGGCAGTGAGCCCACTGTTACTCTTGAATCCTAATAGGATATGTCCTTTAATAGGGATTATTTACTGTAATGTTGTAATAAGCTCCTAACAGGGCTAACTTTTTTAACAGGGATACTATACTCTCAGTACATCATTTGTGTGTGCTAATTCCAGCTTGGGTTTTACCTTTAATAGGGTTTCCTCGACAACAAAGCATTGTGTTATTGTGTTGGAATTTAGTGTATTATCATTTGATGTGAAGTTTTGGTTTATAAAGTTTAAATATTTAATAATCTATCTCACAACTAATTCACCCCCCCTCTCAGTTGTGTTGGTGGACTGTTATTCCTAACACTTCTAATGTCTTATGAAATATATTGTGAAATGGACATTTATTGATTTATGTCAATACCTTCAAAGAGGACTGTTAGCACAGATTTTAAGGCCAATTAACCTTGTCAACCATTAGACTGATCATAAATTTTCAAGGAGGAATAGATATTCATGAGACTAACATAGCTTCCAAAATTATTTAAGACCCACTCAAACCATAGCCCCCACTAACATAACTTTCTTGGCAACACAATAATTAGACAAGGCCTAAAATTGGTTTTTGGACACTTGGGCCTCCGCAATGACTTCTTGTCCTATATCTCTTCATGGACATTCCAACACTTGACTTTTATTACACTTCCAGTTAAAATTTTTGTTCTTTGATAGTATATAGAAGGTTTTTCTTATGATGTTTTGAAACAAACATTCCAACTAGCACTTTGAAAATCAACAAACTAGCCCTTTTAGGTGTTCAACAATAACAACATTCTTTATTCTTAACATTGAATTTTTAAGATAAATGTAAGTTTAAAATAAAGGAATATATGCTTCCACTACAACATGCCTACAATGACAAAGTTTTAGCTAGTTCTTCATTTGGACACAATGACACTTATCAATCAAATTTTTTCTTGTGACAATCATGTATTCTGTGAGACAAAACATTGACCCCAAAAGATTCAAAATTTATTCCTTTAAAAAATCCAAATGCTATGAAAGGTTATAATGACTCTTAGGAACATTATAAAACCATTTATCTCTTTAATATATCAATATTCAATGATCAAATATGTAAACCATCAAGTGAACATGTCATTCACAGTCATTCACATAGAATGTAGACCTAGGGCATTCATGAAACATGACCAAAGCTTCATATGTTAGTCTAACACATTAGTATCCTTTAAAATACATATAAACAAGTTATTTCACCAACTTTAAGGGATTTCCAATGGTTGGATAAAGAGAAACACAATTTTAAAGTTCTTTGTTTACCCTACTTGAGGGTTTCGATAGTTTTCATCAAAATCACTATAACTTTCACAAAAATTCATATGAATGGTTACAAAAAGATTAATTTTAAAGAATATTAATTAATATACCATCCAAAAATTATTAAATACTAAAATTACATCATTTTTTATCACAAAATGCTCTGTAACCAGTCACGTACCTCTAAAATTGTATGACAGTTAAGGGTTTGCTTGAGTATACTTTACAATCCTTTCTCCAATACTGAACACCCCCACTAATGTCAACCAAAATTGATTATATAAACCAATTAAAACTCCTTATAACTGATATAACCACCTCATTACTGATGGGATCCCATAAGTTATATTTTTGCACTTTTTTTGCAATGTTGCAATATTGCATTTTTTGACAAAACATTACCAAACTTAACCATATCATTATTGGACACCTCTAACATGCCAAAATGGACTAAATAAGCCCAGTTAAAACTATTTCAACCCCTTTTGGGTACTTTTGACCCTTTGACCATAGTTGACCTTGTTAAAACCTTATATGCCTATTTGAACAAAATGGCTCTTAAAGCCTTAAAATATGATTTGATTTGACTCAAATAGTCCTTAGGACCTTCCAAAACATTACAAATGAGAATAAATTAAAATTAAAACATATGAGAACTTTCAAAGGCTAGGTGCTCCTACACCATTAACAATTGTTTGCAGGTGATTAAAAAGTGGTTTTGCAAGTCCTCTAAGTTTTGGAACCTTCGATTGTGATTTAGTGCATACACATTTTGGTGCTTGCGCCTATATTTTAGTGTCTCTTCTTCCCTAACTTTTCCCCTTTAGTTTTCAATCTTGCACTTTTTATGTAATATAAAAAATACCTAAAAACCATAAAAAGAACAAATATTTCAATTTGTTTATATTCTTTCTCAAATTTTCACTATACTTTGCTAATTTTTTATGTTTTCTCTATTTCAACACCTACGCTCTAAGTTTTGGCTCCTAGACATTTTAGTATTTATGACTTGTACTTTGGCACCTATGCCTATGAGAACCTTACAATTTTATTTGTGGGTCTAACATAAATTGTACAATTGTTTTTTATCATCCAAGACTAATCTAAAACTACTAATATGTGGTTTTACAGGGCTTTGCAGATATTAATTTTAATTTTTATTGTCTTCTTTAGCATAGTGGAACTAAAGTAGATTAGTGGGTTAATTAATTATGTGTCTTGTGTATTTGGAAGGTTTTTTAAGGGATTTTTTCCTTGCAAAATCTTTGTTTTTATTTAGTTTAGATTAGCTCCCAAGATAAGAACATAAGCATCCTCTCCCCTCACCTTCCAAAGGATCTTAGGTGTAAGAGAAACAATTTTATCTTTCCTTTAGAGAGTTTTCCTTGGGAGGAAAAGTACTCACCCTAAGGAATGACTCAAATCAGTGCTTTCCTTTGACCCACTATATAATGACCATGGTGAAAGCTTAGGTTACTTGGTGATGTTTATCTTTACTGATGGTTCCCTAGTACCCACATTTATGTGAGGTATATCAAACCCCTTTATAGGGATGTGATAGTATCTTATGTAAATAATCACTTCATGTATAAAAGTCAAGCCCTCGAATCGTGACTAAACACCTTAGATTAGAAGTTGCACTTTTTAGCCTCGGTGTTGTGGTCTTAGTGCAGATGGATTGTTTCATCCCTCCAATCTTGCACTTTATAGGATAAAATAGATGGTATTTTTCCTAATGAGTCCTTGAGGACACATCCCAATCTATATGGCCCTAGATTTACTCTAATGGAGACATTAAAATTCAATTTAGTTAATCTAGGTGGAGGACCTTTCCATTTAATAGAACTTCTGACAACTTTTTGAGCAATATTGTTCATGACACTACCTTTCAAGGGAAGAGAAATTTGTTCCCATATTAATAGAAAGTTGGAGTCCCACAAAGTAAACATGGATGTCAAACCTTTTCTTACATAGGTATAGGTTTTGAAATTTTCTAATATTGAAGTTTCAATCTTTGTAATAACCTTATCAACAAAGACAAATTTTTTTATTTTGAGGAAAATTTGTAAAACACAACAAAAAAAATTTGTTTTACATGTGCACACAAATCAAGATATTGTAGCAATACACGTGACCAATCGTGGATTAGCCTTGGATGTTTATACTTTCCTTCGTTTGAGTGACACAATATGAAAGTGGTGGAATTATCATATTTTTGAGATTGGACTATTACTACATAGGTAATATAAGCAAGGTTACATGAAAATATAGGTTAATTATACTAATTGACTATTTGTGTTAAAACAAACTAATATGAAACAATAATTAGGTTAGATATGATTTTAATACCATTCCTGTTAGAGGGATTATCAAACTTATAAGGCCTTTAAGTCTTAAATGGAATTCATGATGTAATGATGTGAATTACATAGAATACAATTTGATTTGGTTGTATGAATAAAAAATGTGAAGGTTAAGTGAAGACTCAATTTGATAGATAATGTATTAAATATGATCCTTAATTATTTTAAGAAAAGATATGCATTATGATGTGATGATTGCATTTAAAATAACTCTATGTGCACACATTGATATTGCTTTCATGATTAATGCATATGAGAATCTTAGGCTCTCTAACCATCATAAATAATTATGTTCATATGCACATTCCAATACAAATTATTAGATAACATTGATCGTTTCATGAATTTAAATTATTTTTTATTAAGGAAAAAATAGGTTTTGAAGGGACCTAAAACCCTTTACAAAGACATTACATTAGATAATCATAAAATCCCAGGAAAATAGAATAGACCAAAAAGACTACAGGACTGACGAAGAATGAGACAGAAAAAACCCCATCCCGACACTAGAAAAAAGATAGAAAAATGCCAACAAAAGATCACAACAACACTAGCAAGAGGAATAACACTAACCAAGGTTCTTCAAACTTTTGGTGACTTAAGCTTCCAATTGATTCATCTTCTAGGTCATGATAGGATAAATATTTTTCATCTTAAAGCCTCTTACTAAAGTCTAGGATAACATTTTGTTCTATATTCCTTGTTTACTATGCTCTGTTTCATTATCTTCCAAAAAATGGGTTACTATTCAGGTTATATCAGTGGCATGTAGCCACATGGACATTAGTCTCATAGTTTAAAGGTTTTTGTTATATACTTTGACACGCATGAATGAACCTTAATTACCTCCCCGAAATGCTATATACTTATGTGGTTAATTTGCAGTTGTGATTTAATAGGTAATTATCTATTTGGTAAATAGATATGTGTGCATGTTGTGTTGAATAAATGGTAGTTTTTTCCTATTTAAACATTTGCAATACAAAATAGTTCATCGCAGGAAAAAAGATAGAGCACGTGTCATCTTGAAGACCTGGTCCTACGGCTGAAGAGAAGTAATGAGAGCCAGTTTGGAATCATAGTTGGCAACAGAAAGATGAAGGATTAAGTCACAATGTTGTTCCATTAACGAGAAAATCTAGGGAGTTGTGGGAGGATAAATTTATTCCTCATGTTTGATGAAGAAATTCTTGTTTCTATTTCTACGGACAACTTTACTCCTAATTCTTAGTTGTAAATAAGGATCCACCTATTCTTGGTGTGATCTGTTAGTGATATGTTTCTTTCTTTATAAATAAGTCTCGATCCTATGTGAGAAAGGAGGGCATTAACTAATGCAACTATTTAGAGATAGTAGATTTTCATTATGTTTTACCAGTTTTTTATGAGTTTAGTTGTACTTTACTTTTCATATGAATAAAATGATGAAGTGTTGAATATCTATCTTGAGTAATTAAGTTTTGGATACTCATCCAAGGGGGGTACTTGGTGAGTAATCCATAGTAGTCTTAGATTTACTTCATGCAGCTTGTTATTTCAATTCCAACATTCAAACTGTTCCTACAGCCAAAGCAACAGAACAGTGAAAATGTTGTGAGTTGAGCATCAAGCATTTTATTTTTCAGGATTGGTAGTATAGTTCAGTTTGTAATTCCCTGCCAGGGAACCCAGGAGAACTTAACCTAAACATGACACTAAGTTCATGGAATAATTTTTTTTTTAAATGTTTACAAATAATAGTAATAACAATGCGGAAGCAACACAATGAAGAACATGACATACATGAAATACAACTCATACATGATTAACATTCCTCGAGGGTTCCTTGACGTAGAATTACTAAAACAAACTAATCTACGATTACAATAATAAAGAACTGACATAAAGGTTACAAAATCTGAAACCAATAACACATATCTAATAATAAAGATTACATATACAACTGATACCATAAGGTATACTACCTAATCAACATCCACTGCACAAGTCGTAGGGTATGTAATAATACATAATAAACAATACAATGCATCCTCCAAAGGATGATAACCAATATAAACATATGGTGCAAATACACAACTCAAGTAACTGATCAAGTCTCCAAAAGACTAGGAAGATGAAACTGCAACAAGGAACATCCAAGCATGAAGAAGAATTCATCAGAATCTCAATGGTAATAAGAATCACTACCACCCGACCATGTGGAACCAAAGGTCCACTCCCACCATGCTGAGGAGATAGTAACATGCCCATCACATGGGGTATACAACAAGAATACAAACAAGGTACACATGATCTCAAAGTCCAATGCAAAGGAAGATCCTAGAAGCAATCTAAACAATAACAAGGAATACTAAACAACACCAAAGATAACTGACACACGTAGGATAACCTAAGTTGTATATAGGGAAGTGTCATCACATAAGCCCAACTTTGAAGGTAACCCTAGTAGTACCTCTTGACTTTGGCCTCCAAGTGACACTATGTGGCTCAGTGATCCTTTTGTGAAGACAAGGATCCCAACTCCAATCCTATCATGCGACAGCACTCAAAGCACGGGTAGAGACTCAGACATCTTATTAGTTCATTTTAAACCCCTTTAATGTAACATATTTTAACTTATTAAGTAACTTGCCAATGGGTTTACCTAGTAACCGCTTAGAGTCCTCGACCCCCATTGCAAGACACTTCTCCACTGTACACTTAGTTAACCTACCTAGGCTCAAGATCAACACATGAAGATATACATAATCACAAATCGCATCCTGCTCATTCAGGAGCACATAGGTTCTCAATAACCACCAACACATCCACAGTATACTCATAAGACCATAAAGTACATCATAACAAAATTAGGTTCGGTATAGGAAATCAAGACTATTATACCATCATAAATTACAAATTAACATCACAACAAATACCATGCAAAATGACAATCTCAAACCTCTGGTTTTAAGTCCTAGGGTCATCTAACCCAACAGATACCTGAAACATGATAACATAGAAGAATAATTCAATTCATAGAAATATGCACCCAAAACACATCATAGTATAATCAAATCATATTCAGATTGCATAAGATCAAATATAATGATGACATAGGGATAAACAAATTTATAATTCTCAATTATGCAAATTCATTTACTCACTAATAATTACTATCCAACAATAAATAAATATTCCATACTGCCAAATGTTAACATTATCTCTAGATTTGTTTATAAACTCCCCACATAGATACAACTAAGGATTAACTGCCAATTTTTAGTTATAGTTATAAAGTTATTAAATTCATAGGTTCCCATAAACATCAATACTAATCATTCAATAACATCTCTAATAATCAGCTAACATCATAGGACTTGATGACTAACAATAGTCAAACTATAATAGTGACAAAATAAACCCCCCCTTGGTTTATGAAATAAAAATATTAATTCCACATCATCTAACAAAACACCCTCTCCAACTAATTTCCAAACTATACCATAAAATAATATAGAACTAATTAACAATTAATTTTAAAAGTAATTTAAAATTAACTATAAATCAATTTAAAAATTAATTATAAATTAATTCATAATTAATTACAAACTAATTTAAATTAATAATAAACTAATTAAAAATTAATTTAAAAATTAATTTCAAAATTAAAACAACCTAATTTAAAAAAAAAAGTAAATATAAACTAATTTACAAATTAATTATAAACTAATCAAAAATCATATTAAAACTAATTTTTTTTAAAAAAAAAACATAAATTAAAAAGTTTTTTTTTGGGGGGGGGTCCCGTGGCCCCCACCCCCTACTCCTTCCCACGTTCGCAGGCCACGTGGGCACTGCGGCCCCCCTTGGGGTCCCACGGGCCCGCAGGCCCACGAGCCTCCCTCTGCGGCTGTAGTACTGCAGTCCACAGGGGAGGTACCTGCGGTACCCTATGCAGAGGTGGCGGTGGGGTTTGGTGGCCCCTGCCCCACAAAAAGTATATTTATTATTATTTTATATAATTTTTTTTTTTAAATCTTTTTTTTTTTAAAACCAAAATAAACACATTGAAACTTTTTTTTTCTTTATTAAATATTTCTGAAAACGAAAACTTCTAAAAGACTTTTATCTTTTTTTTTTTGTCTTTTTTTAATACATTTTTGTCTTTATTGGTGAATTTTTTAACCAGTATTGTATTTTTACTGTGAATCAATTTTTTTTTGAAAGAATAAATTTCGATAGGGAATTTAATTTTTCAAAGACTAAATTTTCCCAAGGGAATTTATTTTTCCCTTCCCTATAGTTCCAACTATATGCAATTTTAACTTATCATTTTCTAGGAGATCCATAGGGAATTATTCGACGAAATTTTGACAATACTTCCGTACTAGGGTAATATATATTTTTTCACAAATATTAAAGATCTAGGTTCCCAGAAATACCCATTTCAACAATATATTCAAATCAGAAACCCTTATACCCACAAGCACAGATCTGACATGCAAGCTTGAGTAAAAAGACGAAATTGATCTAAGAATATATTTTCTAATTGAAATCAACAATACCCAAAATAAACAAGCAATGAAAGACCAAACAAGAAATTCTTAGTTTTTTGGATGCATAGAAGATAGGGATCCGAAAACCAGAATTGACATGAACAAGACCCTACCTCAATATCTGTTGAAGAACACACAATGCAAAATTCAAGCAAGGAGAATTTCCAAATTATGCTCCAAAACCAAACACACACCAAAGCTTCCAAAAATGCTCCCAAAAACCTGTTATCTTCAAATGAGAGAAGAATCCCCCTAATGAGGATCAATCTCCCCTAACTAAACAAACCCTCATGACAACACATTCAGTTAACTCCTAAAAGAACTCTCACCAAAATTGAAAGAAAATAACAATTAATTAATTAAAATATCTAATTACTTGCACAACTCAACTTTGACTCCTAAATTCAAGTTGAGATCTCTTGAGTTTGAAAATAACTTTTCAACCAAATCTTGCACATGTAACTAATAAAATATTAACTTAAACATTTACATCACAATAATCCATGCAACTAAATATTTAATTATTTAACTAAGCATAAAGGTTCATTTACTCTAATTTTTAATTAAATATTAATGTTCAATAATTGCAATTTAATTAACCTTTCAATTAAACATATGTATTTAATTTAATTTTCAATTAATTAAATACCCTATATTTAATATTTAATTGCAATAATATTTAATTAAATAAATAACATGATTTAACACCCACATAATCACATCAAGCACCTGAAATTGAAAATAAGCAAAATCAAACATGAACAAGGAAAGGGATACACAAAATCCTATCAACTATACGAATTTGGTAAGGGTAGTCAAACAGATACTTGTCCACTAACTAGGACAATTAGGTTTAGGATAGGATTTGGACCTGAAAATTATCTCCCCTCTTACCATTGAGATTAATGCGATAGGGAACACTCACTCCTACCAATTCAGGGAAGACGTAGCCCGGTACCTGCAAACCTGTCATCACAAAGATGAACATACATGCATATATCATATGGAAAACAATGGTTGAGACTAGGTTATCATGTGGATCTCACTGAAGCAAGTAACTACGACTCTATCCCATACCATACCAAGCACATCAAATAGTAATGAAAACATATAATGATCCATGTGTATATAAATCTAAGGTCAGTATTGTCAGAAAACCATAATCGAAATGAAATCCTAACATATACATAAGCATCATAAAATAACCATAAATCACATATACACCAATGATATAACATACTAATAATGGATCAATAACATACTGAAATGTAACATATAAATATCATCTAAACCATCTGATTAAATCCACACATACATCCAAAATGCCAAAAAGAGTTTGGCATCCACAAACTGAAAAGCAACCTAAGAGGTGGGTATTACATCCTCCTCCCCTAAAACTAGGCTTACTCCTGGAAGCCTAAGACAAAGATAGAGAAATCAATTTCTCACCATAGAATATTTAATCCAAGTCCTGAAAGAATCAAAGTGTGGGTCCCATTGGACCCTTCCCAGGTCTCTGATTCAACCATTGAGGATCATTCCCCATTGTAGGAATCTAAAATCTAGCTGCTAGACCTCTACTCAAAAAACCACTCACAGGAGCATAGCACATAGGTGTAGGATGATCAAACACTCCATACACTCTGTGAGACATACCATCATTACCCACTATAGGCTCAGAAGTTGTTGGCCTCTATCCTAAGGACTGCAGTGCACACTGAGGACAACTAAAAGCAAAATGTCCAAACTATCCACAAGTGAAGCAAGCTCCCTTGCTACCACCTTCTCTAACTGAAGGTGCTCTAGACTTCTGAACATTTCCCCTACTGACATCCTGATACACACTCTGTGCTGGCTAAACCGATCGATTGCGCCTGCTGCGCTGAATGTCATGAAAGTTCCTAATTTGAGGACCACTAAAAGAAGAAGGATTGTTTCTTCCTTGCTGATGAGACTGACTACCATTTGGAATGGTAGAAGGACCTCTCAAATTCCTAGCTCTCTGAGAACGATTACCTCCAACAACATAAGTAGGTGCTCTCGAGTGCACTCCTGAATGACCACCATAGCCTAATGCTAGATTATCCTTTGCAAGGGTAGCTTTGATGACCACCTCCCTGAGGGACATAGGCTCAAAGAGTCTAACCTCCCCAATGTTGTGTTCATTCAGCCCCCTAACAAAGTGCTGAATCGTAAGTGCCGAATCCTCACCATATCCAACATACTATTTGAGCTCAAAGAATTGACACTCATACTCAACCACTAATAGGGTCAACTGCCTCAAGTTTTGGAACTCATCATCCCTCTGCTATCTCCACTGATCAGAGAGGAATCTCTCTCTAAAATTCTCAAGGAAGAGTTCCCATGTAATGATGTCCATCTGAAGACCCAACTTCTTCTCCTTTATCTTCCACCATATCGCTGCAAAATTGGAGAGTTGCATTACTTCATACCTAGATTTAGTATTACTACTAAAGGGATGCATATCAAAAATCCTCTCTAATGCAATAAGCCAAGTCTCGGCTTCAAATCCTGTTCCTTTCCCATCAAAGGTAGTAGGTGGAACTCTCGTGAGATCCCTCATGTGGTTCGCTACCACAACCTCAAGATCCACTGTAACAGTCCTCCTTAGAGGGCTCCTAGATCTCTCCCTCTCCACTCTACCCTACTCAGGAATATGATTTAGTAATTCCTGCAACAACTGCCTAATACCAGGCTCCTTTGAACCAGCCCAACGTTCTTTCCTCTGCTCATCTTTGTTATCTCGATGAACACTCATGGAAGGACTATGGTCCCCACCCCTTTCATGGCCACCCTCTCGACCTCTACCATGACCTCTAGCGGATCTAGATTCAGGCATGATTCTTGAATCAACTAGAGAGTCAAGCCACAACTTAGAACCAACATCAAACCCAATAACATCAAAAGAAATCAATAATCATAAAGCAATGGTTTTAAATACATTAGAGTTTTATGTCTATGTTTGTTTCAAGTTTTAAAATCAAAAGACAACTAATGGGCATGCATATTTTCCATAGCTCCCAGTGTAGAAACGTGGGCTCTGATACCAAATGTAATGCCCCGCCAGGGAACCCAAGAGAACTTAACCTAAACACGACACTAAGTTCACAGAATAATTTTTTTTTTTAAAATGTTTACAAACAATAGTAATAACAATGCGGAAGCAACACAATGAAGAATATGACATATATGAAATACAACTCATACATGATTAACATTCCTCAAGGGTTCCTTGACATAGAATTACTAAAACAAACTAATCTACGATTACAATAATAAAGAACTGACATAAAGGTTACATAATCTGAAACCAATAACATACATCTCATAATAAAGATTACATATACAACTGATACCATAAAGTATACTACCTAATCAACATCCACTGCACAAGTCGCAGGGTATGTAATAATACATAATAAATAATATAATGCATCCTCCAAATGATGATAACCAATATAAACATATGGTGCAAATACACAACTCAAGTAACTGATCAAGTCTCCAAAAGACTAGGAAGATGAAACTACAACAAGGAACATCCAAGCATGAAGAAGAATCTGTTGGAATCTCAATGGTAATAAGAATCACTACCACCCAACCACGTGGAACCAAAGTTTGACTCCCACCATGCTAAGGAAATAGTAACATGCCCATCACATGAGGTATACAATAAGAATACAAAAAAGGTACACATGACCTCAAACTCCAATGCAAAGGAAGATACTAGAAGCAATCTAAACCATAAAAAAGAATACTAAACAACACCAAAGGTAACTGACACACGTAGGATAACGTAAGCTATATATAGGAAAGTGTCATCACATAAGCCCAACTTTGAAGGTAACCCTAGTAGTACCTTTTGACTCTGGCCTCCAAGTGACACTATGTGGCTCAGTGATCCTTTCGCGAAGACAAGGATCCCAACTCCACTCCTATCACGCATCAGCACTCAAGGCATGAGTAGAGACTCATACATCTTATTAGTTCATTTTAAACCCCTTTAATGTAACATATTTTCACTTATTAAGTAACTTGCCAATGGGTTTAACTAATAACCACTTAGAGTCCTGGACCCCCATTGCAAGCCACTTCCCCACTATACACTTAGTTAACCTACCTAGGTTCAAGATCAACACATGAAGATATACATAATCACAAATCGCATCCTGCTCATTCAGGAGCACATAGGTTTTCAATAACCACAAACACATCCACAGTATACTCATAAGACCATAAAGCACATCATAACAAAATTAGGTTGGGTATAGGAAATCAAGACTATTATACCATCATAAATTATAAATTAACATCACAACAAATACCATGCAAAATGACAATCCCAAACCTCTGGTTTTAAGTCCTAGGGTCATCTAACCCAACAGATACCCGAAACATGATAACATAGAAGAATCATTCAATTCATAGAAATACGCACCCAAAACACATCATAGTATAATCAAATTATATTCAGATTGCATAAGATCAAATATAATGATGACGTAGGGATAAACAAATTTATAATTCTCAATTATGCAAATTCATTTACTCACTAATAATTACTATCCAACATTAAATAAATATTTCATACTGCCAAATGTTAACATTATCTCTAGATCTGTTTATAAACTCCCCACATAGATACAACTAAGGATTAACTGCCAATTTTCAGTTATAGTTATAAAGTTATTAAATTCATAGGTTCCCATAAACATTAGTACTAATCATTCAATAACATCTCTAATAATCAGCTAACATCATAGGACTTGATGACTAACAATAGTCAAACTATAATAGTGACAAAATAAACCCCCCCTTGGTTTATGAAATAAAAATATTAATTCCACATCACCTAACAAAACACCCTCTCCAACTAATTTCCAAACTATACCATAAAATAATATAGAACTAATTAAAAATTAATTTTAAAATTAAGTATAAATCAATTTAAAAATTAATTATAAATTAATTCATAATTAATTACAAACTAATTTAAATTAATAATAAACTAATTAAAAATTAAAACAACCAAATTTTAAAAAAAGTAAATATAAACTAATCAAAAATCATATTAAAACTAATTTTTTTTTTTAAAAATATAAATTAAAAAGTTTCGGGGCGGGGGTCCCGTCACCCCCACCCCCTACTCCTTCCCACGTCCGCAAGCCGCGTGGGGTCCCACGGGCCCGCAGGCTCACGGGCCTCCCTCTGTGGCTGCAGTACTGCAGTCCGCAAGGGAGGTACCCGCGGTACCTGCGATACCTTATGCAGAGGTGGCGGTGGGGTTTGGTGGCCCCCACCCCACAAAAAGTATATTTATTATTTTTTTATATAAATTTTTTTTAAATTTTTTTTTTTTCAAAACCAAAATAAACACATTGAAACTTTTTTTTTTCTTTATTAAATATTTCCAAAAATGGAAACTTCTAAAAGACTTTTATCTTTTTTTTTTATATACATTTTTGTCTTTACTGGTGAATTTTTTTACCAGCACTGTATTTTTATAGTGAATCATTTTTTTTTTTGAAAGAATAAATTTCAATAGGGAATTTAATTTTTCAAAGACTAAATTTTCCCAAGGGAATTTATTTTTCCCTTCCCTATAGTTCCAACTATAGACAATTTTAATTTATCATTTTCTAGGAGATCCATAGGGAATTATTTGACAAAATTTTGACAACATTTCCATACTAGGGTAATATATATTTTTCTACAAACATTAAGGATCTAGGTTCCCAGAAATACCCATTTCAACAATATATTCAAATTAGAAACCCTTATACCCACAAGCACAAATTTGACATGCAAGCTTGAGTAAAAACACAAAATTGATCTAAGAATATATTTTTCAATTGAAATCAACAATACCCAAAATAAACAAGCAATGAAAGACCAAACAAGAAATTCTTAGTTTTTCGGATGCATAGAAGATAGGGCTCCGAAAACTAGAATTGACATGAACAAGACCCTACCTCAATATCTGTTGAAGAACACACAATGCAAAATCCAAGCAAGGAGAATTCCCAAATTATTCTCCAAAACCAAGCACACACCAAAGCTTTCAAAAATGCTCCCAAAAACCTGTTATCTTCAAATGAGAGAAGAATCCCCCTAATGAGGATCAATCTCCCCTAATTAAGCAAACCCTCATGACAACACATTCAGTTAACTCCTAAAAGGACTCTCCCCAAAATTGAAAGAAAATAACAATTAATTAATTAAAATATCTAATTACTTGCACAACTCAACTTTGACTCCTAAATTCAAGTTGAGATATCTTGAGTTTGAAAATACTTTTTAACCAAATCTTGCACATGTAACTAATAAAATATTAATTTAAATAACTTAAACATTTACATCACAATAATCCATGCAACTAAATATTTAATTATTTAATTAAGTATAGAGGCTCATTTACTCTAATTTTTAATTAAATATTAATGTTCAATAATTGCACTTTAATTAACCTTTCAATTAAACATAGGTATTTAATTTAATTTTTAATTAATTAAATACCCTATATTTAATAATTAATTGCAATAATATTTAATTAAATAAATAACATGATTTAACACCCACATAATCACATCAAGC
>MU227961.1:1124781-1137119 GCA_018584345.1 Thuja plicata | reverse complement strand
AAACATAGGTATTTAATTTAATTTTTAATTAATTAAATACCCTATATTTAATAATTAATTGCAATAATATTTAATTAAATAAATAACATGATTTAACACCCACATAATCACATCAAGCACCTGAAATTGAAAACAAGCAAAATCAAACATGAACTAGGAAAGGGATACACAAATTCCTATCAACTATACGAATTCGGTAAGGGTAGTCAAACAGATACTTGTCCACTAACTAGGACAATTAGGTTTAGGATAGGATTTGGACCTGAAAACTATCTCCCCTCTCTTACCATTGAGATTAATGTGATAGGGCAGGCTCACTACTGCCAATTCAGGGAAGACGTAGCCCGGTACCTTCAAACCTGTCATCACAAAGATGAACATACATGCATATATCATATGGAAAACAATGGTTGAGACTAGGTTATCGTGTGGATCTCATCGAAGCAAGTAACTACGACTCTATCCCATACCATACCAAGCACATCAAACAGTAATAAAAACATATAATGATCCATGTGTATATAAATCTAAGGTCAGTATTGTCAGAAAACTATAATCGAAATGAAATCTTAACATATACATAAACATCATAAAATAACCATAAATCACATATACACCAATGATATAACATACTAATAATGGATCAATAACATACTGAAATGTAACATATAAATATCATCTAAACCATCTGATTAAATCCACACATACATCCAAAATGCCTAAAAGAGTTTAGCATCCACAAACTGAAAAGCAACCTAAGAGGTGGGTATTACACAATTATTTTCCAAATCCTTGTTTCCTACAGTAGTAGATTAATTTTACTTTTAGCTCTTCATTTCCTGCAGCTTCATTTCTAGCATGGCATGATCCAGAATTTAGTGCATATATCTTGAAGACCCATTTCAAGTAATACGTCCTTGGATTGATGAATAAATGAACCTTCATGTTAAGTAGGATATCTACTCGGATAGGATGTACAATCCTAGAGTTGGGTAATGAACCTAGTTTTTTATCCCTTTATGAAGACAATCATTTTTAGCATCATTTTTAGGGATGGTGTCAAGCTAAGTCCTAACTTAGCCATTTCTAGAGTCTAGTTTGGTTCATTATTTGATTCCTGTCCTACCATAATTCAATTTTCATTTACACTCATATCACAAAAATACCACTTTATCTACATGCATTGAAGAAGAAGAGATGCTCTAGGAATATTCCTACCAAATGATCACAACAATCATCTAGAAGACATATTCATGCCAGAAGACAAAGAAGAGGAAGGACCATTTGCTGATGCTACTTTAAACCTTCCCACTTCTTCATCATCCTCAGAAGATGAACTTTTAGGCCTCCACATCTTTCAAGACCCCTTTGACTTAAATCCTTTTGCAGACATCTTAGCCAATTTTCACATTCAATATCTTGACCCAGAGGAAGAGGATAATCAATTGGCCTTAGTAGTCTACCAACTAGGAAATTAGCCAAGGGGCCCACTAAGGATGGCACCACCTCCACTGACCTTTTTGTTCCCCACCACTGATCAACATGATAATAACAATCTCAAGAATATTCCATCTTCAACCCTTCCCAATTTTTATGACCTACTGACAGAGGACCCAAATACCTTTCTCTTTAAGTTTGATATCCTCTGTCGTAGTTATGACTACACAAATGATGCTCATAGGCTTAAATTATTTCTTGCAACTCTTAAAGAGTCAACATTGAGATGGTTCATGGGCCTAGGACATGATGTTTTCCACTACTGGGATGAGATGAAGGTTGCATTCTTAGAAAAATACAAAGAGTACTATAGGGGATCTGACATGAGGGGAGATGATATCTTTTAGATGAATTAGAAAGAGGATGAGAGCCTAGAAGATTATGTGTCACGACTCCTTTTTATCATGTAAAAGAACACTCAACATCAGTTGAACTAAGAATCTCAGAAGTTGTTATTCCTAAGGGGAATCAATGAGGGATGCACTGAAGCTTTGGACCTGATGGAAGGAGGAGATATCATTCAGTCCAAATGGGATGATATCAAGAAAATTTGTCTTAACTAGTCTAGAGATGCCGCCAAAAAGGGGAGAGGATATAGGTGTGATGTATGAAGATCAAATGGTGTTGGAGCCTCTTGGATAGAGTTAACACATTTGCTGTCAAACTTCAAGCAAGATATTATCAAAAACATGGATACCCTTCAAGTGAAGAAGAAATATGAAGAAGCTGAGGCCATTCTAGCCAAGTTTTGTCCTCATTATACACAAAAGAAAAGAGACTGCCGATGTAAGATGGTTGTGAACCTGGAGGTTGCACAAATTCCTATGGACTTCATGAAAATTGAAGGAGATGATGAGCAAGTGTTCTTTGTTGCACAAAGGAGACCATGGGTTCCAAGACAAAGTATGCCACAAGATCATTTATCTTTTAGTGTTCCTTTTTATATTAATAAGTGGAAACCTCCTATGAATTATCAACCACAACCTTGGAATAATCCCCAACCTCACTGGAAGAATTATCAAAATTCCTAGTGGAAATAACCCCAAGGAGCATGAAAACCACCATAGGGTAATTGGTAGCATAATCCACAATGGAGAGGAGCTCAGCAATGGCCGAATAAAAATCTTGGATTCATGTAGCCACCTCCTTAGCTACAACAACCAACACTTATGCCACCTCCTGCAGCCACTCCAAATCATCCCAGGCCAACTCAGTTACCAGCTCAGCCTAATCCAAATGCCAATAATCAACCTCCACAATATCAACAACCTATGTACTCAGCTGACCCCCTTCAATATCCCTCTTACGCTATTATTATCAATGATATTCATTTATTGTCTGGAACTACATTGCCTCCACCTACTTCCCCTATCATAATAGAGGTATCATCTAAGGAAGCACAACTAGCCAAGTCAAGAAGTCCCATCTCATAAAACAAAGAAATCTACACAAGAAACCCAACCTTTTCCAAAAAGGTTGCAATCTAAAATCCCAACGCCTACTGCAGATGCTTCTTTTGAGATACTTGATCAACTTAAAAATATCAGTGTACAAATTCCACTCTTCTAGGCCATCAAGGATGTGACCAAATATGGAAATTCTATTAAAGAGGCTTGTTTCAAAAATCCTAGTAGAAAAAGGAAGGATCCCCAGACTATCCATGTCTTAGGACATGTGGCGGATATAATACTTGGAAAAGTTGTTATTGTCAAATACTCTGACCCTAGTAGTCCTATTATAGAAGTCATTATTATTGGGACACCCATAAAGAATGCCTTGATAGACCCAGGTCCGGCCATTAATGTCATGACTAAGGACATCATACAACAACTTGGTATATCCAACCTTCAGAATACACCTATTGTCCTGTAGCTTGCAGACAGTTTCACAGTGAAACCTGATGGCATGGTTGGGGATATAGTTGTGATATTAGACTCCTTGTCGTACCCCGCAAAATTTATGATCCTTTATCCTAAATCTACACTTGGGAGATATCCCATTTTTCTTGGCAGACCCTATTTAGGCACAACAAATGCCTATATTGGTTTTCATTCTAGTAATATGAAAATTTCAGATGGTCTAACTACCAAGAAACTTGCCTTATATCTGCCCATCCAGCCACAACCTAAGTTAACCACTTTTGTATGACAAGATATAGGGGAAGATTCTGAGGAGGTCAATTTAGTGGTCTATTTAATGATTCTTGATAGAGATCCATTCCTACAACTTTAAGAAGATGACACTTTTCTCACAAACATAATGCAAAATCAATATAGCATGACGGAACAGTCCTAGGAGTGTTCCTCTATTCATCACTTCTCCCTACAACATTTGTATCTTGAGCCGGAGTCATCCTTTCTTCCTAAATCCAAACAAATTTACCATAAGTTTCTTCCCCATGAAATACAAACAATACTGAAGCTTCCATGGTTGAATTAACCAAGCAAATTGAGGTAGCCCCAGGCCGCTGCTTGAATATCAACAATACATTAGATTAGCAACAACAAAAATCTTTAGGCCACTTTCTTAAGGTCCATAAACAATATTTTGAATGGGATTATGGGGAAATGGAAGGGTTAGATCCCAAATTATGCACCCGTTGGATCTATCTAAAGGAGGATAAACTACCTTTCAAGCAATTTTAAAGAAGAGTAAATCCTGTCCTACACGAAATAGTTAAAATTGAATTGCAAAAACTCCTTAATGCTGGTTTCATCTATCAAATATTAGACATCTAGTGGGTTTCTCCATTAGTAATATTTCCCAATAAAGGAGGTAAATGGAGAGTATGTATTGATTATGGGGAACTTAATAATGCTACCAAGAAAGACCACTTCCCCTTACCATTCATTGATCAAGCGTTAGACTCTCTAGCAGGCAAAAAGTATTTCTCATTATTAGATGTGTATATTTGCTACAACAAAATTATAATTCTTCCTAAAGATCAGGAGAAAAATACCTTGACCTACCCTCGGGGAACCTATGCCTATTCTATCTTATCATTTGGTCTTTGTAATGCACCTGCCACCTTTCAAAGAGCAGTCAATAGTATCTTTGTCGATATTTCTCATGACTACATGGAAATCTACATGGATGATTTCACAACTTATGGGGAAACTTATAAAGAAGCCTTGGCCAACCTTGGTAAATTTATGAAGAGATGTGAGGAACACAACTTATCTCTAAACAGTGAGAAATGCTTCATGATGATGAAAGAAGTAGTCCTAGGACATTATATCTCTCCTTTTGGTATACAAGTTGAACCTGCCAAAATTGAGGTAATCCTTAACATGACCACACCAACAAAGCATAAAGATGTCAAGAGGTTCTTGGGGAATGTTGGCTACTACAAGAGGTTCATCAAGAACTTTAGCAAGATGGTCGGTCCAATGTATTCCCTTCTTACCAAAGATTCTAAATTCTAATGGAATGCAACTTGTGATGAATCCTCCCTGCAACTAAAGTTAGTTCTAACTCAAGAACTCTTAAAATAGGTCCCAATTGGTCATTACCTATTCATATACATATAGATGCTTCTGACTAAGTTGTCAGTGCAGTCTTAGGAAAAAGGATGGGCCCATAGAAAATGTTATCTATTTTATCAGCAAGAACTTACAGGGTCCTGAATTGAACTATATTGTCACAGAAAAGGAAAAGTTAGCTGTTATCTATGCCCTTAATAAATTTTTCAATTACATCACTGGATATCATAGTTATGTCCACAGTGATCATGCATCCATTAGATACTTGGCCAACAAGCATGCCATCACTGGAAGGTTAGTCAGGTGGCTTCTACTACTAAAGGAGTTTGATATAACTATAGTTGATAGACCAGGTGTTGGTGCTCAAATCAACACATTGGATTTCCTATGGAATTTCCAATCCAATTATGGGAAACCAAAGTGATTTGGCTAACTAACAAGATTCAAACAAGGCAAGGTTGAATCCTCTGCAATTATGGCTCTGCAGAACCAAGGCTGGTAGGCCTATACCTTGACTTATCCTTCAAGTTACAAGGATTTTTATTGCATATAAGAAACACTTCAACCTTCTCTCTCAAGCATGGAAAGGCACTTGAAAGAAATCTAATTGAAAGCAATATATCATAAACTATAAACTAAAATACTTTGAGTAATTGAAAGAATTTTTAGTAAATTTGTATGTAAATTGAAATGAACAGATAGATAAGATATCACAAAACTATAATAATGAACTGAATAACTATAATGCAAATAATGATTAGACCAGTACCTTATTCTATCATGGGCAATAGATTCAAGATCATTCCAATCTTATGTTCAACCTCAGAGACAGTTTTACAAGAAAAACTATCACTTCAAAGGTGTTATGAAATGAACATGCAACCTTGAAACAAGTTCAGAGATATTTCAAAAGGATATTACTTCTCAAATGATAGACCAATTGATTGAGGCCTCAATCAATAAAATTTAACCTTACAAAATGAGAAAAACCAATTGATAATAAAGAAAATGAACCAGATCAGGAAGTATGTACATCAAACTGTCACTTTGAAGAAGTTCTATTGATTTATCCGAGGGAATAATTGTAAAATGATAATGAAACTATTACACATGTGAAAGAAAAAGGACTTATCTTTATTGATTTTGAAAAAATAGTACATCCAGGTGCATGTTACACTTGTTGATTAAAAACTATCCAAATATGTGAAATTGTATTATAATGTATTGTCTTTTATCTTTACATTTTACATTATGTATATATGTGTTTGTGTAGATTTCATACCTCTTTAGGGTGAAAAGACACAACCCTTATTACAAATTATTTTGAAAAAATAATAAATTAACTAAAAAATAACTACCTAACTTTTGGATTTTGCTTTGGCCAAAAGTCCAAAATACCTTGTGAAAAACTAATATTTCTACTAGAGATAGGAAATTTGATTTCCCAAACTGGGTTGGGTTTAGATTTTTTAAATTCGACCATCTTCAGCCTCCGTCGACATCATTTTTGTAGCAGGTTAGAATTTCAACATTTTCTGAAGGCTTCAATTAGTTAGTTCTATTTATTTGTGTCATAAAGATTTCTTCCTTTGATTTTTTTAGTATGGAGAAACTTTCTTCTTGATAATAGATTGGGACTTCTAAATTCTCAAAATTTAGGGTACCACCAGTGGCTCTTTCTGGGGATGTATGCTCCCTGTGAGCATAGGAAGATTCCAACTATCTCTAGAGAAGCAGACCAAGTATCCACACTTAATCTGATGCAAAGTGAATTCGGGTGGCCCCAGGCCCCCCCCCCAAAAAAAAAAACAAAAAAAAAAAATGAAAATTGTTTTCTTTCTTATATCAAAGATTTGATTATGATCCTTTAGCAACAAGATCATTCTAAATGTATCATTATTGGTCAGATTACTATTTTAATCCACCTTTTTATAACATCCTTCATGGTCAAATCCTGCATGTGTCATTTGAACTGGGACTAGAATGCTGTAACTTCCTTTATGACTGATTCACAAATTACCAATTCTACAAGTATTAGTCTAGTATATCCTCTGCTCATCTGAGATTTTATCATTCCTCACTACCTCTAAGGAATACTCAAAATCACATTTTATATCATATAGAGACTGAAAAAGGCTACAGACTTCATCATATTAACCAAGAATTTGGATGCCATAAATATGTTTTTCCCTTTATTTTGCAACATATTTTTCTAATTTTGCAAAAACCTGGCTGCATCATTCTTATAATCAATTCTTTGTAGAGTATTTATATCCTCTAGCATAGTATCCAAATCAGGCCCAATCAAAAACTTATCACCATCTGTTTCAAGAAAAATTTCTTCATCAATTCTCTGTTAAAAATTCTTCATGCTCATATATTGTATCCAATTCACCTTCATAGTCTGGAGAGATTTCATTTATTTCACAGAATGGATTAACACATGGTCCATATCCAGAAAATTCTTCATATTTCTCAAAACCATTCATAAACATATTTCCTTCATCAAATTTTTCACTCTTTCAAGCTTTTATTGTATCAAATATAACCTGATCATGCCCATCCTGATGATTATAGGAAAATTTTAAACCATTCTTTTAAACATATTTATGATATTCAACATCCAACAAATCTAAAATTTGTTATGTACTGAGGAGATTTTTTTCCTCACCATCATGGCCATTGATACCTATCTCCATACAAATCTTACCATATATATATTCTTCTTCAACTTGATTTGAATTTTCTTCCTTTATGTCATTATTCTTTTCTTTTCCTAATTCCTCACACACTTTCTCAAGAAAAATTATTAGCTGAGAATCATCATATAGTCCTAACTCAAAAAGTTTATCCATTAATTCTCTTCTAAAAGGCCTAATATCTGAAGGTATTTTTTGATAAATCCTTATCATTCTCATGAACAAATGTATTGTAGATTCTCCTTCATATCTTTCCAAATTGAAGAATGTATCCAAAGGGTACATATACAATTCTTCTTCCACAATGTAATTTGGATCTTCTTCCATGCTACAACTTTGGTCTTCATATCATTAGTAGCACATGTTGTCTTCTTCACCACTAGCATCATGAAACGTATAAAGAAACCATTTTTCAAACTGTATCCATGATGAGATACATTGTGTGGGTAGTGATTCATATACTTTTCTAGTATTATCTTTTAACATCCTAACAAATATCCTAATCACTTGATCCTCTGTAGAAACCTCATAATCTTCTATGAATGTATAAAATGCATCCAAGTGTTGTAGTGTCGATTCATCCCATTCTCCATGGAACTTTGGTAGAAGTTGTGAAATTTTAGGGGATAACTTATTTGGGATGCATTGAAATCTCCTAAGATCCAATGGCCTGATACCATCTGGAATAAAAGGCTTTCTTTGAAATGATGGACACATTTGAAAAAAAAAATCCACCATCTCCTTCTAAGTCTTCTCCCTCAGTAGAGTCACTGACTGAAATACTTTGTTCAATAGAGTCTCCACCTTCTTATCAGAAGGAAAGTACTTATTGTCTTCTGAGTTCTTTTCTCCCAGTAGAGTCTTAAATATATCACCAAAGTTTCTAGGTAAAATAAAAAAATATTCTTTTGAATAACTCCCCAGTAGAGTCGCCAATCTGTTGGTGCTCAAATCAATAGATTTGATTTCCTATGGACTTGCCAATCCAATTCTGGGAAACCCAAGTGATTTTTCCAACTAACAAGATTCAACCAAGGCAAGGTTGAACCCTCTACAATTCTGGCTCTGCAGAACCAAGGCTGGTAGGCCTATACCTTGACTTATCCTTCAAGTTACAAGGATTTTTATTGCATATAAGAAACACTTCAACCTTCTATCTCAAGTATGGAAATGCAATTGAAATAAATCTAATTGAAAGCAATATATCATAAACTATAAACTAAAATACTTTGAGTAATTGAAAGAATTTTTAGTAAATATATATGTAAATTGAAATGAAAAGATAGATAAGATATCACAAAACTATAACAATGAACTGAATAACTATAATCCAAATAATTATTAGACCAGTGCCTTATTCTATCACGGGCAATAGAGTCAAGATCATTCCAATCTTATGTTCAACCTCGGAGACAGTTTTACAAGAAAAATTATCACTTCAAAGGTGTTATGAAATGAACATGCAACCTTTAAACAAGTTCAGAGATATTTCAAAAGGATATTACTTCTCAAATGATAGACCAATTGATTGAGGCCTCAATCAACAGAATTTAACCATGCAAAATGAGAAAAACCAATTGATAATAAAGAATATGAACTGGATCAGGAAGTATGTACATCAAACTGTCACTTTGAAGAAGTTCTATTGATTTATTTGAGGGACTAATTGTAAACTTATGATGAAACTATTACACATGTGAAAGAAAAAAGACTTATCTTTATTGATTTTGAAAAAATAGTACATCTAGGTCCATGTTACACTTGTTGATTAAAAACTATCCAAATATGTGAAATTGTATTATATTGTATTGTCTTTTATCTTTAAATTTTACATTATGTATATATATGTGCTTGAGTAGATTTCACACCTCTTTAGGGTGACAAGACACAATCCTTATTACAAATTATTTTGAAAAAATAATAGATTAACTAAAAAATAACTACCTAACTTTCGGATTTGGCTTTGGCCAAAAATACAAAACAACTCGTGAAAAGCTAATATTTTTGCTGGAGATAGGAAATTTGATTTCCCAAATTGGGTTTCTTTTAGATTTTTAAAATTTGACCATCGTCAGCCTCTATCGGCATCATTATTGTAGCAGGTCAAAATTTCAGCATTTTCTGAAGGCTTCAATTAGTTAGTTCTATTTATTTGTGTCATAAAGCTTCCTTCCTTTGATTTTTTTAGTATGGAGAGAATTGCTTCTTGATAATGGATTGGGACTTCTAAATTCTCAAAATTTAGGGTACCACCACCAGGAAATGCTAATGTGGTTGCTGATTTCTTGTCAAGATTGCAGCATATAGATGACTCCACCACCTTAGATGATAGTTTCCCTGATGATCATTTATTCTCAATCTCATCCAACACACCGTGGTATGCAGACATAGCCAATTATTTAGCCTCTAACAAAATACCTTCCTACTTTTCATCAAAAGAAAAGAGGATTTTGGTAGAGAAGACGTTCAACTTTTCATGGCTTGCCAATTGTTTGTTTTACACTAGTCCAAATACAGTAATGAGGAGATGTGCAAGGGAAGATGAAACAAATGACATCCTTCATGTAGGATTTGAGAAACATGCAAATCCACAGAACCCAAATACACCTGCATGCAAATAACCTGATACAAAGTAGAAGCACAAAAACAGAAAAAGCAGAACTTAGAGATGCTCAAAAGAAGAGACAATATTATTCTCTAAGTTATGAAAAAACATTACAAAGTTCAGCCTATAAAGGTGAACAAACCCTAAAATAGAAATGCTAGGTTGTACAATATAATTAATATAAAGTATTAATTATATGCACCTAAGAGATAGCTTAAGCGAAAAAGAGTAAGTAAACTAACTGATTACTCTAACACCCCCCTTAAGCGAAGCTCAGGAGGTAAGCTAACCTAGCATAGCTAAGAAAGAAAAAGAAATGGGTCCCGGCAACAAGGCCTAATCAGGTACCCAACAACAAGAAAATCTTTGTAAATTGGGGAAATAGAGAAAACCCAGTGGGAAAAACCCTACCCCAAAAAGAGATGTAAAAGCAAGCAAAGACAAAAAGAATGACTTCAAGAGACTCTCTCAAAGCCATTAGTACAATGCGTGCTGCCAACCCCCCTGTGAGAGAGGGTCAAGGCTCCAAAGCTCCCCCGAAATGAAAGAACCCCTGGATCAATGAACAAACCACCATAAATCCAATGCAAAGGAGTGAAAGGAAGTGGGCACTGAAGAGGTGACCTCGAAAGATGAGGTATCAATGGAAGGCTGAGCTAATGCTCAAAGGAGTAGACACGAGGATCCTGAAAGGGAATCCCCAATGTAAGAGGTATGACAGGTGTGCTGACACTGTCAGAAAAGAGGAGATGAATGTCCTCTGTAGAGTCCTCAACAACTGCACCTGGTGGCTCGATGAATGGAGATGAAGGGTCAAGCAGTGCTAAAGATGAATCCTGCTGAAGAGAAAAGTACTCCTCAAGATGAGGTGTGGCAGTCACAACACTGGTCTCTGGAAAAACACAAAGGTTCAAGCGACCTGACTGCACCGCATGATGCTCTCTCGAAAGAGGAGAGCTGAGCTTTGATAATGGAGATGGTGGACCAAAGTGAGAGAAGGTGTAGAAATGGGTGGAATGATCAACTATCCCTGTAGCAATAATGCCTCCTATCACACTATCCTTGATGAAGGCTGAATCGGCTGTGAACTCAACTGTCTTCCTTGACCCACTGCGTGTAATCTGATAAATCGAGAGAAGGTTTGTAGAGAGAGGTGGAACATACAATACATCATTGAATGTGCCATCCTGGATGCTAACCGAACCTGTCCCACAGACTATCTATACAGTGTTATTCCCCATGAGAATATGAGGAATAGGAGAAGTCTCAAAAGAAGAGAACAAATCCTGAGAAGATGCCATATGGTGAGAAGCACCTGAATCCAGTATCCACGGGACCTGTGAAGGGGATGCAATAGATGCCCGTAATGCATGACCCTGTCCAAAATCCTATCTAGATGTCGAAGAAGAGGTAGAAGACTAAAAATTAGACCCCTGTGAGGTGGAAGAGGATGGAGAGAAAATAGTGCTCTTCTGAAGGAGAGCTTGCAAATCTGCAATCTGTTTCTCATAACCATCAAATCTCTTCTGAAAATACTGGGACTCATCATGGGGTCCCTTCTGACAATACAAACAAGTGGGGTTATGAGTCTTCTGTTTCTCCTTCTTAGAAGAAGATGGTGGGCCAGAAGAGTGCTGAGAAGATGAATCAGATATCTGCTTTGGCTTCGGCTTCTGTGTATCCTGAGATGACTTGGCAAGCAATGCCTGTGACTGTGAGCCTGTAAGAGAATCCATCTGATTGAGCTTGGACTGCTCATGAGTTAACCTGTTACAGAAGGTCTCAAAAGAGGGCATAACATGTCATGCACCCAGTGCATCCATAGTGGAGTAGAAGGTAGAAGTGAAAATCTGATAAGGACCACGAAGCTTGGAGAGTACCAGGAAGATACGCTCATCATCTAACTTCGTCTTTCCAGCAACCTGTAGAATAGATCGAAGAGACTTGAACTTCATCAAGAAGTCCTCAATGCTGGTGAATGAGTCAGGTGCCAAGGAGGTGAACTCTGCATCTATCTGGAGAATTTTGAACTGATCCATGGTGCCAAACAAGGTG
>MU227961.1:1089664-1100379 GCA_018584345.1 Thuja plicata | reverse complement strand
GTCATGAGTTTATAGCTCTAGCTGAGAGCAATTTTACAAATCTTGCAACTCCATGCATAGGGAGCTATGGATCGATTTGTGAGGGCTCATTCTTGAGTTTCCTTGCATGTAAGGATTCATAGAAGTATACTAATTTTGTGTGTACACCTACCAACCATGTCTCCAAGGATGAATAACAAATAAGTGAGACTTAATCCCCAACACAAGGAAATATTGATAGTCCCCTCCAGGATTACAGAGATGTAGGAGAGGAGATTCTTGTTAACATGTGGTATGAAGGAATGAGTGAACAAAAAATACAAGATGTTGCCCAAACCCCTGAAAGGGAGGAATGTCAGGGATTAAATGATCTAGCTGTTGTAATGAATAAATTGATCAACAATGAGGAAAATCAGAATACTTCATGGTAGATGGTAGTATGGCATCCACCACTTATTAACGCTAAGGAGAAGAATGAAGGAGAAGATGGTAAACAAGAGCCAAAAGATGGGCTTGTACCTCCACAACAGGTAACTTGCCATTCTATTTTTTGGATTTTTTCAAACATAAGTAGTATGAGAAGTGTATGTAGGAATTAGAAAGGGGGAAGTTGAAGAAGGAAATTGCAAATAAAAAATAGGAGGTATAGTTCCTGCAACAAAAATTAGATGCAGTTACTGAGATAATTCCCCAGTTAATGGAGTGCAGACCACCCCTTAGGGTCTATGCATTGTGTTTGGAGTAAAAATACCTCATGTTCAAGTTAGTGAGGGTCCTTAGGGACCTTGACTGTAGCACTTCTACTCCATAGGCATTTGTAGATATTTTCAATAAATCCCCTGATTCCATGCAAAATTTCTATTGAGCTATATCTTCATAATTATGTTGTTTCTTCCAATTTTGATTGGAGTCCTCTATTATTTATTGGAGATATCCATATGAAAGCTCTAATTTCATGGGCTAGAAATGAGATTAATTATAGTGAAGAACTAAATATATACATGGAGGAAGAGAGAAATATGCCTTTACCCCTTCAGCTAGAGAATCCAAAACCTTCGACCATGTACCATGATTGGATGCATGTTACCTATGGTTTCTATAGACCATAGATTATGGTCAAGATTTTTGACATAAGAAAATAGGTCTACAGAGAGTTTGAAAGGATTTCATATCATGAAGTACAAAGAGCTACAAAAGGAATAATACAGAGATGGGAGAGACTTCCCCTTGATCTTAAAGAAGGCTGATCCTCACAGTCTAATCAACATCAAGGTGGCCATGCAACATGTTACTCAGTATATACAATTGGGAAGGCAAGTAAGGCCTAAACTTTGGCTTTCTTTGACCTTCCAACCTCCTCTTCTCTTGTAGACTCTGTACAAATGCATTGACAATGAATTAAGTGAGAAGTTAGAGGCCATCAGGAGAAGAAAGCTGGAGAGGACAAAAGGATTTTACTGGCATATAGGAAGCACAAGTGGCGGGGAGGCAACTATCCAGGATTTTTGAACAACTACCAGATTAAGAAAATTCATAGTGCTAGAGGACTAACACTAGGTTAAGTAGGGGAAATCATAGAATACATATTTGTCATATTAAAGCCTCTTACTAAAGTCTAGGATAGCATTTTGTTCTCTATTCCTTGTTAACTATGCTCTGTTTCATTATCTTCAAAAAATTGGGTTACTGTTCAACTTAGATTAGTGGCATGCAGCCACATGGACATTAGTCTCATAGTTTAAAGGTTTTTTTTATATACTTTGACATGCATAAATGAACCTTAATTACCTTCCAAAAATGCTATATACTTATATGGTTAATCTGTAATTGCGATTTAATAGGTAATTAGCTATTTGGTAAATAGATATGTGTGCATGCTATGTTGGATTAATTCTAGTTTTTTCCTATTTAAATGTTTGCAATACAGAATAGTTTGTCATGGGAAAGAAGACATAGTACACGTCTGCTTGAAGACCAAGTCCTGTAGGTGAGGAGCAGTAATGCGAGCCAGTTTGGAAATGCAGATGGAAAAAATTAGATGAAGGATTAAGTCAAGACGTTGTTCCATTACTGATAAAATCTAGGGATTCATGGGAGGCTAAATTTATTCCTCATGTTTAATGAAGCAATTGTTATTTCTATTTTTGCCAAAAAATTTACTCCTACTTTTTAGTCGTAAATGAGGATCCACTTGTTCTTGGTGTGATTTTTTGGTGATAGGTTTCTTTCTTTATAAATAAACCCCGCTCTTGCATGAGAAAGGAGGGCATTAGTTAATACATTTATTTAGAAATATTACATTGTCTTTCTATTTTATAAGTTTTTCATGAGTTCAAATGTACTTGCTTTCCATATGAATAAAATGATGAAGTGTTGAATATCTATCTAGAGTAATTGCATTTTTTATACTCATCCAAGGGGTCCCACTTGGTGACTAATCTGTATTAATCTTAGATTTACTTCCTGCAGCTTATTATTTCAATTCCAACATTTAAACTGTTCCTGCAGCCAAAGCAACAGAATAGTGAAAATGTTGTGAGTCGGGCATCGAGCATTTTCTTTTTTAGCATTGGTAGTATAGTTCAATTATTTTCCAAATCCTTGTTTCCTATAGAAATAGATTAAATTTACTTTCAGTTCTTCATTTCCTGCAACAATCGATCAAATTTTCTTTTAACCTTTATTTCCCGCAGCTTCATTTCTAGCGTGGCACGAGCCATAACTTAGATCACATATCTTGCAAACCCATTTAAAGTAATACATCCCTAGATTGATAAAAAAATGAACCTTCATGTTAAGGAGGATAGTGTTGGGTATAAGCACTAATTAATGTACTGAGAGGGGGGTGAATCAATACAGTCACCAATTCAACTTTTAAAGCTAATTCAGAACACCGGTAACAGACAAAATTAAAAACTGATTTAATATGCATTAACCATTATTTTTGAATCACAATCGTGAGCATAAAATAGTAAATGAAACCAAAACATCACAATCATAGACACATGTAACACAAAAATAATGGTATTGTGGAAACCCTTATAAGAGGGAAAAACCACGGTGGGGATGGTACCCACAAACTTCACTACAGAAGGTTCCTTGTGAAAGGCTTACAAAAACTCTTTCTAAGAGTTATAAATCTTCTTAGAGATATCTAGTACAATATCATATTTACAATGAGACCTTTGAAAGTCTACCTCATGTGAGGATTGAAATCTATAATCTAGGATTCACCTTGTGAAAGGATCTAGAGACTTAAAATCTGAGAACACTTATATTAAGTATGATCAAATATTATTTCTGAATCAGTATGACAAAGAAACACACAAGAAAACAATATGAAAAAGATTATAAGCTTTCTATTCTGTCTTAATATAGTATAAATAACATATGCTATATCCTAGACTAGAAACAAGTATAAGCATAATGTTTTCTACTTTCCCAATTTTACAGCCCTGACTAAATGGTCTTGAAAATTTCTTTATAGGAACAAGAATGAAACAAGCTTTGAACCATTTAGGGTTAGGTTTTAGAACCAATTAATGCAAGAATTCAATTCTATGATCAATTTGAAACCACATCTCTCTTTAATCTGTGTAAATCTAATCTGCAATCAAATTTCCCTAGTCCATGGATGTGAGCGCAGTACCCTAAGGTGCAAGAATTTCCAAGCCTTGACACAGAGAGTAGCTAAAAAAAAATGCAAAAAAGACTAGGCAACTCTATATGCATTTATCTCTTTGATTAGAAACCCCATCTATCAACTCTGGACATAAATGTATCTTTCCATATCATATTTCAATCCCTACATCATTCAACAACTGTGCATAGTCGACCCACAAGATCAGATCACAACATTAATGGCTCTGAGATAAAATATCTAAGTCCACTACCATGAAAACCCTCTAATAATAGATTCAAATATTTAAATTTCTGTTATAACAACTACAGGTGGCATGGAAAATGATTTGGGCGATGGATATTCAAACCTTGTTCAACTTTAATATAGATTCGTTGATATCTTTTAAGTTATCTGGGCTGAGGATCATTTATCCAAGTGTCATTCAAGCATAATGCCTCAAATATTAATTCCTAATCATCTCTGCATTAATGTAATGCACCAGCCGTCTGATCAGAAACAACTAAAATGATCTTTATCTTTAGTTATAATTCAACAATCTTTGTCCAACTGTCATCTACATGGCATACAACTGGCCCTGAGAAATCATTGTTTGCCTTTGAACTGTGCTAAATAGGCTTGACACATGTCAAAATGGCATGATGCCTTGATCACTAATCTTCTCACATCTCTGCATTGAGGTTTTATGCCATTCTTCGGATCAACTCAAACCTGACAACACTTTAACTTTATTACCTTGATGTTGATCTTGGACCAAAATGGGACATGTGGTGGAAGGGCATAATGCCTTGAAGGATAGATTTCATTCACTTTTTCTTCAAGGCCTTGCACTATCCACATGATCAAAATAAACTTATGGTCTCTTTACTTGCTTTTTAAAAACCCCATGACCATGATGTCAGTAGTGACACACGTTAATCAGGCGCATTTCCTTGATGATTAATTATCTTCATCTTTGTGTTTAAGCCTTCATACCTGTTGTCTAATCTAACTCTGATATGAACTTGACTTGTAACTAGCCTTTTAACTTTGATTAGTTGATTTCTCTAACCCTAGTTCCATTCTAAGATGACGTGCAAGCCCTACAATCAAAACTGCATTGATGACCCTCGCTAGATCTCAAAATGAAAAGAAGATTTTGAATATCTAGTAATCTAGTGCCAACCCTTGATCTTTTCTATAATGAATTGTCTAGATCATGTCCATGTAAACTCTGAATAAACCTAACTTACTTTTCTTGACCATGGTTTAATCTAGAGATTCAACGACAACGCTGTCTCCAAGTCTCTGAATAGTTATTTAACCCTTAAGTTTATTCTGAGATAAAGCACCAACCATAGGATTGAAACATGATTGACAATCCTCACCAAGTCTTTGAACTAATTACTTAACCTTAGGTGCATCAGGAGAATCAGCAACCAAAGAGAAAAATTAACCCTCCCTTGACCTTGGTTAAATTAAGAGATTCAGAGATAAATGTATCTGAATCTCCAAATACTTTGCTTGACCAAGATTACATCTCTAGAACAAGCACCAGCCACACAATGAAACCTACATCCATGATCCTCTCTAGATAGCTGAATAAAAAACTAAACTTGAACTTGATCTAGCGACAGTGCCAACTGCACAATTAGA
Source organism: Thuja plicata (assembly GCA_018584345.1). NCBI lineage: Eukaryota > Viridiplantae > Streptophyta > Pinopsida > Cupressales > Cupressaceae > Thuja > Thuja plicata. The sequence goes on along the minus strand of MU227961.1, from coordinate 1,095,125 downwards.
ACATGGGCATGAACAGATAAATGGTATGCACGTAATCTTGAAAGGAAAAAGGAATATTTGACCTTGGTTGGGAGATTTCATGACAAAGGAAAGTAAAAAATCACATGACTTAAAAATATTCTAAGTGGTTTGGCAAAAAGTAACAAGAGAATAGAATAGGTCTTGAGGGTTTAGGGTTTTTTCAAGAATTTGACACAACAAGACTTAGGGATTTAGGCCAGAGGCCAGAAAAAATTGCAGAGACATGGAAAGAAGACATGAAACCTAGAAGAATTTTTCAAGTGCTAACAGTGGCTTCGTCTAGGGATGTATGCCTCTTGCAGGCATAGCAAGGATTCATAATTTCTTGGATAAGCAAGCCACCTTCAAAATAGGAAACCTAAACTAAAGCAACTAATTCAAAGAAAGAATATATACAGACTTACTTTTTCATGGATTTGTAATACTTCAAGAAAAGTAGAACTTTAGGAATTGTCCATGAACCGACAATTCCAGAATATTTCAAGTTAAGTCCTTTAAAATGTAGGAATCAGAATCCTACATGCTATCAATTATGTATGGGCCCAGCCAAATAGGATCAAACTTAGTATGTTTTCCTTTATCCTCTAGTTTTGAATTCCACATTAAAATCATGTCATTAGGTTCAACTTTCCTAGTAGTGGTTCTCTTGGCAAACAAATCCTTGTATTGCAATTGTAGTTTGATATTCTTGTCATGTGCTTCCCTTCTTGACTCATCAAGCTGCATCAAATCCTCCAATATGATTTTCATATCATCATCCAGCTCATCATCGTATGTTTGGAAATTTTTTTACATCTCCAATAAATTATTCTGAGGTAATCTGGCATGAATACTATAAACTAAGTCAAAAGGTACACATCCAATAGCCTTTTTTATTGTTACTCTATCTACCCATAGAGAAAGCTGCAATTTCTAATCCCAGGTTTTCTTGTTAGTATCTAATACTCTTTTGATAATCTTTATCAAGCTCTTGTTACTAGATTCTTCCTGACCATTCCCTTGGGGGTGATAAGGGGAAGAATAAGAAATTTGGATCCCATATTGCTGACAGAAATCACTAAATTCATATGATCTAAAGCACATAGCATTATCCACCACAATGGTCTCTGGACAACCAAATCTAGTCAAGACATTCCACAACATAAAATCAATCACAACCCTACTTGTGGCTCTTTTAGTGGGAATTTATTCCACCCACTTAGTAAAGTAATCATTTGCCACTAGGATCCATGAATGAACCCCACTAGAATTAATAGGGATCTCACTAATAAAAGCTATCCCCCATTTCTAAAAAGGTGTGTCAACTGTAACAGGCTTAAAGGGAATATTCCCACAAAATTCTAGCTTGCCTAAAAATCACTGACAAGCATCACATTTTCTGACATAATGATGGGAATACTTGAAGATTGTTGGCCACCAAAACCTAGATCTAAGAATCTTATGGGTTGTAGTCTTAGCCATGTAATGGCCACCACATGCACCATCATGCATTTATTTTAATAGATTCTTAGATCTGTCATTATCTATGCACTTGAACAATACTCCTTCATTGCTTCTCCACCATAGTTGTCCTTGAATTATTGCATACTTGAGAGCATGAAATTTGACTGTTCTCCTTTTGTTTTCATCCATGTCAGGGGGAAGCACCATCTTCTGCAAGTATCCAATGATGTCCTTGTACCAATCTGAATATTCCATATCACAATATAAGGTCTCTGCTCCTCTTCTAGCATATCAATATGATTTGCATCTAAATTTCTTTGAGCCATGAGTTTAGCAAGTCCCGGACCTCTTACCAATTTTGTGATATGAATGTTAATATTAAACTCTTGGATCTTGTTGATCCATCTATATCTCCTCCCTGAGACCTCTTGCTAGACCAAGATAACCTTTACAATAGCACTTGGCACATAAGAAATTATGTTTGCTCCTACAAAATAGCATCTAAATGCTTTAACAACCTTGACCAAAGCATAGGCTTGTTTCTCCATAATATCATATTTTAGCTTTGCTGCCAGTAAAGACTTACTAAAAAAAGAAATAGGTTTCTCATAGCCTTCCGAGTTCTTCTGCAATAATACTGCAACAATAGTATTACATGAAGAAAAGGAGAAAATTTGAAGTGGCTTTCAATAGTTAGGGATTCTCAGAACACAAGCATCTTTAATAGCCTACTTTATCTGAAAAAAGATTTACATGTTTCTTGAGTCCATTACACTTTGGCTCCTTTCTTCATCATCTTTGAGATTGGAAAACTAGTCTCTGCAAAATTTGTAACAAACCTCCTTAAGAATTTTACCTGACCAAAGAAGGAATGAATGCCCTTGACATTCTTGGGCTGAGAGACTTTATCGATTTCACTTAGCCTTTCCGGGTCAATTCTAACTCCATCTTTAGAGAAAATGTGTCCTAAAAGATTTCCCTCCATTACCCCAAATACACACTTCTTTGGGTTAAAGGAAACTCCATATTCTAGTGCTCTTATAAAGATTTTTTCAAGATGATCACAATTTTGACCTTCTTTTGTTGAATAAGTAGTAAGATCATCTTGATAGATTGCCAAAAACTTGTTTATAAAATCTGCAAACACCACATCCATGGCTCTTTAGAAAGTAGCTCCAACATTTGTCAGACCAAAGGGCATCCTGACATACACATAAGTTCCTCAGGGTGTGGTGAATGTAGTCTTGAACTATTTAGATTCCTTGACCTTGACCTGATTATACCCTGAAAATCCATCAAACATGGACTTCAACTCGGACCCAGTGACTCTTTGCAACATTGTTTCCATGTTTGGCAATCCATAATTGTCCTTCAAAGAGTTAACATTTAAGTTTCTAAAATCTACACACAATCTGATGTCTCAATTTTTATTCTTGACTGGTACCAAATTGGATACCCATGTTCAATGCCTTATATGATTTATGATCCTAACATCCCTCATCTTTTTTAGTTTGTCTTGCATCTTGGGTGCTAGAATGGGATTGACAGGTCTCAACTTTTTTCTGAAAGGCTTAGTGCCTTCTTTTAATGAAATCTCATGTTATAAAAGATCTTCTTTGTATGTTTTCAAGTCATCATAAGACCATGTAAAAACATGTCTATATTTTCTGAGAAGATCCACCAATGAATCTTTAAGCTTGGGGGACAACTTCCTACCAATATATACCTTTTTAGGATCTTGATATGTTCCCAAGTTAATCTCCTCCTAATCCTCAGGTTTGCTAACAGTTTTGGCAGAGAAAGACCCATCCTTATTATCAAAGGCTCTCCCAAGTGCAACCAGACCTTTGGGAACCTTATTTGATTTTCGTTGGAGGACCTCCCTTCCAAGAATATTGTCTTTTCTAGCTAGGGTCTCAACAAAACCATTAAATTCCATCTCTTTGTTCCCAAAGTTAGATTCACAAGATAGGAATATAAAAATATCCTTGTTATCATCAAAGACTTGCCAACTTTTAGCATTTTTTAGAATAGATGGCCTAGATTGAACCTCTATTTTAGATATCCCTGCAAAAGTAATGGCTTCAGGCCTCAAAGCAATATTAGCCAGCAGGTTTTCCATCTTGTTTTGACTCCTGTTCATCCAATCAATGCCAAATGCATCAAATTTTTCTATTTCATCCCAAACAACATTCCTATACTATTTTAACCTCTAATTCTTTGAAGCATACTTGGATCTTATTTGAGAGATAACCAACTTAGAGTCTCCAATGACTCTAATACATCTAATCTTGTGTCTTGAGGCTAACCTTGATCTTATTAGTAAAGCCTCATATTCTGCAATGTTATTAGTGCAGGTGAACAAAAGAGAAAATGAGAACTTGTATATCTTACCACTAGGAGCTATCAGTAATACTCCTGCACCATCTCCTTCCTTTGATCTTGTACCATCAAAATACATTGTCCATAAGTCAGTCTAATCTACAAGATTTCCTTCCCCTTTGACAAAAACATATGATGGACATCTCTCTCAACTTTGATGTCTTGCACTTGAAAGGATCCAATGTCAGTATCCAAGAAACAATTCATTGCTTCATCTTCACTCTCCTCAATCATATGGGGAGTTCTGATTTCTCTAGATACCTTGACATTTTTACCAGCTATGTCAAATTTTGTAAAGGAACGATCACACTGGATACTTCCTCCCATTAAGGCATTCTATTTCCTTGATAGAAACATATTATATTGATGTGGGATGTCAACTACTAGAACACTCATTGTTAGCTTCTTTTCTAGAAATGCAACAAGTGTATAAGGAAAATCCTTAATAGTACCTATGATAGACATTTCTATTGAATCCATTTCTTGACATCTCCCATGAGGAGTATCTACCTGGAGTCCTATTGATTTCATTATTTCTACAGGCATGACTGTGTTAGAATCTCTTGAATCGATCATGCAATTCTTAAGCATCTTGCCATTAATAATCAATGTTAAGAAAAAGGGGTCCACAACTCCCAAAGGAGAAGTGACATAACTTGTATTTAAGAAAATCTGAGGGATCTTAGAAACAATCTCATCTGATTCTTTTCCCTTGCTATCAGACTTCTCCTTACTATTCCCTTTCTTATCACCCACTTCTGACTTCAAGGGTCTTGTGGAAGAAATATTATCCATCCATGTCAAATTTGTCTCCTTATGCTCATGAATTATCATCATTTCTAAAAATAGAACTTCAACTATGATCTGTGAGAGAAATTGTCCCATGTCAATAGGAGTATACTTGATATTAGAGATATCTTGCTTAATAGTGACAACACTTCTATCCTCACTTCAAGTAGCTAAGCCTGGTGCAAATCCTTTAGCATTTTTTGGAATAGAAGTAACACCTATCTGTGTATGCTGGAAACCTACCTGTTGGGAGCACGCTCAGACATGCAAATGTTAGAAAATATAAAGCATTTAAACTACACTAAACATGTCTAAGAACATACTAAAATAACAATGGATTCCATCACAACCTCCGATGAGCTGAACAAGGGCACCCAATGCCTTGTTGATTTGCTCTTAGAGATGTTATGTGGGTGCGCTCTCCCAACACAATATTTAAATCCCACTATTTGATTAATAATGCAACTAAAAAAATGAACTCAAGAGCAAGTATGAGGAACTTGTCTCAAGTCTTCATCAAGCATGATAATGCAAGGCTAATACTAAAATGATATGCAAGATTCAATGAAAATAAACTAAGTTCATTCCATTAATCCTAACATGTAATATCTAGATTGCAAGTATGAACTAAGCATGAGCTAAAAAATTAAAATTGCTATGAAAGATGCTAAATGCTCAAAGAAATCTAGAACTAAATTGGCATGATAACAATGCATAAATAAGAGATGCTTTGCTCTTGAGAAAGACCTCTATTTATAGAGTTTTTGGAGGAGAGAGAGGGCTTGGATGAGGTGGAGCTCATGTGGCATCCACATAGGTGCCACAT
>MU227961.1:1075604-1089614 GCA_018584345.1 Thuja plicata | reverse complement strand
CACATGTGTGAGCAACTTTGGATGTGATGGGTCAAAGTGTACTTAAAGTACACATGTGAAAGATCTTGTAAGAAGGTGTAAGAGGGTGTAAGAGTTTTGGGCCAATGAGACACTTTTGAAAAGTGTACGAAGGTGTCATCATAGGTGTAATAAATCTTGTTGGCACCAAATAAGGATTATTTGAGAAAAGTCAATTTTTAGAAATTTTCTCACACATGTGTGAGCAAATAATTAGGACTAATTGTTGTAGGAATCAAGAAATTAGCTTAATTAACCTTAGTTAATTAATAAATAGGTTTATTTGGTGAGAGTGATGTGAGGTAGGGTAGGATCTAGGTTCAAATTAGCTTAATCCAAATTAATTTAGATTAATTGTGGTTTAGTAGAATTTAAGTCATGTGAAGGAATAAATAAATTAAAAATTTATTTAAAGGAAATTAATGATGGATAATGTATTAAATAAGATTTAATACATTAAAATAGACAGTATTTAAATTAAATTAAAATACTTAAGAAAATGAATCATATTTAATTAAATAAATTTAATTAAATAGATATAAGAATATAAAAAATATAATTAATTAAAATTAACTATAATGTTATGAGAATATTAATTAAATTAATATAAGGATGATTTTAGACGTCTACATTTTACCCCTCTTTGATGCATTGTCGAAAGTGACATTGTGTCAAAGAAAAGAAAATAAGATGCCCTAGAGGATTCAAAAAACCTACGACAGCAAGAGCGGAGGAGGGTGCCCCCTCGAGAAAATAATAGGAAAAAATATAATTTTTTAATAAAATTTTCTTGAAAAGGCAAGAAAAAGGGGAGAGTAGGCCAATTGCATGATGTGTCTAGGAAAAAAGGAGGGGAAACAGGGACCAGAACAGAAAAAGAGGAGACTAATGAAAGAAATGGGTTCCAAAGGGCTATAAATAGTCCACTGGGGCCCATAGACAAGTCACTTTCACCCACAAAGAGAAAAAGAGAGAAGAAGAAGAGAGCCATGGCAGCACAGTGAGAGCGAGCACAACTTAGAGAGCACGTCCAGGTGTACCAGTGGCTGGCAGACGCAAGACCACTGGTGAGTAGTCGAGCACCTACCTTTGCTTTAACGTTGTTAATATTTTTCAATAAGTTTTAGGCGTAATAAATGCTTGTAGAAGGGCGCACAGCGCAGATGATGATCGACAGACCACCGTCTGTGCAGATGACCGACAAGCGATGGTCGTCTACGCAGACAAAGTTTCATCTGATCTTCATCTGTTATGGCGGGGAGAGGAAAACGGCGTAGCGGAGACAACAATTTTCAATACCGCCGTCTGCGTGGCAAGAAGGGCGGTGGCTTAAATCGCCGTCTCCGCAGACTGATGTTTGCGAAGATCCATCATCTCTGCAAACTGGTGACTATGAAAGTTCACCGTCTACGAGGGTCAACTGCCAGTTGCGCAGATTGACCCAAAAATAGAAGAAAAGAGAAGAGGGATAGGAAAGACAAGGGTTCAGGAGCATTTTTGGTGCCCCGGATAGGCCTGGCACATGTTTCAATGCCCCAGCATGTTATCTGATTGTTGACATGGGTTTGCTGACTGTAAGAGGAGATGATCACATTCCAGGTGAGGGAGTGTTATCCAGTGATGATGGCGCTGGAGCAGCATCTGACAACAACGGAGTGGGGGGTGGTTACTTTGTGTTCTGGAACACCTGCGACATTGGCCGCATCTTCAAACGCATAATGCGCTCATGTATACGCTGATAGAGAGGTGGCACAGCACCACCTCTAGCTTTCACTTCCTGACAAGGGAAGCGATGATCACCCTCCATGATGTATGGAGGATTTACAGAGTGCCCATTCGGGGGGTCATACCTGAGTACTATATGGAGGGGTCACAGCCATACATGGAGATGGCTATGAGGCAGAGATATGCTGATTTGTTGATTACACGGTAGTGGATGTCCTGGGTGGAGGCGATGGCTATGGAGCCACGACCACAATGATTATCTCTCTACCTGGCAGGGTTGATAGGGGGATGTCTCATGCCTGATCATGCAGGCAAGGGATTCTCGATTGGCTGGACACGAGTATTGAGTAGCATGGTTGAGGATGGCGACTAGTATTGCTGGGGATATGTCATCCTTGGGTAGTTGTATTATGATTTACACATGTGTGCTTACCGCAGAGGGAGAGCACTAGGGCCGGGATGTATACTGCTATTAGTATGGGCTTGGGAGCATATAGCGGTCACATGACCGATCAGACACCAGGAGACCCGGGCAACTTATGAGCCTTTTATCTGCCGGTACAGGCCACCCATCAGTTATGAGGCCACAGATTCAGTAGGATACTGGAGGCGACAATTGGATGAGATGGGAGCGATCACATGGGCTCCATATGCAGGATGTGAGGCCTGGGGCCATGAGGCCCCACAGCAGGGGGTATATGCAGAGGATGTGTTTTATGACTCATACTACATGAGGTTTGTACAGACAAATTACTAGCCATTCAGGAGGACAACATATATGATCTCACGCTACATGCCATCCAGGGTACGGAGACAGATGGGGCAGGTGCAGGAGGTGGTACCAGACGGGTTCCCACATCCATTGGTGACCCACGAGGTGGAAAGTGTATGGGGGATAGGGGTAGATCCTCGGATAGCACAAGGATCTTTTATGGGCATGATTGAGGTGCCCTGGATTAGAGCACAGGAGTCGCTGCTGGACGCAGGTGTAGTGCCAACATATGCACAGTGGTGGGCGGCGCACAGGCCAGTCAGATTGATAGTGCTAGGGGTTGTACAGCCAGACAAGTAGCCAGGGCCTAGCGGGGAAGGATAGGGATAGGGGGATGATGGAGGTGATGACGACAGGGGAGATGGAGGGGCTAGGAGGAGAGTCTGGCCTAGGGTGGCAGCACCACGACGGAGGGGACAGGTGCAGATACCAGCAGGTGGAAAACCACCTATGATACCTGGTGCATAGGGACAGGCCCCAAGATAGGGAGCACCAGCACAGGGGCAACCATAGGGACCACGACAGGGTCCACCACCGCAGGGTCAACCACCACAGGGACCACCACCGTAGGATCCACCACCACAGGGACCGCCACCAGGACAGGGACCACCAGTGGGCTTTGTAGCCCAAGAGACATATGATACTATTGTAGCAGAGCGAGATACCCTACAGATAGAGTTGGGGAGAGTTCAGAGATTGTTGGCGACGACACAAGCTACAGCTAGCAGCCTACAGGCAGAGGTGACCTAGGTTTAGGGAGAGCTGGCCTTAGAGACAGCTTGAGGGGATAGTGCACAGCGGGCACTGGAAATTTTACAGGCACGGGTGGATAGTGGAGAGTTTTCAATCCTTGAGGAGCATGGGGATTGGGAGGAGGAGCGAGCAGGTATGGCAGTGCAGATAGCAGCTCTGACAGCAGAGTGAGATGTAGCATGTAGACGTGCTAAGGACTATAAGGAAGACTATGATATAGCGTGACTGGAAGGTACAATAGCAGGGGTGGGGCAGATGATGGCTGATGCTATGGCTGCACAGAGAGAGGCAGGTCGCAGGGGCCGAGAGGCCAGATATTACATGGGTTTGTATTATGGAGCGGTGCCAGAGGGGGCCCGAGTGCCAGTATAATCTGAGAGGTCACAGTCTGCCAGTACAGGGTGAGCATCACAGGGGTCAATGGGTTTACCGCCACATCTCAACAGTGGAGTAGGACCATCACAGCCACCGCCATGATTCTGCTCAGATTTTTGGATACACATTTTTGACATTTTTGACACATGATGTACGATGACATTTTTGAGATATATACATGGACTTTATTTGGGACTATGGACTCTTATGTTTATGCATCTTTGATGATTTTACATGCTTATGTATAGATATACTGATGATGTTTATGTTTATTATATATGATGCTTATGACTGACATGCAGGATGAGATGAACATATGTATGCATGATGAGACTGACAAATTTGTGATGCAGGGATGAGATGCAAATTTATTATGATATGTCAATGCTTATATGTTAACATGTATGGATGATGGTGTAAGTGTTTTATATGATGTTTGATGAATGCTAAAATGTTATGGATGCAACTTAATGGAATGCAAATGCAAATGGTTTTTAATGTTAAAGAAAATACAATGTATATGATGTAATAAATACTACATGAATAATGTAAGCTATAATGGTTAATGAATGATAATGCAATGTTGTAATGATTAATGATTAATGAATGTAATGGATGAAATGTGAGTCAAAGGTATAATGATTAATGATTAATGATTAAGGACTAATGAATAGTGATTAATGACAAATGAATAATGCTATAAATAACAATTAATGGAACTAATGATTAATGGACTAATGGAATGAGCAATGCAAAAGATAATGCAAAATGTATAACAATGCAAATGATTACTAACTAATGATCAATGTGATGATTAATGAAACTAATGAATAATGATTAATTTTATAACAATGCAAATAATTAATGACTATTTACCAATGCGATGAACAATGACTAATGAAATGAATGGATAATGACTGATGAAATAATCAATGCAAGAGATAATAACTTAATGACTAATGAATGCAATGGATGCAAGATGAATGAAGACACTATTTTTGTGTGTATCGCAATAAATCTGATAAAATCACTTAGATGACTGGACATGGGAATAAATAGAAACCTTTGCCAAGAGCAAAACCATAATGCAATATGACCTAACTACTTATGCAAAGACTAACTATATGATAGTGGGATTAATACCGTGTTAATGTCGAAGAGCACACCCTAGTTTGATATTGCAAAAGGAGTTATGCACCATGTGCTAGGAAACACAAGTGACATGGTTCCTTTGCGTCGACTAGACTCTCAAACAAGTAGATTGTTAGGAACAAGAATGTGAGATATCAGATATGAAGAGACCTATGAAATGTTACTCATGAGGAGATGTAGTACACCCAGACCTTTTAAGGGATTATGGGATGCATGAATCTTGCCCCCAGTGAGGCATACATAGTCATAACTAAATATCAAAACATAAATGCCCTAGCAAACTATGATAAGCAGATCATACCACAAAAGACACGTATTTTACTAGGTACTCACCATAACAAACCAAGATATAAGAGATCTAGGCTGCCACGATAAGGACATAGTAAAAAATAATATAAAATCAACAAAAAAGGCATCCTGACCAAGTGGTCATTTAGTCTAAAAGTTCTTGCCATGAACAATTTGATGGGATGATTGATAGAACTGCTAACACTGGAAGGATTCATCCTGATGGGCTAAAGATTTTGATTGATAGAAAATGGAAATTCACTGGCAATTGCTTGTGAATAGAATGATCATTAGGAAAGTCAATCATTCTGCTAATTTGATGTAAAACATTTGCGATCACTGTGTCTAGAACAAAGCTCAATTTTGCGATTTGGGAAGCTTAGTCATGCGGGAATCATTATTGCGGAAGCAAGAGAATGGTCAAAGGACTACCTGCACAAATATGGGTAGCGACACTTATTATGAAAAGGCAATGTAAATGGTATAGACAAATGGTGGGAATTGATGGTGGATCTAACTACACATGGCGTCTAAAATAGGTTTTCACCATGGTACTTATCCATTGCGCCACCGAAGTGGTTTTCACATATGGACGGATTTTTCTCTTTCTCTTTTTGATTTTTTTGTGTTTCTTTTCAAGCTTTTGTATTTTTTATGCTTTTTTGATATTTTCTGATTTTTTTTGCTTTTTTGAATATTCCAAATATTTTTGGAATTTTCTGCTCTTCTAATTTTTTTTTGGATTTTCTACTTTTTGGGTTTTCTGCTTTTCTGATTTTTTTGGATTTTCTGAACAATTTTTGTTGTACAACGGACTACTGACTGATCAAGCATAGAAGCACTTGAGATGTACAATATTTACAGGATCAGGAAGTGAATCTCCCTCTAGAGATGCAATCTGATAGGCGCTGGAACCATACTTTGTTGTAACAACAAAGGGACCCAACCAATTAGGTTCAAAATTCCCTTTTTTTTCTCTGTTCTGGAGGTTCTTCATGTTATGCTGCAGGACAAGATCACCAACTTCAAACTGACGAGGTTTGATCCTTTTATTGAACTAAAGGTGAAGGATATTTTGATACATGCGGAGGTGGTCTAGGGCATTGAGGCATCTCTCATCAAGGAGTTCTAGCTCTTGCAATCAAGAAACTCTATATTCTTCTTCTAACAACAGATTCTTCAGAGAGACTCTGAGGGAAGGGAGCTCAATTTTGATGGGTAGAATAGCCTCAGTACCATAAACAAGGGAAAAGGGAGTGGCTCTCATGGGGGTTTGAATGGAGGTGCGGTAAGCCCAAAGGGCGGGATTGAGGTGAAGGTGCCAATCATGTCCAGCTTCATTGACCGTCTTCTTGAGGATTCTAAGAATGGTTTTATTTGTAGCCTCAGCTTGACCATTGCTTTATGGAAAGTACTTGGAAGAGGTATGGTGGGTAATGCTAAAATTCTTACATAGCTCTATGACATCCTTGTTCTTGAAAGGTTCTCCATTATCAGTAACAATGTCCTGAGGAATGCCATAGCGACAGATAAGATAGTTCAGGATAAACTTCAAAATCTATTTTCCAGTATAGTGTAGGTGAGAGGAACAGCTTCAACCCACTTGGTAAAGTACTCTATAGCGGCCAGGATGTATTTATGACCATTGGATGAATTAGGAAAAATGTGGCCAACAAGGTTGAGACCCCAGCGTGAAAAGGGCCAAGGAGTGATGGTGGGTTGGAGTGCTTGGGAGGGAGCATGTATCAAATCGCCATGCTTCTGACAAGGTACACACTTCTTCACATAGTTGTAGGCATCTTGTTCCATAGTAGGCTAGTAATATCTAGTGCGTAACAACTTCTTGGCCAATGTAAGTCCACTAGAATGAGCCCCACAGATTCCTTGATGTACCTCCTCTAGGGACATTTGTGCTTCATCTGAATTTAGACACCTTAAAAGAGTTCCATCGAAATGCTTTCGGTATAGGGTATCAGCGAGGATTGTGTATCAGGAAGTTTGGTGAATGAAGGTTTTATGTTGATTAGGAGTTAAAGTAAGTGGGGTATGTCCATCACACAAGTAGGAATATATCTCTTGGTATCACAGGGAATTAGGATCAACAATTTCACACACCATTTCAAAATTTGACGTGTCATAGGCAGGGACCATAAGATTCTCAATAAGAAACTCACACCATGCGCTGTGTTCTGGCATAGTGATCAGAGACCCAATTGTTGCCATAGCATCTGCTGCTTTGTTGTTGGCACAAGGGATCTATTGAAATGTTAGGTCAGTAAAATGTGTCTTGAGATCTTCAACTATACGGCGGTAAGGAAGACGCTTGTCATCCTTTGTTTGATATTCATCCATAACTTGTTTGATAACCAATTGTGAATCAACAAGCACCAACAACATGAGAATCTACCATTGTATGGCCTATCGAAGTCCAAGTACAAGGGCTTCATATTCTACAATATTATTGGTACAAGGAAATTGTAACTTGAAAGTCTTAGGAATAAGATCCCCTTTTGGTGTAACAAACAAAATTCCTGCCCCTGATCCTTTCTGACTGAAGTATCCATCAAAATACAACTTCCATGGTGAACTTGGGGCAAGATTTAAAACTGATTCATCTGGAAAATCTGTGATGAGAGGATGTTTACCGTTAATAGGTGCTTCAGCTAACTAATCTACAATCACTTGTCCTTTGATGGCCTTTCAATCCACATAAACAATGTCAAACACACTAAGAATCATAACCCATTTTGTTGTACGTTTAGTAAGAACATCGTGTGCCAAGAGATACTTGAGTGGATCAATTTTAGCAACAAGATGAATTTTATGATTAAGCATATAATGACGTAGCTTTTGCATACAGAACACAATGGCCAAACATGCTTTTTCAATTAAGGAATAATTCAACTCATAGCCAATAAGAGTTCTGCTGAGATAGTAAATTGCTCACTCTTTGCCGGTATCATCTAATTGTGCCAGGAGGGCTCCCAAAGTGACCTCTGTAGCAGATATGTACAAAATCAAAGGATGACCAGCAACAGGTGGTACCAGCACTGGTGGATTAGCCAAATAAGCTTTCAGTCTCTCAAATGCCTTTTGACACAAAAAATCCCATTGAAACTTGAGATTCTTGCGTAGAAGATGGGAGAACGGATGCACTTTGTTAGCCAGTTGTGACATGAATGTTTTGATTGATTGTAGTTTGCCTTGCAAACTATGTAATTGCTTCAATGTTTTGGGTGGTGGAATTTCTAGAATTTCTTTCACTTTCTTTGGATCCACATCTATTCCACGATGTGATACAATGTATCCCAACAGCTTACCAGATTATACCCCGAAGACACACTTTTTGGGATTCAGCCTAAGTTTATATTTCTCCAGTCTCTCAAAGATGGTGGTAAGGATAGGGATATGAGATTCCCTTGTTTTGGATTTTCCTAAAAGATCATCCACATAATCTTCCATGATAACATGCAAAAGGTCATAAAGATAGTAGTCATTGCTCGTTGATAAGTAGCTCCTACATTTTTAAGACCAAAGGGCATCACTTGATAACAAAAAGTGCCCCAAAGTGTTGTGAATGCAGTTTTGTGCTAGTCTTCTAGTGCTATCCTAATCTGATTATAACCTGAGAATCCATCCATAAGTGACAGCATTTCATGTCCTGCCGTCAAATCCACTATAATGTCAATGTTAGGTAGTGGAAAATCATCCTTGGGACATGCAAGGTTGAGGTCTCTAAAATCAGTGCAGATACAAAGGCCCCTAGTAGGCTTACCTACTGGTACAATATTAGAAGCCCATTCAGGATAGTCAATTGGTCTAATTACTTCAGCATCCAACATCTTCTGAAGTTCTACTTTGACTACTAATGCAACTTGAGGATGCATCTTGCGAAGCTTCTGTTTGACAGGTTTTGTATTTGGATTTACCACAAGATGATGCATAAAGAGATCTATATCAAGCCTAGGCATGTCCTTGTAAGTCTAGGCAAAGTTGATTTTGTGCTTATCTAAAAATTCTATCATGTCTTTCTTTTCTTAATCACTGAGAGAAGCTGTAATGTAAGTGATATGTGGATTTTCTTCTGTGCCAAGGTTGATTGGAATGGTGTCTTCAATGATCATAGAGGATACTTCTTCTTCTGATGATATAAATGGAAATTCAATCTCTCCCTCCTCTAGTGCCTCAGAAAGGTTTTCACTAGAGGAATCATCCTTTATTTTGTCTTTTTCTTTATCCTTAGGTGCTTGCGAGAGGTTTTCACCAGAGGATGCATTTTCATTTTTTTGATTTTTATTTTCTTTTCCATTTTTGTGATTGAGAGAGTTGACTTGGCTACCAAAGTAGGTTTGTTCACTATAGTGTATATTATGTTTGTGTTCTCGTAGATCTTTGAGTCCAAAGAGGGCTAAAACTGTCTCATCTGAATCGCATATATCCAAAGCTGGTGGTGAGTCTTGCTGATCCCAGTCAATTAATTCAGGGTTTGTGAGGGGTAAACAAGGGGATGAAAGGTCAGCTTGGGTAATAGTGAGGACATGGTGATTATTGGTTAGGTCATCTTCAATGTACTGGAAAGGGATTTCAAAGTACTCTTCCTTAGTGTCTGATTCGGAGGTAGCTAGGCAATAATCCTTAGCGAAGTTAGTCTTAGTCTCTACGGAACCCAATCCATGTCCTTTAGGATAACCATTAGCTATTATGATTTTCTTCTTTCCTGTTTCATTAGCTCCAAGACCAATACCATGATATCCCATGTTTTCAATGATGGGTGTAACTTTAGGATACTTTCCTTCGGGGAAAGTTACAGGTTGTTCTTCTTCATCATTATAGAGCCAATCAAGGACACTATATTCCATATGTTCATCTAACAAAGACCCCCAATGTTCAAAAACAATTGACTTGCAGTGCATAAGTGCTTTATCCTTGGAAAGGGGTAATGGTGATGGTCTCCCATAAGACTTTGGAGAGAAGGGGAGTTGCCCAACACATAAGGCACTTTCAAATTTATACTCTCCCATACCTTGGTCTGTGAATGTTGCCTTTGCTTTAGATGAGGAAAGTTTGTCTTTAGTAGCTTTGTCCTCAGTAACCTTTTCTTTTCCTTTAGTTTTCTCAGTTGATGTTTCAGATGTCTTTTCAGAACCAGGGGTTTCTTGATTGGAGTGTCGGCCAAATTCATTCAACGGACAGTAATTAGCTTATTTGCCTTCCAATCTCTTGCAATATTCAAAGGGCTCAGGATCTCCAGGAATTGTGATTTCTCTACCATGATGTGGGAACTTCAGAAACTGATGATAGGTAGAAGGTACACCTTTGATAGCGTGTATCCATGGATGTCCTAGCAAGATGTTATAAGGTAAATCAAGATCTAGTACATGGAAAACAGTTTCAATCAGGGCTGGGCCCACTTGTAAGGGAAATGTGATCATCCCCTTGCTTTGACATTCTCTATCATCATAAGCTTTTATTGTAATTCTCTTGTCTTTATCAATGAGGTCCTTAAAAAGACCGATGTTGTGAATCATTTTCAATGTGCACAAATTTAGGCTAGATCCACCATCTATAGGGATTCTTTTGACTCTTGTGGAGTGGATTTTGCCTTCTATATGGAGGGATTTATTATGATGAGGATTGGGACCACTAAAATCCTTATCAGTGAAAACCAGATGTTCTTGTGTGGCTAGGTTCCCTATCATGGCTTTGAATTGTGAAGCATTAATGTTCTCAGGAACACGGGACTCGTTTAGAGATTTATTAAGGACTTCTCTATGGATTGATGATGTTGTTTAGAGCTCTAGAATGGATATCTGTGCAGGTGTCTTTCGTAATTGGGCTAGCAAGTCAAAATGTGAGGCAGGTCGAATGACAGTAGATGGTGCAATTGGTGGATTTGCAGATGTAGAAGGTCTATCAACAGCTTGAACAGTGACTCTGGGTCTTCGTGTAGTAGCATTACAATCAGAAAATTTGAGTTTTATGGTATTAACATGCATGTTAACTTCTTCAATGTGGCCACACAGAGAATCAAACCCAAAGATATCATTTTCACCTAGACTCCCACATGTTCGATCATGGCCTATAATGGTATTGGTAGAATAGTCATAGGGAATGGCATTTGATGTGTTGTTTTGATTATGAGGTGGGAAAGGTTGATTATAGACTTTGAGTTTTGCATTAGATGAGGACGCATTCTAATTTTCAACCTCAATTTTCCCATCTTCAATGAGGTCTTGCTCAAAGTGTCTGAGCTTCATGCATTTCTTGGTATCATGTCCCTTGATGCGATGATAATCACAATATTCATTATCTTTATACCAAACAGGTTTAGGTTGATTCTAATCAAAAGGTCGAGTATTTGGGTAAACTATCATTCCTTGATCTGTGAGTTGTTTGAAGATCACATCTAAAGGCTCTGCTAAAGCTGTGAATTGTCGTCATTGTCGATTATCATTGTTATTGTTGTTATTATTGTTATAGTTGTTGTGCGAGAATAAGAATGATTGATTACGTGGTTGCTGATTATTCTGATTCTAATTGTTGTTTTGATTCTGATTGTTCTGATTGGGCTGATTCTAATTCTGATTGTGGTTGTTATTGCGGTACTGATTTTGATTTTGATTGTTATTGCGATTGTTTTGATTGGTATTGTTTGATGCTTGAACATTTTGAACGTGCTTGGCATCAGTCACTCCATCATTGACAACTCCTTTGTTCTTACTCCAAAATTTTGGTTTATCATTATTGGAAGGAGTATAATGTTTGATGCTACCTCTTTGCAAAAGGCCATCTTCAATGTCTTTTCCCTTCTTGACAAGGGCTTCAAAGGTATCAAGTGAAGCCATCTTCATTTGGAAGGACATCTCAGGGATTAAATTCTTTGTGATGATGTCAATTAAGTGATTATCAGGTATTTTCCATGGCATGCGATTTGCAATATGTCTCCATCGTTGTAAGAAACTAGCAAAGGTTTCTCCATTCTTTTATTTAGTGTTACACAAATCACTGAGTGTTGCTTGATGCTCAATGTTATATGAATATTGTCCAAAAAAATTCTCTGCAAGGTCAGAGAAGGTAGAAATTGACCCATAAGGAAGGGCCATGAACCATTCCAAGGCTGCACCTCCAAGACTCCTAGTGAAAAGTATCTTCAAATAATTCTCATTATAAGAAACCTCTTGACATGCAATGTAAAATTCCTTGAGATGTTGGAGAGGAGATGTTTCTCCTTTGTATTTTTTGAATTTAAGCATCTCAAAGTTTGGTGGGAATGGTTGCATAGTGATAGATTTGTCAAATGGGTAGGGACAAATCTCTTCGAAAGAAAACTCCTTCTTGCCCCCACTTTGTAAACCCTGTACAATACTTTTGAGCTCATTGATTTGTTGGGTGAAATCTGGGGTACTTTGTGTGAAAAATGGGGGTACATAGCCTCCACCTCCTCCAAATTGTGTAGCTGAAAATCCCATGGAGATCATACCAATCGTCGGAGGAGGTATATATTGATAAGCTTGTGATGTATTGTTTACGGAGGTTTTTGCCCCCATTGTTTGAAACAAGGAGGACAAGGGCATGGAAACTTGCCCTATGTTGTTGACATTAGCACTTGCTCCTTGAGTTGTTGTCGTATGAGTGATATTGTGTGTAGTATTTTTTGGTAAAGCACTTATGATTTGCTAGATTTGTTCAGGTGTCAACTGGGGTATTGATATGGTTGTTGATGTAGGTGTTGATATTGTTGTTGATGTAGGAGGTTCGCTAGCAGGTCTTTTACCAGTGTCACATGATGATGTATTGTTTGAAGTAGAAGCCATTGCTGCTGAAGTGGTAGCAGTGGCTTTAGTGACATTTCTGGTAAGGAGTGTTTCATCAAAGTCTTCAGGAACTGTGACACCATTATGGATGAGATTCAGAAACATCTCATCATTGTTATGCAATATGGCCTTCTCAACCATTTCCAAATTGTAGGGGTCTCTAAGGAAGTCAATCACTTGATTGGGCCTTTCATCTTGGTCCACTAATTCTATTTCTTCAGCCACTTCCTCAGCTTGTACCCCACTTCCATGAAAGTAATGTGTGGCAAATGGGTTCTCTTCACGATTAGTGTTGGATGTTGTTCTCCTCATGTTTCTGGCTTGGGATCGAGTGACAACCATAAAATGGTAGAAGAATGAAAGACAAGGAGATATGGAAAATGAATTGGAGCAAAGATCTTTGATTTGATTGGATTGGATTTGATTTGATTGATTGATTGGATTGGAGATTGATGATTGATTTGATTTGATTGGAGATTGATTTGATTGATTTAAAGGTTTTTGAGACAAAACCTAAGCATGTTAAACCTTACGATGATACAAACACAAAGGATTTAAAGTAATATCTATTCTACCTGAAGATGGACTTGTGATCTCAAGAAAAATGGGATATCACTAAGGGATTTAAATTACTTAAGATGGACTGATGGTCTACAAGCAATATTGTGTTTGTTTGAGAATGAAGGTTTCACAATACTTTGATTAAGGTCTTTTAACCTAAGGATTTGATTTGATTTTGATCTAATGCTCTAAAGGAAGGATGATGATGAAAGAAGTGAAGGAATGATCCAGAAGCTAGGTGTTACCTAATCGTATTGTTCAAGTGTGACAAAAGACCTATTGAGTGAAAACTTGGCCATGAACTTGCAAACCGTATTGTTGTAAATGATTTTGTCAAGCTTCTCACGGTGTTCAATACCTTATTTGATAGATGTTGCAATGTGTTAAAATTCCTTGGATTTACGGGTGGTTTCCTTTTGTTCTCTAAGGACTGAAGATGTAGGAAGTTTGACCTTCTTGTGCTTCTTAAAACTGGTCATGTCATGGAAAAATTAATTTTGGCCAAGTGGATGAATGATTTAGGACAAGTGATTCTAGGGTCCTGTAGATGAT
>MU227961.1:1042168-1072876 GCA_018584345.1 Thuja plicata | reverse complement strand
TCAAAGTGTACTTAAAGTACACATGTGAAGGATCTTGTAAGAAGGTGTAAGAGGGTGTAAGAGTTTTAGGCCAATGAGACACTTTTGGAAAGTGTAAGAAGGTGTCATCATAGGTGTAAGAAACCTTATTGGCACCAAATAAGGATTATTTGAGAAAAGTCAATTTTGAAAATTCGCTCACACATGTGTGAGCAAATAATTAGGACTAATTGTTGTAGGAATCAAGAAATTAGCTTAATTAAACTTAATTAATAAATAGGTTTATTTGGTGAGAGTGATGTGAGGTAGGGTAGGATCTAGGTTCAAATTAGCTTAATCCAAATTAATTTAGATTAATTGTGGTTTAGTAGAATTTAAGTCATGTGAAGGAATAAATAAATTAAAAATTTATTTAAAGGGAATTAATGAGGGATAATGTATTAAATAAGATTTAATACATTAAAATGGATAGTATTTAAATTAAATTTAAATACTTAGGAAAATGAATCATATTTAATTAAATAGATAGAAGAATATAACAAATATAATTAATTAAAATTAACTATAATGTTATGGGAATATTAATTAAATTAATATAAGGACAATTTTGGGCGTCTACACTATCCTTGGTGTCCTTTCTTTAATATTATGGAAAATAATTGGACTACTTGGCTTCTCTTCTGTTCTTATTTTTATCTTTTTTTTATACCCTCAACAATTTTTTCTTTCTTTGATGTCTGCTTGTGTATTTCTTTAGTCTCCGTGATAAAAAGCCAGCTGGTCTGCCATCTGCATTACCAACCGTCCCATTCCTTAGATTATAGTTAATCTATGCTTGAGTAACTAAGTTTTCAGTGATTTGAGCCCTTTCTACATCGGAAGGTCTTCTTTCCATAAAAGGCTCTTTTCCCCTTGTAGCATAACACCTTATTTTATCAATGTCTTCTTCCTTTTTATCAAATGAAAGCATATCCTGATCCTCAGCATGATCATCAGACTCTTCACTTGATGAAGACAGCTCCTAATTTTGACCCTAGTCATTCTATTCTTCACTTTTCAAGTCTACAGAAGCCATTACATTCCAAAAATCATCATATGGTTCTTCCTCGTCTTCTCTTTCTTGTTGGGTCTGACTTGGATAGATCTTCAAAGCAACAACACAATTGGTAGGGTTGTGTGGGGATTCACAAACTTCACACCAATAATCCTCGCTATACATGTTAGCTAAATTTCTCTCAAGAGGATCATGAGTCCTATCCTCAGGCCTGTCTTTCCTTTGTGGGATAATATGTTTCCCATCTTTGAATTGGGTAGTTCTACATCCTAGGATTCTGATTGAAATTGTTATGGGATGGCCTATTAATGTTTGGAGCTCTAGTATTCTTACTCTCTCCTGGCTTTAGGTCCTTTATAACACTTAATATCTACTTCATATTGACCTCCTGTTTAGGTTTGGCATTTGAAAGTCTGTCTAATTCCTTTCTAGCAGGTTTCCCATCATCTCTTCTACCCAACTTCCCAGATACCCTCCTATTGGTTGTTATATTGACATCTATTTTATAAGCATCTCTTATATTCCTTGTATTCTTGTCTCTTAAGAGGTATCCCATCTTAGAATCAAATGCATTAAGATAAGTGGCTAAACAAACTTTGTCATCAAGTCTCAAAACTTGGAAACGTTTGTGCATAGCTGTTTGAAACCTTATGTCAAAATCTACAACATATTCATTCTGATTCTTTTTAATATTGTTGAATTCATTCAACATGAATCTCTCATTGGTCTTATCACCATATTTATATTTAAAGAAATCAATTAATTAATCCATTGAACCTACAAAATTATAGGGTAACCCCCTGAACCAATTCCTAGCATCCTCTACTAAAGACTGAACAAAAAGTTTCATTAATACATCCTCATGTATAATTTCACAATCATTCATCATGTCAATAATTATTTTCAAGTTTTCTTCACATGTTATTATATTATTCCCAGTAAATTTGGGAAGTTTATCTCTAAGTTCACTTGGAACTACTTTAGGATAACCAAAGATGTTATGGAAATAAAATTTCTTTTACCTTTCTACATGAGTGGGTCTTCCTTGAGATGAAGTATTAACTTGAGAAGCACATGCCTTATCATTTGATGTTGTAGCTCCTTCTAACCCAGGGTGAGAAAACTTGGAAGATTATATGAGAAAAACAAACTTTCTTCTTCATCTCTAGAGTAGTAGCATCAGCTTGTGCCTTCTGAAGAATTTTTGCCATGATTTATTGCTCCCTTTTAGATCTTTCAAGATCAATGTCCAATTTAGACATTTGATGAATAGGAGCTTTGAGATTTTTGGTTTCATTTATTGAAACCCCTGCCATTCTTTGCTTTCCCTTATTCTTAAAACTCTGAGCATCAATATTTTGGTGAATAATAAGCCCTTCTTCATCCTCATTAAATCCTTTAGCATGACTTGTTTCCTATCATTTTAATAGTTGTCTTCTTGATTTATCAGCCCGAATCTAAGCTTGCCTTTTCTTATTGGCCCTTTCTTTCTTCCTTTGTTTTATGACGGCCAATTGTCTTTTGATAAGTTCCTCCTCTTCATCAAGCTCTTCAGGGGAAAATTTGGAACATGAGATAGTGGTATCAGTCCCCTCTTCCTCTCTCCCATCAAGAGAACAATAATATTTATATGATCCTAGTCCCAACTCTGCAACCTAGCTTCTTCATATTTAGATGTATTTCCTTCTTGGCTGCGTTGAAATGGTCTTCCTTCTCTAATGTCCTCTCGCTATGTTTTAGCCTGAGGGAATCTTCTATTACCTCCTCCTTTTCTTGGTTGATCAAATTTAGATGTAGCTAGGATATCATCTCCCAATCCATATTCAAAATGTCTCTTCGATGGAGACCTAGTACCTCTATAACTCATATTGGAAAGTGTGTGACAAAATGATTTTTAATACTCAACACTGTTATAGGGATACTCATATTCGCCACCCAACACTAGTCGGGATCACAACACTAACTGATATGAATATTTGAAAATAGAGAAGTCTAAAGATAAAAAAATGACAAAGGACCAAACTTGAGAAACTCTATGCTTCCAATGATCAACTTACTAGTCGGTTATGACAATTATGCTGCACTTTCCCCAATAGAGTCACCATCTTGTTGGTGACTCAGATGGGCAAATGATATGAAAAATAAAACACCAAAGATCCTTGAAAGGTTTAGCAAGAATTTTATATATCTGTCCCCAATGAAGTCACCATATTGTTGGTATTTAAAACTGTTACACTTTGAGAAGCAACCAATATATCTTAAGACTGGTATTAGGAGTGGTTAGCTTCAAGTGTGAAAGCTCTATAAGATAACTAGACTAACTATAGGGACAAGAATACCCTTTGTACTTCTGGCTCTACAAAACCAAGGTAGGTACACCTAATCCAAAATAAACTCAACTCTTTACAATAAATTCTACTTCTGGATTTGAACAATAGATAAATGGCAAGTAAGTACTAAATGCCAACCTAGCATTCAGTGACTCTCCACTACTAAGGTGGGATAAAAACAACAACTGTAAAAGTAAATAATTTTGGTAATGTGTTTGATTAAATTTTAGGGACATAATATAGCCAAACCACTCAGACATATACCTTCAAAGAATATGCTTTCTTTAGATCAATGCCTTATCCATTGGGTAAACTCCTAAATACAATACTAAAACTGAAACAACCTCTTGGGATAGATTCAAATCCATAAACATAAATTGTCTTAGACTACACACTACAAGATCCTTAAATAGATAATCCAATAGAATAAATGTAATATCCAAAGCATTTTAATTTGATCTAAGATCAAAGACTTATGGAATAAGCATATGCATAAGCAGGGCTTATACGGTAAGCTAGAAAACTTACAACTCATAGAGATAACACAAAGGAGAGACTTAAAATCTGAGAACATTATATTAAGTATGATGAAATCCCAATTCTAAATCAGTGTGACAAGGAAATACATAATACAACAATATGAAAAAGATCATAAGCTTTCTATTATGTCTTAATACAGTCTGAATAACATCTTCTATATCATAGACTAGAAACAAGTATAAGTCTAATGCTTTCTAATTTCCCAATTTTCCAACCCTTACTAAATGGTCTTGAAAATTCCTTTATAGGAATAGGAATGCAACAAGATTTAGACCATTTAGGGTTAGGGTTTACAACCAATTAATACAAGCATTCAATTCTATGATCAAGTTGAAACCCTATCTCTCTTCAATCTATGCAAATATGATATGCAATCAATTTTACCTTGTCCATGGATGTGAGCACAGTACCCTAAGGTGCAATAATTTCCAAGCCTTAATGCAGAGAGTAGCTCAACATAAATGTAGAAAATCCCAGGCGGATCTATATACATTTATCCCTTTGATTAGAAACCCCATCTGTAAACTCTGAACATAAATGTATCTTTCCATTTCATATTTCAATCCCTACATCATTCAACAACTATGCACAGTCGACCCACAAGATCAGATCGCAACATTAATAGCTCTGAGATAAAATATCTGAGTCCATCACCATGAAAACCCTCTAAGAATAGATTCAAATATTTAAATTTTCGTTATAACGACTACAAGTGGCATAGAAAATGATTTGGACGACAAAGATTGAAACCTTGTTCAACTTTAAAATAGATCCGTCGATCTCTTTTAAGTTATCCGGGCTCAGGATCAGATTTTTCCAGGTATCATTTAGGCGCAATGCCTCAAAGATTAATTCCTAATCATCTCCTCATTAAGGTAATGTGCCAGCCATCTGATTAGAATCAACTAAACTAATCTTTATCTTTAGTTATAATTCAACAATCTTGGTCTGATTGTCATCCACATGACATACAACTAGCCATGAGAAATCCTTATTGGCCTCTAACCTATGCTAACCAAGCTTGACACATGTCAAATAGGTGCAATGCCTTGATCTCTATTCTTCTCACATCACTACATTAAGGTTTTATGACATCCGTTGGATCAAATCAAACCTGACAACACTTTAATTTAATACCCTGATGTTGATCTTGGACTGACCTGGGACATGTGGTGCAAGGGCGTAATACCTCAAAGGCTAGATTTCATTAACTTTTTCTTCAAGGCCTCACACTATCCACACAATCAAAATAAATTTACTATCTCTTTACTTGATTTTTTAAAACCCTAAGACCATGATGTCAATAGTGACACACGTCGATCAGGTGCATTTCCTTGATGATAAATTATCTTAATCTTTGCATTTAAGCCTTCACACCTGTCGTCTGATCTAACTCTGATCTAAACTTGACTTGTAACTAGCCTTTTGACTCTGATCAATTGATTTATTTGTATCTCCAATTTACTAGAGGATTTCTC
This sequence comes from Thuja plicata, assembly GCA_018584345.1. Taxonomy (NCBI): domain Eukaryota; kingdom Viridiplantae; phylum Streptophyta; class Pinopsida; order Cupressales; family Cupressaceae; genus Thuja; species Thuja plicata. Next base: position 1,067,495 of record MU227961.1, on the reverse strand, counting down.
TAACCCTAGTTCCATTCCAAGATCACGCGCAAGCCCTAAAATCAAAATTGCATCAATGAACCTCGCTAGATATCAGAGTGAAAAGAAGACTTTGACTTGTATCTAGTGATCTAGCACCAACCCTTGATCTTTTCTCTGATGAATGGTTCAGATCATGTCCATGCAAAATCTGAACTAAACCTGACTTACTTTTCTTGACCACAGTTTAATATGGAGATTCAGTGATAACCTTGTCTCCAAGTCTTTGAATAGTTATTTTACCCTTGAGTTTATTTTGAGGTTAAGCACCAGCCATAGGATTGAAACATGATCGATGATCCTCACCAAGTCTCTGAACCAATTACTTAACCACGAGTTCATCATGAGATTCAGCAACCAAAGAGAAAAAAAACCCTGCCTTGACCTTTGTTAAATTATGAGATTCAGAGATAAAGGTATCTCTGAATCTCAAAATACTTTTCTTGACCAAGGTTAGATCTCAAGATCAAGTTCCAGCCACACGATGAAATCTGCATCCATGGTCCTCGCTAAATTGCTGAATAAAAACTTGAACTTGAACTTGATCTAGAAACTTAGCGCCAACCGCAAGATTAGAACATGGGCATGAACAGATCAAAGGTGTGCGCGTAATGTCATAGGAAAAGGAATATTTGACCTTGGTTTGGAGATTTACTGACAAAGGAAAATTAAAAGCACACATGACTTTAAAATATTCTACATGGCTGTGAAAAAATTAATGAGAGAATAAAATAGGTCTTGAGGGTTTAGGGTTTTTCCAAGAATTTGACACAACAAGACTTAGGGCTTTAGGCTAGAGGCCAGAAAAAATTGCAGAGACATGGAAAGAAGACATGAAACCTAGCAGAATTTTGCAAGTGCTAACAAACCTTGAAAAATCATCCATCCATTCAAACCAATAGAATCTTTTCATTTTGAATAACATCCTCAACAAACTTTACCTCGATATCTGTACCAATTTGATGTTTAGCAATCACAAAATAGCATTGCAAAGTTTATTCTAGAATATCGATAAATTATTCAAATTAGAATAATACTTTACCATTTTAAGAATTAGTTTATTCAAACATCTCTATAATAACATTATACAAAATCTTGCAAAACCTCTCCTCATAATACTTTGATCTTAATATACATTTACCCGATTTCTATCATGTTGTTGTTGTGTACCTTAGTCAGTTAGGTGTTCCATTAGATTCTTCATTACTGGTTGTGGTCAATTGTAGGAGTATACTATTTAGTATGTTTGACCATCAATGACAACATTTTATCAGATATGTATCAATGTTTATTATCTTTTCCAGTTAGGTGATCAATACTAACAATCTCCCCCTTTGGCATTGATGACAAGCCTTGTCAAATCCAAATGTGTACAGAACAATGAAAAAGAAATAAAAAGAATCATAACACATTGTTCAAAGTAACTCACAACAAGACTTCACCAAATGAATTCCATTTCATTAACTAATAGGGCTCCATTGTTCCATTATAGTGCTACCCCTTTCATTGCACTCCATAAGTAAATACCAACAAAACAAAAATATACATCGTATTTTTCTGTTACTATAATTCTCCCCCTTTTATCATCAAGGACAAAGGTGCATTAAGTCAGATAACACTACAATTTGTCAAATATGGTTGTGTACACTTGCTTGACTTCCCTCAAAGTATTATCCCTGATTGTTATCAAATGTACAAGTGCAATAGTCTGACCAATATGATAACCTAAAAATGCTTCTAATTCCTACAGTGTAGTGGAATCAGGTTTCCCAATCAAAGACTCAACATGCTTAACACTCATTAGCATAAGATCACCAACAAGGACTAAAAATGAATTCAATTCAAGTATCCTATTCACCTTTTGTGCATGCTCATCCTGAACTTGTCTTAGCTGTCCTTCCAGCTCTCTGAATTTAGCTGTATAGATTGTAGCATTGCTATAAGTTGCATCAAAATTCTCAATTATCTCATTCATTTCCTTCTAAACTTCCTCTGCCTTCTTATCTGTATCACTTGTGAGTTTAGATAGTTTGTAAACTTTTGTCAGTATGTCACAAACAAATTTCAAGTTACCTCTTGTGTGCTCAACTCATTTATGCAAAGTTTCCATGTCGGTTGCAATCTTAGCCTTTACTTTCTCCATCCTTTTCTCCTCATAGGCATCTTCATCTATTGACACTGCAATTTTGTCTAGTAATGATATATCCTTCAGTATTACCTTCTCTAACTTATCCATTTGATCAAGGACATTCTCATGTTCATCTATCTTAGTATCAGGTACTAAAGTGTGCAATATTTCCTTTGTTGTCTTAAGTACTCTTCCATTCTTCTTCTTCTTCAGTCTTTCCTTGTTCTTCTCAACTTTTACTCTCAGCTTATCTAACAGTGCCATCATCTCCTTATGAATCAATAATTTGAAATCTACATTTTCTATATCTGTCTCTTCAATAGCTTCCTCTTCCTCAGAAATTATGGGCATTTTGTATGCTAACTCTTATCCTCTTCTTCTCTATCTCACCAAGCTCCAACTTTCTCTTTATCGGTTGCTCTTCTATTTCTGTAGTCTAAACATTGGTAGGAGTTACCAATAGCATAGCTAAATGTGTAGTAGGAGGATAAGTGATACTCTCAGTGATTTATCTATCTCATCATAGGTTATTTCCTCAATCACTACCTCATCTTTCTTTACTTCCTTAGATTTATGTTCTTCTTGCTTCCCTATCTCTTCTACCTATTTGGTAATGGCCTTAAGAACTTCCTTAGTTTCCTTTGGTGGTTCAATAATTTCTACCTCATCTTGATCTGATTCTTGTTTTTCTTCCCCACCAGAATTCTCAGGTTCCTCACCTTCTTCTTGTACATCACCTTCCTCTTAAGCTTTCTAAGATCTTTTAATGTACTTATTCCAAAGCTTAATTGTCTCTTCATGTAGACCCCGTGTTTCCCCAAACATAATTATAGTAACTATGGTCTTGATAGGGAATTCATACTTATGTAGCTCAACAAAAGACTTAATATCACTAACACCTAATCTAGTATTGCATTCCATTAGTGCCTTCTCTCTTACTTTATTATCAATACTTAAGGTTATCTCCCATCTCCCATTAATTATATCAAACAAATTCTCATAAATATGAACTCTAAGTTCATTAGGGCTTCTATTAAACTTCCACATGCACTTGAATATTTCATCTTCAATCCTTCTCTTAATTTCATCATTATGACATAAGTCATATTTCCTAGAAAATCTACTTAATCCTCCAAGAACCTTAATGTTATGTATAAATCCATCTATAGAAATGTCTATAAAGGTTATACCTTTTTCCTTTACTTCTTTCACTTCCTTGTCTAAAGGGGTGTCCTCATCATCATCCTTTTTAGTTTTAGCCTTGGTAGATGTAGACTATATGTCTTTGTCTTCTCTAGCTGGTGTTCTCCTAGTAGACATTGATGATGTGATTTTTGTTGGAGTCTTCTTTGATTGTTGCTTTCCCTTTCTCCTATAAGTTTTGTTAGATTCTATTGCAGTGGCATCTACCAGTTGTGCAAATGAAATTGTAGGGGTCTCTTGTGATGCATGTGAAGTAGAGATTTCTCCTCTAAACTTAGCTTCTAACTTTCTTAGCATTCTTATTGTTTTTCTTTCTATTATAGGATTCTTGAGCTCAAGCTTAATTCTAGAGCTTGCTTCTTCAAATGTTCTAAACCTTTTCTCATTTCCATCTATGGGCTTACTCAACAACACCTTTCCATATTTGTTTATCTCATCTTCATAAATCTTTTAACCCATTCTAGGGATCCAGAATGTTCTGGGTACAATAGGTTGAAGTATACAGGTACTTGAGTCAACTAAGAAACATATATCATCCTTATAATTTTGAACTATATAGGTGGTATTCTCCATTTCTTATGCATATCATTTTGAAAACTTTTGAAATATCCCCACATATGTTTGTCAATTTGATCTCCTAGTTCCTTAACATAATCTGAGATCTATGCTACCATAGGTCTATCTTCTTTCCATTCAACATTGCCTTTTCCAGGGAAATACTTTTGGAAATAAAAGAAAATATAGACAAGTAATGACCCATACTTGAATGACTTCTTCTTATCATTTTAAATATTTTCCCTATTAACAACCATCTAATCAGCTAGAAAATCACACAGGTTGTAAGATACGTTCACACTCACCATTTTGTATGCAACATGGATTGCTCCACAGGGAATGTTGTTGTGGCTACTTGACTGATATAATCTGTAACCAACAATCATCACTACAAATCTCACATAATTAGGTAAGTCCTTCATAGTCATGGTTCTGTGGTCTCCCTATGATTTTGTCAGTTCTGCTACTATATCTCTTGAAATTTGTCTCAAGGTCAGTGACTCACCAGTTGCATTAAAACTTGTAAATCTTTTGATTACTTCACTAGTGATATTATGGTTCTCATACAACCATAGGAATTGATCATTAAATTTTCTTAGTACATATCTTTTCTAATCATCATGGAAACATGTAAGGAAATCAAGTGAATTTAGAAAATTGTTATTCATTAGATGTGCATATTCATTTTTCAAACCTCCAACTTCACACAACTTCAAATATCCTTCAATGATATCAAATTCTCCAAGTTCCTCCATCTTACAATGAAAAAAAAATGTATGTCCTCTACCAACAGAACTCCCGGTGGGATTGATGACAATACTCTAGCTTCATCAACCTCGATGACCTTCATCGGATGTAACCTGAATTGCGCTCGCAACTCCTAAGTATCGATCATTTTTTCCATGTTAAACTCTCCTTAACAACCAAAATCACAAACTCAGTCTCAATCAATCAAATTCTTTGTTTCAAACACTTGCTCTGCTTGCGTAGGGTTTTAGCACTTTTTCACTCTTCATATTCAACTGAACGGTCCCAACAAATCTATTCACACTTAGCTCATAAACAATTCTCATGAAATCAAAAGTGTGTAAATGATTTCAATTTATGTATCTATAATTTCACTTAGGGTTTACCATTCATTCAAGGTACCATTACCTATTCTAGCAGTTAACCATCTTACCGTTCATTCATTCAATCCATGACTTTACCATTCGGTATGCTTCCAATAGTAATATTTCACAATGGTTGTAAAATTTTCATGATATCTTTGAATATAGATATAGTGACATCACCTCACATCTTGTTATGCAAATTTGGATTCCTTACAAATAATTTTGGGTAACCAGTTGATATGACATTTTTTTTCTTCCCCTTTAAGTAAATTTCTTGACCTAGTTGGAAGGTGAACTCTCAACACTAGATGGTTGATATGCCAACTCAGATGAAGTTAATCGTTCTTTCTTCTTAACCCAAATTTTCTTCATATCACTTTTAACTTGTTCAATATTTACACTTTTCTTCTTTTCACTTTGTGGTGACTGGTTCACTGGACTATTTCTGCAATCTCCAGCTAGATGAGCCATTCTGTTACATGCATAAAAAACCATTCTAGTTGATCTCCAGGGTCCATGATGATTGATCAAATTCACTCTTCTATATTTTTCTGTCATATGTCCACGTATTCCACAGTTTTCTCAAATCACACCAAATTGTTGCTTACTTCCATAAGTTTTCATCAATGGCTTAGGTGATCTAGAATTATTCAGTGCTCACCTACATTCTATGGCTTTGCATTAATATTTATTGCAGTTTTAGCAATATCCCTCAAATATTTCTCCATATTTAGCATTAGGACCACATTAATTTCCTCTACGTCCATATTTATTATAGTTATAGCAATAACCATTAAAAGATTGAGTTTTGGGACTTACCAGTCGGTATCTGCAAATATTTAATATGTGGCATGGATTTCCATAGTTGTATCATGTAGGATTTTATTCTCTCATTTCTTGACTAATGACAGGTGACTTGGGTTTATCTTTATTCTCCTTGGCCTTTGATGATTCTCTAGTTTCCTGTGTACTCCTTCTAGTGTATCCTACTCCAAATGTGTCATGAGGTCTCCTCTACTGATTAAGTTGTTTAAGAATATTTAGGGTACTATCATGTCCTTTCTTAATATTCTCATGTGCATATTTTTCTTTCTTGAGCTGTTCTTTTGCTTGCTTCAACTCATTCTTCAACATTTCATTTTCATCTCTGCATTTTTCATTTACTTCTCTCACAGATTCATTTTTGATAGTGATTTCTTCATTTTCTTCAAGTGCATCTAGCAATTGTTCATGCATTATAGTGTTATCTATGGTGGTATGATATCATTGTTTTCCCTTTGTTCTCATTATTTCTTCAAGTTCTTTCTTTGCATCTTCTAAAATCTTCTTCTGCTCAAGGTATTCACACATAGCCACATACTTTCCTTCAAATTCCTTTTTCATATTTGATACTTATTTTGTTAATTTTGAATTCTCTTTCATGACCTCCTCTAGGGATTCTTGTGCTTCATCAGACATGCTTCCTTCAGATAGTTCATCACAATAGTCTTGAGTATCTCTTAACCTTTCAACCAACTATTTTCTTATTGCAAGAGATTTCTTTAATTTTTTTGTCAACTCTTCAATTACTTTCTCAGGAGTTTTTCCTCTTTCCATAGTGCTCAACTCTGAAGCTTTTACTCAAGTTGTTAAACTTTCCTTAAGAGTACCAAAGTTTTGATACCAATTGTTGGATATAAGCACTAAGTAATGTACTGATAGGGGGATGAATCAATATAGTCACCAATTCAACTTTTAAAGCTAATTCAGAACACCGTTAACAAACATAACTAAAAAATGATTCAATATGCATTAATCATTATTGTTGAATCACAATCATAACCATAAAATAGTAAATGAAACCAAAAAATCACAATCATAGACACATGTGACACAAAAAGAATGGTATCATGGAAACCCTTATAAGAGGGAAAAACCATGGTGGGGATGGTACCCACAAACTTCACAACTTTAGTATAGAAGGTGCCTTGTGAAAAGATTACAAAAAATATTTTTGAGAGTTATACATCTTGTTAGAGATGTCTATTACATTATCAAATGTACAATGAGACCTTTGAAAGTCTACCTCATGTGAGGATTGAAATTTACAATCTAGAGATTTACATTGCGAAAGGATTTAGAAACAAAGATCTATAAGAGTCTACCTTGTTAAAGGGTTTAGCTTTTCACAATTGTCATACAATAACAAGTAATTGTTCTATAATATAACTCCTTGCTTGTAAGATCATTTATGTTTTGTAGCTTCTCAACCTTCCATTCAATCTATGACTTAAACCTCTTCTCTAAATATTTTCACCATCTCCTATACCGGTCGCTAATTGATATGATAATAGCTCCTCCTTCACATTATTGTCTCTTCTCCTTCTCCAATTCTTGAACTCTATAGTCATATCACAGATAATCTTTTGTATGATTGCTTTCTATTTTTGTCGCTTAATCAACACCATTCATTTTAAACTTGCATTTTGGTCACTTTTCACTTTAAGTTCAACTTCTTATAGAATGTTCAAAATCATCATTAACTTTTGGCATAATCCTCCATCCAATAAAACCAATAGATTCTTGTCATTTTGAATAACATCCTCAATAAAGTTTACCTCGATATCTATACTGATTTGTCGTTTAGTGATCACCAAAATAACATTGCACAGTTTAATCCAAAATACTGATAAATCATTCAAATTAGAATAAGACTTTACCATTTTAAGAATCAGTTTATTTAGGCAGCTCTGTAATAACATTATACAACATCTTGCAAAACCGCTCCTCACAATACTTCAATCTCATAATACATTTACCCAATTTCCATCATGTTGCTATTGTGTACCTTAGTCGGTTAGGTGTTCCATTAGATTCTTCATTATCGATTGTGTTCAATTGTAGGAGTATACTATTTAGTATGTTTGACCATCAATGACAACATTTGATAAGATATGTATCACTATTTATTATCTTTCCCATTTAGGTGATCAAAGCAAACAAATAGTTGCTTGGATAGGATGTACAATCCTAGAGTCAGGTAATGAACCTATTTTTTTATCCCTTTATGAAGACAAACATGCCACATCCTGTTGGAATTAATGGGAAGTGTGTACTGAGAGGGGAGGGGTGAATTTGTACCTCTAAAACTTTTGTATTCTTTAATTAACCTTTTGTAATCAATTGTATATCTATTCATCTAATCTATACTATCTTGATGTGAGTTATATCAATTCATAACATTAACATACATGTGAATATTCATAGAAACATTCATGAAAGTAATTAACACATAACACAAGATATGATATCGCAGAAAACTCCTATTAGGAAGTAAAAACTGTGATGGGGATGGCACCCACAAAATCTTCACTATCTGTAGATTGGAAGGGGCCGATTAAGGCTTACAATTTGATAACTTCTGATGATCTACCCAATTAAGAGTATCTATGGAGACCTGTTAAAGTCTACTCTGTTAATACCTTTAGCAACACTGTTGAGTGTGCACTTGGTTAAGAGATTTGTAGTTGGACTGTTAAATCCACCTTCCTTGAAAGGATTTTTACACTTTGTTCCAATTATTAGAATGATAGAAAATTACAATTTGACTTGGTAAATGTAATCTCCTAATTCTAATACATATCCATTTAAGTTTACATAAATAATATTATCACCTAATGTGATTGAGTAATACCTTTGATTCTCAGTAGCCTCTGTTCTTGGTTATTGCTAACTAAATTTATCTTTTGTTGTTCTGGTTATTGAAACTTTCAATCTGATCCATAGATGTACTCATAGGATTCATTCATCCTCTATTCTATATTCACATCCTTTTATAATGAATGATTGCATCATCTATTTATAAGATGGATTGACATCATCAAGTTTCACAAAAGACAATGTTAACTCTAAGATCAGGTTTACAACTTGTACCTTAATCTCCTAGTCTATGTATTTTAAATTAGTTAGACTAATTAAAGAACTTACATACATGTTTCTTGTCCCTAAAGAAATGGATTTTAAAAAAATGAAGATTATATAAATAGAATAAGACTGCTTTATCTAACGTGGAAGTCAGATCCACTTTTTACAGGCTGCAACTGATTCTTGGATCCTGATGGTTGGTTATCCTTTTGAAATTAGTTGACTGTCTTTAAGTTTTGTTCTATCAATTTTCTCTTTAACAGTCTCTCAGTTTTGTTCTATTGGTTTTCTCTTTAACTATCTCTTGATTTGCATTGTATCTTGCACACCGGCTTCCTCTTTATCCTTTTGACTTTTCATTTTTAGTGTACACACAAAGTTGTGTTGTCAGTTCTCTCTGTACTTGGTCATTTTTTATGATCTCTTTACATCTGATTTTTGGTTTGTTCTTTGTCCTGTCTTTTGGTGTATGCTTACCAAAATTTTGTTTGCATACTAATGGAAAATTAATGTCATCAATCTCCCCCTTTGACATTAGTATCAAAAACTAACATGTGCAAAATACTAACAAAATGTTAAGTATATACAACATATATAATTCTTAGTCATTTAATGACTACCCTATGTATATGCCAATACATTTGTACATATGATATCTTTCCTTCTGTAAATACATATACATATCATTTTCCATCTGAATATATTATTTTCCCCATATGAATATACATATACATATCATTTTCCCCCTTTTTTGATATTAAGGGCAAAGGTCTATACCTTAGAGGTTATCAAAAATCTGGGAGTGTGAAGACTTCATGTTTTCCACCATTTTCTCCCATTGTTCCTTCAATTTTTCTAGATCTATGTGCTTCAGTGTGATCTTGGAGTGCATATCATAGATATGTCTGCTACAGACATCTCGGGAGTTGCAATTAGTTGCCTTGCTAAACTGATGTTGTATTGAAGCAGTGTTAGATTTGATAGAAGTTGAGCTTGGAGCTTGGTGACTTCTTCCCTGAAGTGTGTCTCTACTTCCCATAGCTCCTACCTTGACCTCTTTATTTCAATGATCTTCTCATAATGTAACTTAATTTCATTGTCTCCATCGATGGTTAAGCTATTAGCACTGTTAGCTAGATCTGTATCTAACTTTTCTATGTTGTCACTATTCTCTTTAGTGAACTTTTCTAATGTGCTCAGTTGTTGAATCAAGGAAATAGCTTCAGTTATAATTGGATCTAATTCAGTAATGAATTCTGAAAGCTTTACCTTGTTGACTACCACATCTTGGCTGATGTTCTCAATTAGTTTCTATTGGTACTTCTGCTCTTCTCTCTCTTCTATTGCCTTCTTTGCATCAATGTTCTGAGTGGTAATTGCTTTGGTAAGAGTGGCTAATTGATCAAGAATTGGCTTATTTTGATCAATATAAACATTAGGTACAATCTGGTGCAAGATGTCCCTAGTTATTTCTAGTACCATTGAGTGTCAGTGTTGTTTCCTCAGCTTCTCTTGTAATGCCTTTCTTTGGCATATTTCATCGTATTCTTGTAATGCTTCATAATCAACTCTGGCTGGGTCACACTTTGGTATCTCAAGGATTTCATCCAAAGTGACCTCCAACTTATTCTTCTTCTTTTGTGTAGCACTTGAATGTAAAACCATTTCCAATTTCTTAGCTTTGTCACTTGTGCTTGATGAAGTTACCTATTGTGCTTCTTTTTGTTGCTTTGAACCAGTTTTAGCTTTTTGGGTGTCTGTAGACGTCTCCGCATTAACCTTCACATTGTTGATAGCACCTTTGTTGGTTTCCTTAGGAGTTCCATCTTTAGGTTTATCTCCTTCATCAGTGTCCTTAGCTTCATCATTCTTTATTTTTGCATCCTTCTTTGTTGTATCTACATCTTCTTGTTTTGAATCTCCTCCCATAAACTTATCAGTATCGGTTACTATGTGAGTGTCTTCTATGTCCTTCTGATCATCGGTGTTGTCTTTCTTTTCCTCTTCCCCTACATCCTCGGGAGTGTCTTTTTTAGCTGACTTGTCTATTTCTTGCAGAATATTGATAGCTTTTATCAATATTGGCATGTTGCCTGGTATGTTCACCTGTGTCGTATCTAATGAACTATAACTAATTGAATGTTTGAAGATGTTAAGGTTATTATCATGCAAGGCATTAAATTGGTTAATGTATATAAGTCAAAGGCTATGCTTTTAGTAATGCATATAAGTCAAGTATTCACTAAGTGACTGCATAACCCGATGGAGTGCACACCAATGGACAGAGTAAAAGAGCAAAGTTATAGTGTTACTTGATGAGAAAATGCACAACATTACCAATGAGAAAATTCACAGTGTTGCCCAACAAGCAAAGCATAGTGTAACCCAATGGACATAATTACAGTGTTGCCCAACAAGCAAAGCATAGTGTAACCCAACGGACATAATTACAGTGTTTCCTGATGGAAAAGACAAGGATGAAGATCCCAATGACAACTGAAGTCACACTAATGGAACAATCAATTATCACCGTTGAATAACTGAAGTGTTGACCGACAGAGCAGAGAGTTCAGAAATGAAAAAATGCTTAGCTGTCAAGAGCTATAAATAGACTTAACTGATACTTATCATTGTTTTAATCGACCAGATAAAGTTGAGGCTAAGTAATGGATTTAAAGTTGCTTTGTCTAGTTGGCAAGAAGATCTCTACAAGATAAAACTGGAGTTTTAATTTAAATATAATTGGCGAGAATAATGGATCATGCCAAGAATCAAGAAAGCCACAAAATGGTGAATCATGTCTATAAAGAGACAAACCCAATTCATTATGAATTGAGTGGGGTGAACAAGAGAAAAGAGAATAGATGCTAAAGAGATTCTGAAGGAGAAGAAAGTCTTCATTCATACCTGATTAACAAGCTGAGGATTGAGCTAGATTCTGCAGACACCAATGAATAGTGAAACAACATCACAGAGAAGAATAGTGTGGAGCAAAGGTATTGAATCGATTATATTGATTAGAGAGGTAATACACTTACAATAGATCTGAAAATCTTCAATTCAAGTTGTATGTGTGAACAAATCATTTAATGTTTTGGTTTAACCATTGAAGCATCAAGTCTCTTAACTAAGCAGAACTTTAAAGTCTTTTGTAATTGAGATACATCCCAAGGAGTATCAAAAAGTTTGATCATAGAAAGTAGCATTGGAAATGCCCGATACCTATTGACAGGACAAGTGAGTGTTTGATCAAGGATGGTAGCATTAGATGCTAGATACTAGGTGATAAAATATCTTTTAAATCCTCTAATAAGGTCACACCTAATAGTGTGTTTGTAAGATTTATCAGGGTTGTCTCTTAACCGAGCTCAATTTAGAAGAGTGAAAATTTGGGGTACCGGTCCTAGTGGTTTTCCCCCTAATAGGGTTTCCACGTTAAAAATCCATGTGTTATGTGCTTATGTCTTATTACTTTACTATTTTACATTTCACATATGCAATTCTCGATTGATCGGTATACTCTAGCTATTTACTATGTTTTGGTAAATGAAAGCCTGCTTATCGGTAAACATATAGAAGAAGGTTTTAAAAAGAATTTTGACTAGTAAATTGTTATAAGTATTTAAAGGCATTCATCTTGTAGGACTGAGTATAACTAGAGGCTTAAAAGTGGTAATACATTTTAAGGGTTGATTTAAGGATTAATTTTTGAGGCCACTGATTCACCCTGTCTCTCAGTTATTACTAACAATTGGTATCAGAGCTTGTGTGCTTAGAAGAGAGGTTTCCATACCTAAGCTAAAGATCAAAATATGAATAGACAAGAGGTTCCAAAGTTGAATAAAGAAAACTTTGCTTCATGGCAGAGCAGAATAAGACTCCACTTATCAGGTATTGGAAATAATATTACTCAATAATTAGATACTAAATATGTGTTTCCCATAAAAGCACCAATAGTTGAACAAATGAGAGAGAAGCATGAACACAACTGCATGATGATAGAGCTTGCTTCCTCACTCTCTAATGCTGAATTTGAAGATGTCAGAACCTGCAAGACTGTAAAGAAGATGTGGGACAAATTGATTCTTGTACATGGTGGTGACAAGAATGTTTTAAGAGCCAAGGCAGAAAGCCTTAGAGGAAAGTTTGATGATCTCAAAATGAAAGAAGGTGAAAATATCACATAGTACAACACAAGAATCAAAGAGGTAGTCAATGCAATCTGAGGAGTTGGAGGTGTACTAAAAGAAGATACAGTGGTAAGTAAAATTCTAAGAACCTTACTACCTACTTATGCTATTAGAGTATTTTCCATACAAGAAATGAGAGCAGTAGAAAATAGCAATGTTACTCTAGATAGTTTGATTGGAAGAATGATTTCATTTGAGATATACAATTTTTATAATAGTGTCTTACCAAACATAGAGTCTACATTCAAATATTCTTTAAGAATAAGTAAATCAATTCATAAACACACTATGAGAAAAGATAGTAATAGTGAAAGTGAAGAAGAAGGTCTTGATGAAATTGAAGCACTTATGGAAAGAATGATGCAGAGAGGCAAAGGTAAATACAAAGGTAAGTTACCACTTGTTTTTTTTAATTGTAAAGAGATTGGACACTTTTCTGCAAGATGTCCTAATAGAAGAAAATATGATAGAAGTAATGATAGGTCATTTGAAAAGAAGTATGACAGAGGTGATTACCAAACCAACCGACAATCAGAAAGAAGAGATACCCAAGATTACAAGGACAAAGAAAAGAAGGCCAGTTACCTAGCTAAATGAAAAGATGATGATACTGATAGTGAATCTGATGAAGACATCAAGATGGTGTTTGTGACAGTAAAAGATGATTCAGATGATGATGAAGAAAGGTATGTAGAAACTGCACTAATATCTAAAGTTAGTAAAAATGATGTCCGGATCATAGATAGTGGCTACACTCACCACATGACTAGTGACAAGCAAAAGTTTGAGACTTTTGAAAACTATAATGGTGGATCAGTAAGAATGGGTAATGACACACCTTGTCCACTTGAAGGTAGAGGAACTATAATGTTGAATAACCTGATAAAATGTGAAAATACTTATTGGGTGAAAGGATTGAATTATAATCTATTGAGTGTTTCTCAGTTGAATAATTCAGCTCATAGAGTATCATTTGAAAATAAGAAGACAAAGATCTTCAATGAATAAGGAAATCTGATTGGTATCGGTGAGCAGACAAAAGGTAACTTATTCTATCTGAATGATACTAACACAACTTGCTTAATGCTAGAAACAAAGACATATGGTTGCGGCACAAAATATTGTGTCATGTGAACTTTGAAAACATGATAAAGATAAGAAAAAAGAGAAATGTAAGAGGTTTACCAATGATGACTAAACCCGACAATATCACGAGTAAGAATTGTCAAAAAGGTAAGATGACAAAGTCTATTTTCAAAAGAAAAACCCATACATCTGATGCCATTCTAGAATTAGTCCATACTGATTTATGTGGACCTATGAGGACAAAGAGTTATTATGGAGATAGATATTTTATTCTCTTTGTTGATGATTACTCTAGAATGATGACAGTTGTGTTTCCAAAAGATAAATTTGAAGCATTTAATATGTTTAAATGGTACAAAGCAATGGTTGAGAAAAAATGTGGTAAAGAATTGAAATGCTTAAGATTAGATAGAGGAGGGGAATTTATTTCAAATGAATTCACTAACTTTTGTAATGAGCATGGAATCAAAAGATAGGTCTCTGCACTAAGAACACCACAACAAAATGGAATTGCTGAAAGAAGGAACAAATCCATAGTTGATTGTGCAAGGAAATTGATGATAGAGAAAGGCATCACCCAAATATTCTGGAGAGAAGTTGTCAGTACTATTGTTTACACATTGAACAAAGTACAATAGAAGAAAAAAACCAAGAAGACACCTTATGAGCTATGGTATGGATACACACCTAATGTGAGTTATTTCAAAAATTTTGGTAGTCAATGTTATATCTTAAAAGATGATAGAAATGGAAAAATTGAATCCAAGAGTGATGAAGGAATATTTATAGGGTATTCTACCAAGAGAAAGGCTTATAAATGTCTCAATAAAGCCTCTAACAAAATTGTTGAAAGTGCAAATGTAAAGATAGATGAATTTGCAGAGAAGAATGAAAAGGAAAGCATAAAAGAAGCAAAGGACTACAACAGGTTTGTTTACAATGAAGAACCTGACACTCTACTTGACCAACATTGTAGAGCTCCCGAGCAATAGATCATTGCACTCGAGCATGAGGTTGCAACTACTGACGATCAGGATATTGCTCAAGAAGATGCACAGAGTGATGAAGAACATAATGAAGGACAAAATGATGATCAAGCTGATAGACAAAGAGCTGAACCTATACTTTCCAGATATGTCAAAAGGAACCATCCACAAAACCAGATCATTGGTGACAAGAAGGCTGGTATGAGAACTAGAAGTAAGTCTCTAAACATAAGATGTCTTATTTGTTATTATGAGCCAAAATCTACCAATACTACACTTGATAATGATGAATGGATTAGTGCTATGAATGAAGAGATTGAATAGATAGAGAAAAACAAGATATGGACACTTGTACCAAGACTAGATGATAAGAATGTCATCGGTACAAAATGGATATTCATTAATAAACTAAATGAGAATGGAGAAGTCACCAGAAATAAAGCAAGACTAGTGTGTAAGGGGTATGCACAAGAAGAAGGGATTTACAATGGAGAGACCTTTGAACCCATTTCTAGGCTAGAAGGAGTGAGAATATTACTTGCTTATGCTGTATGTAAAGGATTCAAGGTATATCAAATGGATGTCAAGTTTGCATTCCTAAATGGAATACTTGAAGAAGAGGTATATATTGAACAACTAGAAGGGTTTATTGATCCAGACAAGAGGGACATGGTATGTAGACTATACAAAGCCTTGTATGGATTGAAACAAGCACCCTGATCTTGGTATGAAAGCCTTAATTCCTATATTATATGTATTGGATTTGTAAGGACTAGTGAAAACAATAATCTTTATTTGAAGGAAGATATTGATGCTAACATTTTGATTGCTGAGATATGTGTTGATGACATCATATTTGGAGGGAATGATATGCTATGAAAATCATTTGCAAATGAAATCAGCAAAGAGTTCGAGATGTCTATGTTTGGAGAGATCAAGCTCTTTCTTGGTCTACAGATCATGCAACAAGATGAAGGTATTTTCATTACACAATCCAAATACATCAAAGAAGTACTAAAAATATTCAAGATGGAAGAGTCCAAAATAGTTGGAACACTGATGGCAACTGGATGTAGGCTAACAAAGGAGGACAATTCATCAGAGGTAATCAGACTTTGTACAAATCAATGATTAGAAAACTCATGTATGTTGTACATACTAGACCAGATATTGCACATGCGTAGATTTTCTACTATTTCTAGAGAATCACATATGACTGCTGTGAAAAGAATCCTAAGATATCTAAAGAATACCAAGGAATATGGCTTATGGTATATAAGATAAGGCAAATTTGAACTTAAGTTCTTTACAAATGCTGATTGGGATGGAAATATTGATGATCAGAAGAGAACAACTGGAGGAGCATTCTTTATGGGTGACAAACTTGTCACATAGATCAACAAGAAGCAAGGATGCATCTCTCAATCTACTGTTGAAGCAGAATATGTTGTTGCTACTACAAACTGCTCAAATATTGCATGGATCAAATAGTTACTGGAAGGTATGCATATGAAAATTCTTGACCCAGTAATTATCTATTGTGATAATACAAGTGCAATAAACATTTCCAAGAATCCAGTCATGCATGCTAAAACAAAGCACATTGCCATCAAGTATCATTATTTGAGAGAACAAGTTCAATAAAAGGAGGTGATACTTGAGTATGTGCAATCCAAGGAACAATTAGCCGATATCTTCACTAAGCCACTGCCTAAGGATGTATTTGAATACTTGAGAAAGAGACTAGGCGTCAGACCCTTATCTACTGGTCAGTAAAATGACTAGAAGGTTGCATCAGCCTACATATTATCAGAATATCATTCATGTTGATGCAAGCAAAGATGAAATTCAAAGATAAATCCATACACAACAAGGTATTTATCTACTCCAAGCACCAGAGTTATTGTATTACCAATGGATTGTGAAATTCAAGGAATATATTATGGATAGAAAGGATCCGTTTGGCATTACTGTCAAAAATATTTGTTTGGCATTGTTGTCAAAGGGAGAGATTATATCCATTATCACCTCAGAGAGATATTTATCATCTCATGGAGAGATTATATCCATGGGAGAGAATATACATCAAGGAGAGATTACATCCATCACAGTATTCGGAAGGAGAGATGTAACAAGAAATCGAGAGTACATAAAAAGAGAAAGAATTGCTGACAAGAGACATCAAAGAAAAGAGAATAATGAAAGGGAGAGAGTTTGACGTAGGAGGAGAACACATGAAATCAGAGAAAGAAAGAATCTACATCTATCTAGTGAAGGGATTGAAGATAGAAATAAAGCTGCAAGAATCAAATCTAAGTTATATGAACTTACCGAGGACCAGATATTTGTATCGATTATAGTATATAAGATTGGTAGTTTGATGAACTTCAAATGTTATATTTCATATTGTATTAGCAGTAATATAGTGTGATAATGTAGTGTGTTTCCATCAATACCAAAGGGAGAGATTGATGAAATATAACTGATTGAATATTTGAAGATGTTAAGTTCGTGATCATGCAAGGCATTAAATCAGTTAATGCATTATATTGTCATTGATGTCAACTTGATATAAATCTGTACGGTAATGAACATACTGCCAAAGACTTCAAAGAACTAATTAATCAAAGGCTATGCTTTCAGTAATGCATATAAGTCAAGTATTCACTAAGTGGCTGCATAACTTGATAGAGTGCACACCGATGGACAGAGTAAAAGAGAAAAGTCAGAGTGTTACCTGATGAGAAAATGCACAACATTACCGACGAGAAAAGTCACAGTGTTTCCCAACAAGAAAAGCACAGTGTAACCTGACGGACATAATTATAGTGTGCCTGATGGAAAAGACAAGGATGGAGATCCCGATGATAATTGAAGTCACACCAACATAATAGTCAGTTATCACCAATGACTAACTGAAGTGTTGACTGAAAGAACAAAGAGTTCAGAAATTAAAAAATGCTTAGCTATCAAGAGCTATAAATAGATTTATACTTATCATTGTTTTAATTGACCAGATAAAGTCAAGGATAAGTAATGGATTTAAAGCTTCTTTGTTAGTTGACAAGAAGATCTCTACGAGATAAAACTAGAGTTTTTCTTTAAATCTAATTGGTGAGAATTTTGGATCACGCCAAGAATCAAGAAAGCCAAGAAAAAGGGAAATCATGTATATATAGAGAAAAACCCAAGTCATTATGATGGGGGAATTGTGGGGTGAACAAGAGAATAGAGGAAAGATGCTAAATAGAATCTAAAGGAGAAGAAAGTCTTCTTTCAGTCCTGATCAACAGGCTAAAGAAAGAGCTAGATTCTGCAGACACCGACAAACAGTGAGAAAAGCATCACAGAGCAGAACAGTGTGGAGAAAAGGTATTGAATTGATTATATTGATCAGAGAGGTAATGCACTTACAATAGATCTAAAAATCTGCAATTCAAGTTGTATATGTGAACATATCATTTAATGTTTTAGTTTAACCATTAAAGCATCAATTCTCTTAACCGAGCAGGACTTAAAAGTCTTTTGTAATTGAGATACATCCCAAGGAGTATCAAAAAGTTTGATCATAGAAAGTAGCATTGGATATGCCCAATACCTATTGACAGGCCAAGTGAGTGTTTGATCAAGGATGGTAGCATTAGATGCCAGATACTGTAACCACCTGAATTTGGTCTACTCTAACCATAGACCCTATTTTCCCTAAGTGTGATCATACCCCCAATTATGTCACGACAATGTTACATTGGCATAATTCATTTTAAATCAGATTTAATTTCGTAGGTGACTTTTATCACTAATTTATATTAACTACTTCGGCCATACAATTCAAACCAATCAAAACAAATCAAATTCAAAACATGGCTATAGTATTTAATCATATAGGAATTAAATGAACCTTAATATGTTTCATCACTTGCAAATGAACCCATTCCCCTAGCCTAATTAATTTAATTAAATTGGCTATAGTCCTATTGATTATTAAAAAGAAATTAAAAGCTTGAATAATTAATATTCCTATTTTTGAATGAATTAAATAAGTTTTATTCATTTCATTAATATTCCTCTAAACCCCAACCTAACCCACTTCAACCACTTTGACCATGGGTTTGAACCTATCCCAACTCATTCGCCCTTGCTAAATCTAATTCTAATCCTAATTCTATCCTAACCCACCTCCTAATGTTGTCACATTCCATTAAAGGAGTGATTAAGGACTCAACCCACTTGAGATAGTCAAAGAATCTCAAGATTCCTTTCCTCAAGTCCACCTTCTCAAGCTTGCCTTGTACCCCTACCCATGCCTCTTACACCTCATTAATGAGTTTTACAACTCCATTAATGCACCTTGTCCCCCCTCTCTCTCCTAGTTCTTCTATAAATATAAGGTGTTTTTGAGCACAAATAAGCCCATATTTTAGATTGAAAATGCATTTTTATGCTATTAGGATTTAAATAGATGCATGTTTCATTTAGTTTTTCTTGTTTAGGCATTGTTATTATGTTCATTTTTAGAGATGATATGCATGCTTAAGGATTAAATAGTCTATTTTTAACTCAAATATTTCATGTTAAGTCGTATATGTCACTGATAGTAGCATAATCTAAGGGTTTTTATGTTTCTTATAATACTCTTCTTAGTTATAAAGAAATAGGTTGATTTTAGTGATTTATATGCTCTTCTAACCATATTTTCCACTAATGCAATGATCTATTGAAGTGTCATGTCACAAGTAACAGGTGCACATTTTAACACACACATTTTTGGCACTACATACTACTTCTAATTCTTTCACTATTCCTCCATCTGAAAAAGCTTCAAGGATATCCAAATATCCTCCATCAGACAAAGATCCTAATGCTTTTCATGATAACTATGTATACCCTCAAGAGATGCCTTTAAAAGAAATCCAAGCTAATCTATATCTTGTAGCAAGTACATTCCATGCTCCTAAGATCAAAGACCCTAAGATTTCATGTACTTCAAGGCCTATTTTGGATAATTCCCCAGCAATCCTTCAAGAATCCCTCATGAAGATTAAAACTCCTATCTTTTCCTTTGGACTGGATCCATGTCAAGAGGATAATAAAATGAACAAAGAAACAAGTCTTACTAATGATCAAGATCAAGAAATTATCCTATCCCCTCCAACATTTGATGAAGATCCCATATCCCTACAATCTGAAGATGATCCCCTCATGTCTTTTCATTTCCTTCAAGAAGATATTCCTCCATCTCAAGAGCTAAATAGTCGTCCATTTACTAAGCAAGATCTTAAACCTTCTAAAAATTCTATTGAAAATCAAGAGAAGGGTACTCTTCCTACATTATACAAAGACCCTTGTCAAGATCAACATGTTCCATCATATCTTTCATATAAACCTCCATGTCCACCTCAAGAAACCATTATTCCTCAAAATCCCTTACATGATAATAAGTTGCCTCAAGCATTAAGGGTTCTGGTTAAAATGGATCCTATCAAAGTTACACATGAGCCTATGTGTATGAAGATGAATTTGAAACAAAATATCCTTGGCCAGGAAGCTCACTCTAGAGATGTTGATACTCATTTCACACATTATATTCCTCCATTTTCATGCAAGAATCAAACTTCTCCATCTTCCAAATCTATCCTTGGTCCATATGTTCAAAAGAGGATATCTTCAAACCTTCCATCTATATTGGGTCCATATATGCCTCCATCCACTTATCCTATCTCCTATCAAGATCAACAAAAACATGCATCTTTGAAACCTCCATACTAGCACATCCATATGAACCATCCATATCAGTCTTATTCATCCACACATCCCAAGTCTTTTGGAAGTGTTGGGTGGTTGAGAGTCGCCTTTATTTGAACTTTCCAAGTTCATGTGTCTACAATGGTCAAAGCTTCACTCTGTTCACTTTCCTTCCTTGTTGGTTCCCCCCCAAAGCCTTTACATTTGAGTCAGTCAAATCTGAGCTTTTGGCGTCGTTGGAATCAGTTCAGGTCTGTCAAAAACCGAACACTTGCATTTTTCAAGTCATTTGAACCACTTTGAACCTCTTTGAACTCCGGTTCAAAGTAGTTCAAAGTAGTTCGATAGCGGCTTAAGTCTTTTGTTGCTAATGACGTGTTCCTGCAGGAAAGCACGCGGCATTTTCCCTCTTATGAGATGATGAACCTCTTTGAACCCCTTTGAACTCCGGTTCAAAGTAGTTCAAAGTAGTTTAGAAAGGACGCCGGCGGGATTCTTAATGATGTAACGACCTGAAAAGATGGGCTGATTGACGTGCCATGATTCCATTTGCTGGGTCAGTACACAAAAACCAAGGAAATCACTTGCACAGGTGGAAAATATTTGGTTTGAGGGAAAATAATTATGATTGGAAAAGGTGGTAGATCCCGAAGATACAATTTGATTTGAAAGCATTTATTTCTTAACGTCACCTGGTAGTGAAGGCCCGATTAATGCTTGCATAAAGCTGTATATCCCGTGCTTCAAACGGCAAGTAAAAAGGAGCTGGGTAAGTCATTCTTCCCTATTATGCATTGCGAGATCTTGGCGCTGGAAAGGTGGTTTGGTCAAGTTCAAATCTTACAGGTAGCTTTTTCAAGCTCTGCCCCTCATTTCTGGTTGTTCCTTAAAATTCAATATTTCGAGCAGTAAGCCGATAGACTTTCATCTTCTTAGACAAATATGAAGTCTGTTATGCATTTCTTTAGGAATGTAAAGAATCTAGAATGCAGAGCTCCGGTCATAACAGACACAGATTTGTTAGGGGTTTCAGTTGATGCCATAACTTCAGAACTCTCATCTCATGTTGACAAAGAGTTTGTTGTAGAAATTTTAGCCAGTGGTCTATTAGAAGCAGCCGCATTCCCACCTTCTACCGTTTGTCCAGAGTTAATACAGGAATGTATTAATAGGTATGATGTTAAAATGAAGAGTATTTTAAATGCGAATGGCCAAACCCTAATACCTATGAACCGTGAGACCATTGCGGCAGTTTTCAAAATACCCGATGAAGGCCTTGTTAACTTCACCCCCACCCAGTCTCTGGCCCAATTTAGGGAAAATGTTGACAGAAACAGAAGCCACATAGAAAGAAGATGGACAAAAACCAATTACAAAGGGGGGTCACAGTTGCCCAAATCCCTCACTAAGGATCACATGAACCCCTTGGTACATGATCTGGTTGTCCTCCTCCACCAATTGAAAGGCTTAGAAAAAGCCCTATACTTCGACGAATGGATGTTCCATTTTGTGGAGATCGTTTTGGAAGGAAGACAACACATAGACTGGGCTGAGATAATAGCCGTATCTCTTAGGGATCAACTCAAACAAAATCAAATGACCAAAGAAGGGTTTTATATGTCCTCATACCTAATGTATTGCTTGGCCTGCACTCAAGATCTATCTCCTATCCAGAAGGTTCCTTGGAATGAAAGCTTGTTTATTTATGAGTATTGCCCATTGTTGAGAAAGGATAGGGTTTTAGAGGATTACAGGATAGTACATGATGTGTTCTGGGGGAAATTGTGCCAAGAACTTGCTGGCAAGCCAAACCAGAGGATTTTGGACAATGCTCAAAAATTAGTCAAGGTATTTGGAAGCTTCTACATTCAATTTCCCCACTTCACTTATATTCGAGTAGGTGGATTCGAAGAGGAACCCTTGAAGCTGCCTAGGTACGCTTTTGATTGTTTTGTTTTGGCAGAAGTTTGCAGACAGCTATTTATTGTTATTATAACTTCTCTCCCAGAAGACAAGTGGAACTCTTTGTTCCCAGTGAAATTAGGCCATCTAGTCTGTAACAGTATGTTGGATGCATCTGTTGTGGGGAGCAATTTACTGAACTTCCACATGCCCTTTTATGAACCAAGGACAGGATTTGATAGCAAAGGTTTTTCCAGGCAGACCCTAGGGCTAAGCAAATTCCCTCCCCCAAGTTATCATCTTGAGGATCTATGGGAAAATCTTGGTGATGAGAAAATGATCTGGGAGCGGGATCGAACCAGGCTTACTGTATCTCAGATCAAGCTATTGCAATTGAAGTTTGATGTCAGAAGTATAGAAGAGGACAATTCAGAGGTCCCTCGTCCATCCACCACCTTTTCCAAAGTAGAAGGTGTCCCAATTATTGATTGGGACAGAAAAGAGTCTAGTGATATCAGACTCCAGGCCCGCAGCATTTTTGAAGAAACTGAGAACTAGATTACGACAAGGAAGCAATGAGTTCAACTCCTTACAAATACACGACTTGATACTGGGTCACCTATTAAAAGTGTAAAGAAAGTTCTTGCTAATGATTCTCCTTTGCTATCAAATGCAGGTGAAATAATATTATTGAAGGAGAAGACAGCCTCAGTGAAACACCCTACCGCGCCAAGATCAAGGGTAAGGATGAGGTCAAAAAAGAAAAATCAGATGGCTTCAGAAGAACCTGATTATTTGGATGATGTCATTGAGCTCAATGATGAAGATCTCTCATTCACCCCCGATCATAGAGGGAAGGTTCAGGAAGTTCTCACACATTGTCAAGACCTATCTCAGGTTACAGACACACCTGTAAAGACTCCTGATAACCAAATTATGTCCAGTGCAATTCCACCATGGCTTACCGAATCGGTTAGCAAGAGGAGAAGTTTCAAACCACTGTCTATGCCAGTTAAAGAGATTTTTATGAGGTATGTTGCACGCACTCCTAAAGCCAAAAGAATGAAAAGTGACACGAGGTTAACAACAGACCCATCTACAGGGAAGATTACTGCCGAAATTGCCACAGTAAAGCCTATGAGAGAAACGCAAGATCCTAAGCCCGAGGATTATGAGATAACAAAGATGGAGTTAGGGGTGCTGAACAGAGACTCCCGCGATCACATTTTCAAATTCTCCGCAGATCATATGTTGGGACAGTCGCAGAAAGATGATAGGGAGAAATGTGAGTTGAAGCAAATAGTCTCAACCATGGCAGAATTTCTCTCTTCATTGGCTGAAAATGGTGTGCTACCTTTGGCACAGGCACATCAAGGATTCGACCCCAATTCGACAGAAAGCCAAAGGTTGGTCAAGCAGGTACAGCAAGGTAGGACCTGGACAAAAGTAATAAAGGCATGGACAAATGGTATTATAGCAGAAGGAAGTGCTTTCATAAGGGAGTTCATGAGCACTCGTGTGGACAGAAAAATACTCCTGGGGGAGATTCAGACTTTGATCCCAATATGGGAAAGTGAGGCAGGAAATTGTGCAGAGGTTGTACAGCAAGTACAGGAAATTGAAGACTATGGAGTGAAACAGTTTTTGACTGAAAATCCCATGAAGTTAGTTGACCTGTGTATGCTGTTCATTTTAAAGAAAAACTTTGGCTGGAAGAACACATTGTTCGAAGCAGCCATTTCTCAAATGTGAACCATGGAAAAAGAGGTGAAGGAGATTCACTCTAACACCTTGAAGGATATCAAAATAGTGAACCCCTCAAGTATCTTACAACTAGAAGATGGAGATCAGGGTGTCGATGCAATGGTTAAGTCCTTCGTTGATGAAATGAATGCTTTCAAAGAGAGTGAAGCTCCAATGGTTCATGACCTCACTAGGACCACCAACATTGAGGCTATGTTGATCTTGAACCAGGGACAACTATCAAAACAGGTAGAGAAAATCCAGAAAATGCGGTGGGAGAATAACGTGACACACGCCAAGTTAGCCATGTTAAAAAATCTACACGCCCCGCCTACTCAGGAGCTGATCCGTGTCTTCCAGTGGTGGAAGCTGGTAAAGACAGCCACGTCAGTAGATACACAGGAAAACTGAACCAGATTCAATTTTAGTTTCTTAATTTATCCTGCTTTTAATCTTTTCTGAGAACTTTGTATAACTGGTAACTATTTCTTGCTTTGATTGTGTCCGAGAAGCCGGGTTTTTCGGGAGGCTTTGTCAGACTGTTAAACTATATAAGCTGGAGCTTAAAAATTTGCAAGGGTTAGAATAGAATAGAGGGAAATAGATAGAATTTAGAACAGTAGTAAAAGTCCTTTCCTGTTTTATGTAATAGCCTAAGTGACTGATGATATCTGGACTTTGAGCCAGTTATGCTGGAATACTCGTGCATGAATTTATTTTGATCTTTGAATCAGATAATGAAATATATGTTCTACTTTG
>MU227961.1:1013385-1042118 GCA_018584345.1 Thuja plicata | reverse complement strand
AATAGCCTAAGTGACTGATGATATCTGGACTTTGAGCCAGTTATGCTGGAATACTCGTGCATGAATTTATTTTGATCTTTGAATCAGATAATGAAATATATGTTCTACTTTGAGAGAGTTATATTTCAAGCTTATGCATGCGTGACTCTACTTCAGTCATTTATTTTTAGATTTCTGAATTCCAGTTTTCGTAGATGAGTATTTAATTATTCTGAACTTCTTGGTCCGCTAGTTAGTTTAAAGTTTTCTGCAAAATAGTTTCCCATTTCTTTTTTTTTAAGTTTAGTAAGTTTCCTTTTCTTTACCTCATCTATCCAAGAACATTTGAGAGATCTTTTCCTGCTTTTCAGTTAAAAGCTTATATGTTAGATTGTAATATCCATTCATTGAAAATCTTTGGAAGGGAGCTGTACCTTTGTAAAATTCAGAGGGAAGCAAATTAAATGCTTACCCAACTGTTGTTTAATGATTTGTTTTCAAGGGCATAGAGTTAGAGGATAAACATCAAGATTTAAGGAGAACAAATCTGTTAGCCAACAGGAAGCAATTTGGATTTCAAAATAAGAAATAAAAAATTCAATAATCCACTTACATATGAAGATCACTATGTCCAATCTAATTGACATGTGAATACAAAGAAAAAAGAAACATTCAAGAGACCACAAAGGTCCATGGAGAAGAATATAATATCAAAGAAAATATGGGTTCCTAAATCCATCATGGAAGAATTGCATTCTAAATAATCCAAAAGAAAAGGAAAATCAAGAGTTATATGGATTCCCAAGTCTCTCTTAAAAGGCTTGAACAAAAAGGAAAAATCAGAATTGGCATCCAAGCTTCCAAAGGCTTCCACTTCATCTTCTTTCACACAGTTTCCATCTTCTAACTCTATTTTGGGTCCTCATGTCCCAAAATCCATTACCTTGAATACTTCCTCCATCTTGGGTCCTTGTGTACCAAGATCCATACCCATTCATACATCAAAAACTCAATCCATACACTACCCTTCAAAGAGTGTGTTGATGTTGATCTTGTCACCTACTATCCTTCCATATTGGGTCCTTACATTCCTTCTTTTTTCTCTCATCCAGTCCATATCATAGAATCTTGGCTTCCATCTTCCTTATCCTCCATTTCATCACCCTATCAACATCTTTGAGCATACTTTCAGTGTTCTTGGCCTATCATAGCATATCTTTCAAAAGAGCACTCTCCCAAGAGAAAGATGCATAGGTTCCTCCTTGAAATCCAAACAAAAAAGAGAAAAAAGAAAAAAGTGTCTCGGTGAAAATCTTGTAAATAGGCACCTTGGTAGCAAAATTAAAGAGAAAAAGATTCATCCTAGGTGAAAACTACTTCTTGTGGCACCTTGGATAAGTACCGTGATGAAAACCTAGCAAACAAGCATTATGCATAATTCCTCCTACTTGCACTCCTCACTTGGGGGCAAGTTCCTTCCATAACATCATATCCCTCATATCTTTCATCCATTTTCCATCTGGTGATCTTGACAAGGTTGGGCCTATTCATGAACAAATTTTATATCTTACTCACTTTCTCTTATCTGTTGCACATTATCATGATCTTGCTTATTCCAAGCCAAAACTCACTACACCGTGCCTTATCTTGATGGTGTTGTCCTATCAGTTGACCCCTTGGTCTTGATCAAAAGGAAGAAAAAAATAAAAATGAAAAACAAGTTCTAAGAACTCTCTTGACATGGCCACTCTTTTGGGACTACATGATATCCTACATACTTTTCATGACATCAGGTCATTATCCTATCTGGCATTTACCACCGTTGTATGAGCCTACATTGGCGCTATATTCTTTTTCCCTAGCTTGGGTAATCTTGAGGAGACTCTCTTTGAGGGTGACATTCACCCACCTTATCCACTTTTTCCACTCCACTTATGATCTATCAATCCATCTATAGCACCTACATCTTTCTAGACATTGGGGGCACACAAATGTAATCATGCTTGAGAATTGGTAATCTTTTACAAATCTTCTACACACTAGCAATCAGGCGTCACTTGTATACTACACTCTATCTATCAATACATTGTTGATACTAGGCCTTCACGATTACATCTGTGATAAAAGTTGAATTTGTTTCCTCACAAAAATCTTATCCTCGATTGGGATTTGTCTGCATTTCTATCTTAGGATCAGGTCATTTTGCACTAAGGGCATCTTTTCCAGTATGATAGGTAGTGTCTTCTAGGTCATCATAGAATGGTTTGTCTTATGACACAATACTTCTCGATGCTTTCACTACACTATCCCTTTTCACAAAACAAGGATGGCACAAACATTGCACTAATATGTGTTAGAGTAATAGTATATCGGGTTATTAATTAAATCATTATGATCTAATTACTAACTCACCTATTCACTCTAGTTTCTTAAGCTAACCTTAGGTTTTCCCTTTTAGGGTTTCGTGATTTATTTTATAAGGATTCACTTCTTTGCATTTCATGATAGAGATTATTATATTCAGTATTGTTGTTAATAGAAGCTTTATTCTTTTCAACATGGATTTCAACTCTCTAGCTTTTTGGCCGCCATAGCTCTCTTTCTTCTATCTGCACTTTTCTTCTTCTTGTGACAGTCTTGCATGCAGATGATCTTGGGTAGATTTGCATTTATCAAATCTAATATGGTATCAGAGCTTGCTTGTTTCTCGCTATTTGAGTTTTGTTGAAGTGCACCAGACACAAAGGGTTTCAGAGGTTTTTCTGATATTTTTTATTGGTTCTGGGGGGTCTTTGTTTTTTAAGGCACTTTGGACCAAAAATAACCTCACGGTTGTGTCCAGAAAGCTCAAAAACCCTAGAATCCATATAAGACATGTCCGATTTGGACACCGAAGCCTCGGAGAGAAATTTCTTGGCCTCCCAAGCCGTACGGCCACGGTTTTCGAGAAAAAAAATTAAAAAAAATTATTTTTTTAATGATTTTAATGCATTTTAAAATGCAGTCTTTGTAATTTTAGGTTGGCCGCTGCCGCGCCACCGTCGGGCCACCAGCACACCACCGCTGCCGGCCGGTGACCGGCCCGCCCCCCGCTCTTAGCTCTGCTCCGCTGCCCCTGCGGCCCACTCCGCCACCCCCAGACTCCGTGCCACCCTGCCACCCGGCGCTCTGCCCTCCTCTGCGACCCCGCCACTCCTGCGACCCCGGCGCCGACACCCGCAGTGCCGCTCCGTCGGCCCCCGCCACCGGTGGCGGCTTTTTTTAAAACCCCCACGGGCTCATTGTTAAGGAGGGCGGTCATATGTATGACCAGGGGCCTAGGTTTAGCCCCCTACGCACCATGCACCCAGGGGCTTATTTCTAGCCTTTTGGAGCATTTTTGGGCCCTTCTCACTATTTTCGCTCTATCTGGAGCATACAGAGGCCTTTTTTGTTCTTCGTTATATCATCGAAAAGCTCTTTTCGACTATGGCAATTAGGTTTTTTGGTTCTGCCATTTTGACAGTGTTTTTTGCTGTTGAAGTCCGATGTTTGTTTTTTCCTTCTGGGAGTCATATCTGGCTCATCTAGACTCCATTTTTGGCAAACCAGATATCGTCAGAAAGTTGGTTCAGTGATCTACTCAGTTGTAGGGGTATTTTTTTCAGATTTTGCTCTAGGTTTTCTCTCCTCTGAGTTTGGCAGTTTATGCACTCTGGTGGATTGTTTGGTTCTACAGGTCCTGGGATCTCTTCTTCTGATTTTTTAGCTCACTCTTCTTTCTGACTTCTGAGCTTGTATGCTTCTTTTGATGCATCTTTATTCTATAAATGCACTGAGATAAAGTGCCTTCTTTTGCATTTCTGGGATTTCAAGCACCTTGTATGGTTTTTGTACTCGCACTCTGTTATAAAGTGCCATGGGGGGTTATGATGTTTATGCTATTTTAGGCACATCCACCTTTGTCAAGTGAGCATACCTTCTATGACATTAGCCCATGCTGTGTGTCGGTGACACCGCCCTTTATCCTGTGTGTGTACTTCTGTTGCACTGTTGGTGTTCCTGGTTCTTTCTTCTGCAGATGTTTCTGGCATTGCATTTTAGTGTTCCTGTCACCTCTCCTAGTTCAGCATTATGGGAGGGTTCACCTGTTGGTTCTATTGCTTCCTGGTTTGATTGATTAGCTCTTCAAATATTGTCTTCTCTACCTGGTCATGCACTTCAGTGGGGGTTCCAGCAGTTTCTTCTGACAGAGTTTACAATTCCTTGCTTCAGAGATACTTCTTGCTCATTCTTGTTCCTTTCTCTAGGACACCTCTTTTCCCTAGATTGAAGGCTTAGTTTCCTTCATCTAGTTTATTTTCTTGTACTTGGGTACCTGATTAGGCCTTGTTGCTGGGACCCATCTTTCCTGCTTTCTACAGTAGTTTCCTAGGTTTTGCTTCTCCCTAAGCTTATCTTAAGGGGGGTGTTAGAGTAATAGTCTATCGGGTTATTAATTAAATCATTATGATCTAATTACTAACTCGCCTATTCACTCTAGTTTCTTAAGCTAACCTTAGGTTTTCTCTTTTAGGGTTTCGTGATTCATTTTATAAGGATTCACTTCTTTGCATTTCATGATAGAGATTATTGTATTCAGTATTGTTGTTAATAGAAGCTTTATTCTTTTCAACATGGATTTCAACTCTCTAGCTTTTTGGCTGCCATAGCTCTCTTTCTTCTATCTGCACTTTGCTTCTTCTTGTGACAGTCTTGCATGCAGGTGATCTTGGGTAGATTTGCGTTTATCACAAAACCAAGGATGGCACAAACAATACTTCTCGATGCTTTCACTACATTATCCCTTTTCACAAAATAAGGATGGCACAAACATTGCACTAATATGAACGGTGTTCCTACGACCTACATTGGATTGCAAATAGGAAGATGGCTATACACAAATAGGGAACACATATTGCTTGAATTCCAAACTTTTGATTGTTGAATCTCTACTGCACTTGAAAAATGAATCAATAGTATTTCTCAATACTACATAAACATAGTTTGATCTTGGTTTGATTATGGATCTTTTATGTCCTAATGACGTTTTAACTAGGGGAATCTAAGCAGTTATGAATTTTTATTTTGAGTGGTTCAGAATTGATAGTTGTTGTCTTCTGAGTTACTCCACGATGTCTGCACAAAGACAAAGAGTTGCAAGGACAGGGGGCGTATGGTGATTGTTCCAAATGATCATATAACTTTCACCTAACTTGGATGTTTATGGTAAGAGTTGCCACCATGAGTGGATAGCCGCATATATCTTGATCTTTGTTATGTGTAAACTACGATGAGGTTGAAACAATTTTCTTGTTTGTTTTCTACACCTAGATTCTCACTAAGGTATACGAAGCATAATGTACCCAAGGATATGAATTTTCAAGGTCATTGTGGGTCCAATATCTTGCCTTACATAGATTCTGATATAATAAAAGGAAGGTGACTATTTTTTTTATCCTGGCTTATATGCCTTGATGTCTAAGTCTATTTCTGACATTCCAATAAAACATAGTATTCAAACTTTCATAATATCAATGGGTATTAGTGATGGTTGTACTATCAGGTGGTATCTGTTCCAAAAGTACCCAATGATGATAAACATGCTACAGTATATGCAAATCAGTGACAAGTCCTAAGAGTCTGCATATAGCTGCATTTAGAGATTGCATGATACATTTGTGAAAGAAGCAAAAACCTAAGGAATTTGAGCTCAAAAATAAATTCTATTTTTCATATAAATCCAAGTTAATTACATCATCTATCTTATTTATATCCATGATTCCCAAAATCTTTGATCAATCAAGAACAAAACCGAACTCACATTTTCACGTGATTAACTTGGTTATCGTGTGTTTAATCTTAAACACACCTTCTTTCTTCACTTCTTCTATTTCTTTCTTTCTTGCCCTGCTCATTCCTACAAGTAATACATTCTTTCCACTGAGGGATTTTATTCTTTTCCTTCAATTTATTTCCTAAGGGGGCATGATCACACTATTATCAATCAAATTCTTGCTTGAAACAACATTAAAAATGACTTCATTATCAAACAAACTAGGGGCATGACAGTTTTCTTGACTAAGTCAGGACTATTGGATAGAAATCTTTGGTTCTCATAAGCTTGATATCTTGTGTTTCCTCATTTTAAAATATTCTTACTAAGCCGCTGGCAGCTTCATACTAACTTTTGGATGACAACCAAGTTTGAAATTAGTATTATCAATCTTTGGACGACAAGTCAACCAAGTTCAGGATTGGTATCTTTAAAATATTTTATTGACCTTTGTACGACAACTAAGTTCAAAGTCAATTCTATCAGTTTAGTTCAATCAAGGGTGAGACTGGTCTCATCAGGCATTTTTTTCGATCATGAGAGAAATTCTTAATCTTTCTGAAGTCAAAATCAAAACTTTCTTTGAATCAATGCGTTGCTTGCACATTAATTCAAAGAGGGGCAAATGTAACCACCTGGATGTGGTCTACTCTGACCATAGACCCTATTTTCCCTAAGTGTGATCATACCCCCAATTATGTCATGATAATGTTACATTGGCATAATTCATTTTAAATTAGATTTAATGTCTTAGGTGATTTTTATCACTAAATTATATTAACTACTTCGGCCATACAATTCAAATCAATTCAAACCAATCAAAACAAATCAAATTCAAAACATGGCTATAGTATTTAATCATAAAGGAATTAAATGAACCTCAATATGTCTCATCACTTGCAAAGGAACCCATTCCCCTAGCCTAATTAATTGAATTGAATTGGCTATAGTCCTATTGATTATTAAAAAGCAATTAAAAGCTTGAATAATTAATATTCCTATTTTTGAATGAATTAAATAAGTTTTATTTATTTCATTAATATTCCTCTAAACCCCAACCTAACTCACTTCAACCACTTTGACCATGGGTTTGAACCTATCCCAACCCATTCACCATTGCTAAATCTAATTCTAATCCTAATTCTATCCTAACCCACCTCCTAATGTTGTCACATTCCATTAAGGAGTGATTAAGGACTCAACCCACTTGAGAAATTCAAAGAATCTCAAGATTCCTTTCCTCAAGTCCACCTTCTCAAGCTTAACTTGTGCCCCTACCCATGCCTCTTAATTTTTCACATTTAATGTAGCATTTAATGCATTTGCCTCCACCATGCCTCATTAATGCCCAAGGAATTAATGCCTCTTACACCTCATTAATGAGTTTTACAACTCCATTAATGCACCTTGTCCCCCCTCTCTCTCCTAGTTCATCTATAAATAGAAGGTATTTCTGAGCACAAATAAGCCCATATTTTAGATTGAAAATGCATTGTTATGCTGTTAGGATTTAAATAGATGCATGCTTCATTTAGTTTTTCATGTTTAGGCATTGTTATTATGTTCATTTTTAGAGATGATATGCATGCTTAAGGATTAAATAGTCTATTTTTAACTCAAATATTTCATGCTAAGTCGTATATGTCATTGATAGTAGCATGATCTAAGGGTTGTTATGTTGCTTATCATACTCTTCTTAGTTAGAAAGCAATAGGTCAATTTTAGTGTTTTACATGCTCTTCTAACCATGTTTTCCACTAATGCAATGATCTATTAAAGTGTCGTGTCACAGGTAACAGGTGTACATTTTAACACATAGATAATAGGTGAAAAACTATCTTTTAAATCCTCTAAAAAGGTCACACCTAATAGTGTGTTTGTAACCTTTAACAGGGTTGGCTCTTAATCGAGCTCACTTCAGAAGAGTGAAAATTTGGGGTACCGGTCCTAGTGGTTTTTCCCCTAATAGGGTTTCCATGTTAAAAATCCATGTGTTATGTGCTTATGTCTTATTACTTTACTATTTTAAATTTCACATATGCAATTTTGGATTAATCAGTATACTCTAGCTATTTATTGTGTTTCGATAAATGAAAGACTGCTTATCAGTAAACATACAAAAGAAGGTTTTACAAAACATTCTGACAAGTAGTAAATTGTTATAAGTATTTCAAGGCATTCATCTTGTAGGACTAAGTATAACTAGAGGCTTAAAATTAGTAATAAGTTTTAAGGGTTGATTTAAGGATTAATTTTTGAGGCCACTGATTCACCCCCCTCTCAGTTATTACTAACAGTATCAACTCTTGTGTCCTGCTCATCGGTTGTGTCCTTTGTAATATTGACATCTTCATTTTTATTTATTTCCTTAGTTGGATCATCAGTAATGTCAATGATAGTGTTATCCATAATGTTGTCATTTGTGGTGTTAGGCCATGACTCATCTGCAACATCCATGTTTTTGTTTCTAGTTGTGTCTTCTTCTTCCTTGTCTAACTCAACATATGTATCATCTTCTGTATCTTTTATTAAGATCTATTCTTGAGTTTCCTTATCAACATCTTTATGTTGTAGGTCTTTGTCTGGGCTTTCTTCCTCAGTAGGTCTATTTATAATTTTACACCATTTCTTATGGCTTTCCTGTTCAAGCTCTATAAGCTTCCCTTCAAGAAATTTTTAGGTTCTCAACTTCGGTGAGAACTCCTTTTTGTGTTTCTCCATCATGTCATCAATTTCTTCTTTCTATGATTTAGATGGCATGAGAGAAACAAGTACTCTTTCTCTTATTTCCTTCTCACTCTTCAAAGAAAATGTCCATCTTGAGTATAGTCTATCTAAGAGTTCCCTTGGTACATTATTGCTTTCAAACTAAATCGGTACATATTTGAACTTGTACATTTTTGTTATGATGGTGTCTTCAACTTTGTTCTGATCTTCTAGATCTAGTTTCAACCATCTTCTGATCTTAGAATCTGTAATAGATCCTGAATTTGCAATAGATTTACAAATGTTATCAATGATTTCTAGAGCTTTAACCTTGACATTTTCTACCTCTACAGCTTCATCTTTCTAGGTGTCTTCAATATCTTCTTTAGTTCTGATGAGCTTTCTTACTCTTTTGTTTGTCCCTCTTGTATGTTCTAACCTTTCCTTTCTTCAAAGGTGAGGGAGTTGAATCCTTAGATGTTTGGCTTCTTGTTCTAGAAGCGGTTGTGGTCCTTGGCTTCTTAGTTGGTGGAGGAGGTGGTGAATCTGACTCTGAGGCCTCAGAGTCATTATTTTCTTCAGCTTTACTGATAGGTAGCTGTCCTTCGGTTTGTTCCTCCTTTTTATTTTCTTCCTCCTGCTTGGTTTCTTCCTCTATTGCCGACAGTATCTTCTTGAGGTTCTTTACCATTTTTTTCCTTTTTCTTGACAATTTTCTTAACAACCACGCCACATTTTATTCTTGTTTTGGCCTCCTCATATGTTCCAAACTTGGGTTGTTTCTTATCTAGTGGTTCATTTAACAAGGCATCAATTTCTTTAGATGCAAGATCAATGTTTATCTCATATTCTAATGGTTGAAGCCATGTTGTCCTCGGTATATCAGGTTTGATATAAGTATGATCTGTATCAACCATGAAACATAATTCATCTTTATACTTCTCAATGATTTGTTCAAGGATCCTTACCCTCTTTTGCATTCGGTCTTTGAATACATTAAAGTATTCATCCATAACTGTCTCAAAATTATCTCCCAGTGAGGCTATATGATCACTGATCTACATGGTGACCAGTTTTGTGTTATACCATTTAACATTTCCTACCGATGGGAATTTTTATTGAAAGTAGAAAAAAGGCACATCATGAGTGATCCAAACTTACATGTGTTTGAATTTGCATTCCTTATAGTATTTAGATTATCTTCTATCTAATTCAGTAGAAGTTCAGATAAGTCCAACTATGTTCCCTTCTTCACAATCTTATACGCTGTTTCCACTACACCAGATGCTATGCTATTCATTCTGCTAGCTTGGAAGAATTTGTAGCCTATAACACATGCACTGAATTTCATCTCATCATAGGTTATGGTGGAAACTTTCAATCCTTTGCCATCCCATTTGGCTCCTATCATATTTTCAGTCTCGGCCTTGGGTGGATGCTTCAGTGCTTTTACCTTCTTAGTTATAGGGTAACCGGCAACCGCATGGATAACATCTTAGGTTATCATCTTCGGTTCATCCAGCCAAAGTTTATGATTGTGCATTCAGCTTAGTACTAACCGAATCCACTCAGTTTTGTAAACCTTCAGGAACATTAGGTCATTGGTGAGCCCTTTTACTTCTATATGTTTATGTTCATCTTTTAATGACCCATCTTCATTCCATAGCTTCTTATAATCTTGTTTAACCTCTGCATAGCTCTAGCATCATTAAGTTGTGAGTAAACCTCAGGGTGAAGCTTGTAGTTTGGTTCCTCATAGGCCAAATTCTTGATGAGTTTCAACTCATCCTTCTTAGAGTTCTTTGATTTCACAGTTCTTGAAGTTGTTGCCATTTTTAGATTTAGGGATTTTTGTGAAATGCGTTAAATAGAGTTGTCAGTGGTCATAGAACTTACTATATACACTTGTAATGATTTATGATCTGCATGGAGTGTTGGTGGTCAAGTTGTGGTCACTCTGTGATTGTGTCACTTTCTGCTTGAAAATCCCTCTCATCACTCTGCTCTGTTCATGGTGAACAATGAGACCGATCCATTTCCCTTTTATAGCCATTTGCTTTAAAAGGTGTGTCATTAATGCTTACCAACTCCTCGGTATGTGAATATAGAGTTCGTTGGTTAAGAATTCAACTTTTCTTCGGTGACATATAACATTTTGGGGTGGTCGTTATACCTTTTGCTTTTATCGACGGGTTTCAGTATTGCAAACCATTTGTTCACTTGATCGGTTACCGATGAGGCTCAATTTACACTAGCAAATTTGCTTCTAACCAACGCTTCTCAGTAAGTGTAGGAAGTCTCATCTTTGAGTGTGTACCGATGGATTTTTGTATGTATGCCCGATAGCATAGTTATCATAGATTTTAACAAGTAATACCATGATGCATCTTTACTTATGCTAATTTGGCATTTAATCAACATATTATGGAACTGATGTAAAATAATAAATTGGGGTAATCCAATTCCATACTTACTTGTTCTGCTTAGGTGGGGGTGGTGATGTCACCAGATCCATTGGATGGGGTTTCACCATTTGCATTGCTTGGTTTAGCTTCATCATTGTTTGAAGCTTTTCTCCACATTTTTTCTCTTTCCCTTTGGATGTCTTCAATGGTGTTTCCATTGGGATGTGTGTTGGTTTCTTTCATTTGATCTCTGTAGTCTTTCTTTAGATGACCAACTTTATGGCAATGTAAGCATGCCATTTTGGGGTTAGTCCAGTCTCTAGACTTTCTAGTCCACTGTCTCATATAGTTTGCAACAATGTGACCAAATCTTCCACATGATGTACAATTTGTCCAAGTGTTTTAATCTCATACATACTGGTTATCGACTCTTTTTTATTGATAGGGAGTTTCTTGACCTTTTGGCTTCCATTCTTTCCTTTTCTTTTTCCAGCATTTAAGAGTTGTGTGCCCATTCATTTTTCAAGAAGGATAGTATTTGTCCATGTAGGTTTCCTTCTTCGGTTGTTTCATCTTAGACTTACATTCATATTCTCTATGTCCTTTCTTCTTACATTTATAACAAAATCCTATGAATGAAGATGTAGATCTAGGAATACCTTTCATTTTTCCTCTTCATACATTTGATGTATGGCCTTGCTTTCCATAGTGATTGCATGTAAGCTTTCTTGGTCTTGAATTTGTATAGACATTCTTTGGATCAGTTTGTTTTGATGATTATCCATTCTCGGTAAAACCTAGACTGGTGTTGTTGTTGACTCTTCATTGTCCTTCAAGAAAATCATCCATTCTTTTATTGCTTTCTTTAGCTTTCTTGATAATTTCATTATGATTCTTCTAAATTCTTATTTCATGTTTCAACTTTTCATTCTCATCCCTTAGCTCACCGATAGCTTCTATTCTTTCAATGAGTTCAACATTTATTTTTTTGCCTCTTGACTCATAAAAATAATCTGATTTGTAATCTCATGGTGATTCTCTGTAAGTCTTTGTATTTCAGACTCTTTTTCTTGTAGCTTTTACGCAATCTTTCTTCTATCACCAATAGCTAGTGTTATTTCTTGCTTAGCTTGTCTAGCATTGTTCATGACATCAATCATCCTTACCATCTGTGTCTCTTGACCAGTTTATAGAGATTTAACTTGTCCAGCCAGATGTAGATTGATTTCAATTAGGCTTGTGATGCTTTCTTCTGATGTATCTGATGCTTTTCTTGTAGTTGATCCTGAAGACTCAAAGAAATCTGGTATCTCTTCCTCACGATAATCTATCTCATTACAACGAGATGCATAATATTTCTTTCATTTAACAACTGTCTCATGTTGATTCTAGCTTCTTTATACTATTCATAGAACATCTAAATCTCTAGCTTCTTATTTTCAATATTCTTATCAAGTCTGTACTTCTCCATTGTATGATCTTTTCTCTTAAGCCTTTAAGAGTTTTCAAAGAAGAGACTTAGCTCTGAGACCAATTGTTGGAATTAATGGGAAGTGTGTACTGAGAGGGGAGGGGTGAATCAGTACCTCTAAAACTTTTGTATTCTTTAATCAATTAACCCTTTGTAATCAATCGTATATCCATTCATCTAATCTATACTATCTTGATGTGATTTATATCAATATATAACATTAACATACATGTGAGAATTCATAGAAACATTCATGAAAGTAATTGACACATAAAACAAGATATGATATCACAGAAAACTCTTGTTAGAAAGTAAAAATTGTGGTGTGGATGGCACCCACAAAATCTTCACTATCTGCAGATTGGAAGAGGCCGGTTAAGGCTTACAATTTGATCACTTCTAATGATCTACCTGCTTAAGAGTATTTGTGGAGACTTGTTAAAGTCTACCCAGTTAAGAGCTTTAGCAACACTATTGAGTGTTCACTCAGTTAAGATATTTGTTGTTGGACTGTTAAATCCACCTTCCTTGAAAGGATTTTTACTCTTTGGTCCACTTGTTAGAATGATAGAAAATTACAATTTGATCTGGTAAATGAAATCTCTTATTGCTAATACAGATCCATTTAAGTTTACATGAATAACATTATCACCTAATGTGCTTGAGTAATACCTCTGATTCTTGGTACCCTCTATTCTTGGTTGTTGCTAACCAAATTCATCTTTTGTTGTTCTAGTTCTTGAAACTTTCAATCTATTCCATAGATGTTCTCGTAGGCTTCATTCATCCTCTCTTCTATTTTCATATCCTTTTATAATGAATGATTGCATCATCTATTTATAAGATGGATTGACATCATCAAGTTTCACGAAAAACAATGTTCTCTAAGATCAAGTTTACAACTTGTACCTTGATCTCCTAGTATATGTGTTTTAAATTAGTTAGACTGATCAAAGCACTTACATTCATGTTTCTTGTCCCTAAAGAAATGGATTAAAAAAAAAATCAAGATTCTATAAATAGAATAAGACTAATTTATCTGACATGGAAGTCAAACCCACTTTTTGTGGGCTGCAACTAATTCTTGGTTCCTAACGGTCAGTTATGCTTATGAAATTAGTTGACTATCTTTCGGTTTTGTTCTATCGATTCTCTCTTTAACTGTCTCTTGGTTTTTTTCTCTCAGTTTTCTCTTTAACTGTCTCTTGGTTTTCATTGTATCCTACACATCAGGTTCCTCTATTTTTTTCCATTTTATCCTTTTGAATTTTCATTTTTGGTGTACACAAGAAGTTGTGTTGTCGTTCCTCTTTGTACTTGGTCATTTTTGATGATCTCTTTACATCTGATTTTTAGTTTGTTCATTGTCCTATCTTTCGGTGTATTCTTACCAAAATTTTTGTTTGCATACTAATGGAAAATTAATGTCATCACATCCTTCAACTCTAGGATATCTTGGGGTAAATTTTTATCCTTATTCTTCATGTTTTCCCTCATTTTTTTTCTCGGACCCGAGGTATCCTCAGTACTATTCTCTTTTTCCTTCTCTATACCAAAAAAGGTTTTGTACTGGTGAAATTTCTCCAACTTGGCAACAAAGGTATTCATATGATTATTCAAGTACTTAACAACTTTTTGGATGTGCTCCATGATTTTGCGTAGGGTAACCTCACAGTTGTTGATCCTCTAATCAACTTACCCAAGTTTATTGTCATACATTTCCTTAATCTTTTCAATTTCTTCCACATTCTTGGATAAATAATCTTCCATAACTTTCTTCTCCTCTTAAGTCCATAGGGTACAACCAAAGGTCCCATCATTTGTTTACGAGGAAACCCTGGCCAAGGGAAAACCCCGATGGGGATGATACCCACAAGCATGTACTAAAGTATAATGTCCCTATAAGGAGACCTAGCCCTGTTAGGAGCTGAATATTACATAGTAAATTTCCTTGTTAGAGGAATAACAACCCCGTTAAAGGTTCACAACACTCTGTTAGGGGCTTCTGAGCTTACAACTCTTACAATGTAATTTTGTTACAAATTGTTCTCAGCCATGAACAAAACAAGAATCACAAATGCTTTGATAGTTCCTTTATAGCTCTGCCATTCTCTGCTTTTCCATTCACATGTCTTCCCTTCCAGATAAAATACTACACATACATACACAATCTTTACCAAAAAGATCTTACATATATATCTCTCAACTCTACAAAGTCGGCTCTCAGTATGAATATAATAAATATCAAATGCATAGTCGGTGCTCTTGCATAGTCAAAGTATAGACTATCAACAACCAAAATATAACTTTGATTTCTTGGAGTCCAAGTCATACTCCCTTATTCTTTGCTGCTGTCCAATTGCTCTATATCATTGTTCTCTACTGTCTGTCAGTCTTCAAATCCTTATAACTCATCATAAACTTAACCAAATCTAAATCAATCTTAGGTAGAGGTCATACATACTTCATAATATCTTCCTCTAAGCTCACATGCCTTAAGTCATCGATCTTTGTCTTTGACATACAAACAATATTGTTTCCCTACTTCTATGCTTAGTTGATTTTAGGCATACCAAAACTTAACTTTAGAAGAATCGATCTCAAACCCAAATGTGTTGTCATAAATGACAACCAAAAAGTGAATCACATTTCCAAAACTAAGCACTTTCCAACAATCTCTCCCTTTGGCATTAATGGAAACACTTAGTAATAACAAAAAAAATGACTAAGTGTTCTACTGTCTCCTCTTCTCCTTATCCTTCTCTTCTCATTTTCCTTCTCTTTTTATTCATTTTCTCTTCTTCATTTCTTTATATATATATATATATATATATATATATATATATACTTCTCTAATTTTACTTCTATATTTTTTTTTCTTCTCTTCTCCCCCTTTGACAACAATGAAAAAGGTGCATATAAATAAGTATCATTTACTGCTTACTAGTTTTAGAATGTCTTGGAAGGAATCTTCCAAAATCTTCACTTCTGAGCTCCATGTCTTGAACAAAACTTGACTTATGTGAATCAATCCATTCAATGCAAATGATGTAGTTTCAGCATTCTTCAAGTCTGTGGGTAAGCCTTTTGCCAATGAATCTGTAATATTTTCCAAATCTATTATATGTGCCTCAAGTATTGATAGCTTTGGAGTTATAAAGTTCCTCAGCAAATTGAGTCTGTTCAGTACTCTCTCCTTCTCATTCTCCAATACATTGATCTTGGCTAATATCCTTGTCACTTTAATGTCAAAATTTGTAGTGGTTTGTGAAGATGTTTCACAACCATCCATCAAACTATTCAAGGTTTCCCTTTCCTTGGCAATAATGTCTTCAACATTTTGAACATGTCTAATAGGATTCATACTATAACCAAATAAATTTCTCCCATGTGCAATGTAGTTCCTTGCATTTGTCAAACAAGTTTTCACAATTCCTAAGTCCCATGAGATGGACTTGCATACTTTTTTTAGCTTCTTCTCTACATATGTTTTCTCTGCTTTCCCCTCAGCAATCTTCAGCAATTTTTTAAAGTGACCATCAAACTCATCAAGTGTGAATTTCAAGTTCTCAATATCATCTTTGTTCTGGAATACTAAGGGTACTGGAAGAAATTTTTTCACAGTATCAATAGCTCTTGAAATCACTTTTGTCTTCTTATCTCCTTTCTATTTTGATCTCTCCTTTTCTTTATTCAGTGTGGTGAATTCTAGTTTCACCAATTCATCTTCATCCATGCTATCAACATTAACATTACTACTTGCCAAAAATCAACTAGATGGTGAAGTTACCTTTTCCTTTTCATCTTCTTTCTGCTCAGTCTTCTGTCCTTCATCCTCTTTCTGCTTATCTTCCTTTTTTTCCTCTTCCTTTTTTAGGTTTGTCTGCTATAGAAGTCTCCATGGTTCCTACAAAAGGGTCCTTCTCATATTGTGAAGGGTCTAGTGTTACTACCACACCCGAAACATAGAAATCTACAGTTGTGTCTTCTTTACTCTTCTCATCATTAGTCTCTATTTCCTTTGAGCTGTCATCAATTCCCAATTATGTAGGAAAAGTTGTCTTAGCAGGTGGGGGCTTGTCAAAAGTAGTTTTTAATAAGATCTTCTCAAGTGCCTTCTGAGTTTCCTCAGTTACTTCATCATACCTCCTCGCCATTATCTTCATTAATCTATTCTTTTTTCTTAGCAGAGATTTCAATTATTTGATTATATTATCTCTTTCTTGTACTAATAACACAAGCAACATATTATCAGTCTCCTTGTTCCTAATCTGATCATCTTCAACTTGTGCCAATTGTTTTCTATTTTCTAATTTTGTATACAAAAATGAAGGTATGCTTCCTTCAATTTCCAAAAGGGTCTTTTTTAAATTAAGCATGTGCTCTATCACAATGTCTTCAATTTTTATTTTATATTCTTCTTCATACCTATCATAATATTTGTCAATTGAAACCAATTTTCCTTGTTCAATTGCTCTTATCTCCAGCATTTTCATGTTAGGTTTCCATGCTTTATTCTTCTCAATTTTCTTCTCTTCTTCAACTGCGCTCTTCTCTTTTGTCTGCATACTAGATCTAGTTACTCTTGGAGTAACATCCTTTGCTTTCTCTATCTACGGTTGTGATGGAGGTGTATTTTCAACCATAATTACTTCAGGGGTGGAAGGGGCATTAGTGCTTCCACTTGCTACTCCAAGGAATCTCTCTTCCATCTTCCTCTTTACTTCCTTAAGTTCTTCCTCTAACAAACCAACCTTTATACCATAGTCATGAATGAGGTTAGCAATTTTCCTTTTCCTTGGTCCTCTAGATTTTTCTTCTCTTACCTTTTCTAACTTCTCATCATAGGTTCCCCATCTCTCTTCTGATGTATCAACTTCTGATGCAAGAATATTTTCTACTTGCATGGTGAGTACTTCAAAACTCACTTCATATCCCATAGGGTAACACCATTTCTTCCTAGGTGTAACTGCCTCAAACATACATAGTTTGTTTCAACCATAAAACAAATTGTATCCTTATACTTCTCAACAATGTCCTCATGTAGTCTGTAACTACTCTTCATTTGTCTTTGTAGAATTTTGATCATTGCAAATAATTCTCCATCTACCCAAGTAGTGTTCTATCTTTTATAACTCTGTGAGATTTGTATACCAGTAGGTACTCTAGATTTCCAGCCACTAGGATGTAAACAAGGAAACTTGTGCTCAATATAATGAACATGTGTACCAATAACAATCCAAACCTGAAAGTTTTCATTCTATCCTTCTTCACAAGCTTTACATTCTCAAGGAATTTTTGTGCCAATACTTCACATAGATTGTACTATGTGTTTTCTTTTATCATTCTCCATGCCATCATAATCACTCCAACTGACACTAAGTTAGGTCTGCTACTATAGTAGAATTTGTAACCAAGTATCATTGAAATCAACCTTACATCTTGTTGGAAAATATCATTTATTTTCATTTCCCTTCTATCCCACTTCGAGTGTGTTAGGGTTTTGACGTCTTTCTTGACATGTTTCTCCGCAACAAGTACAACTCCAGTGTTATCTAAACTAGTAATCTCATGAATTAGGTCACTACATATTTTCACAGGTTGGCTACCAATCCATATGAATTGGTCATGAATCCTGCTCATAAGTATTTTAAACCATTTATTTTCATTGAAGTCGCACAGATCCATAATCTTCATTATACTCAATTGGCTGATGTGTTTCCATTCTTCCTTCATGATTCCATTTTCAGACATGTTTTCAATTTCTATGTATATTTCCCTATCTCCCAATGTGTCATACTTATAGTGAATGTAAGCCCTAATGTCTTCTATGTGAAGTATGCCATGTGGGGTCTCTGAAAATGCTCCATCTGGATCATCTTCACACCACTTATAACGATGTTTCTTGAATTTGTATCTAGGATGATCAACAAGATCAAAAATCACAAGTGCATCCATAGCTTAGATGATGTAGAATACCTTTCTCACACAGAAATCTGATTTTATGCTCCAATTGATCACGCATGATAGGTGTAGAAAAATTTGAATACCTCTACTCTCTGATCTCCTTGGCTCAATCCTTGTTAAATGGTGGATAAATAGATCATAACACGATGCTTTATACAAGTTAGGTTATAACTTTCTTTTTCACTTCAAAATATCTAGTTGGTTGCTAATTCTCGCAATCAAAATATACAAGTTGGCTGATGATGCACTCTTAGATAT
This sequence comes from Thuja plicata, assembly GCA_018584345.1. NCBI lineage: Eukaryota > Viridiplantae > Streptophyta > Pinopsida > Cupressales > Cupressaceae > Thuja > Thuja plicata. The sequence continues at coordinate 1,023,478 of MU227961.1, read as the reverse complement.
ATGATCCATGATGTCTGCTTATCATATTCCCAAGCTTGCATGATCTCACTACATGATTTGCGAGGCAGGATAAATTATGATGTTTTGCATTTAATGCTCCCCCTAAGGCCATGATCAGCCAATTACGTCAATTCTGTCTTGCTACCTTTAGGAGAAGATCCAGTAGAATCTACTGACTCTCCCTAAACTGATGTCTTACTTGCTCCTTTGATTTGCTAGATCTTACCACTGTTGCTGTCTTCTGCTTTCTTAAAACAATTTTCAAAATCACTCTTCACATCTGCAATACTCTCACCATTATCACTTCCATTCTTCTGAGGTTTCATAGGAGGTGGTGTTCTTCTGTTATCTAATCCATTATACCTGCAAAACTTCTCTATATGTCTTGGATTATTTTTTTTGTAACATATAGGTGGTCTTCTTTCTTGATTAGCTTGGAACTTACAGTACTTCACAATGTGTCCAATGTTGTTACATTTGTAGCATGTAGGTTTCATTGTAGGTTCTCTTCCATTGTCTTGTCTATAACTATCTTTTCTGCATTCTGTCTTCTTGTGCCCATATCCATTATAGTTAAAACAATAACCAGAAAAATTTCTAAAGGGGGCATTACCTCTTGTTGCCAAATTTTTAGTCTAGGGTCTTTAAGGTCCTAGGGGGTAAAATTTTTCTTTGGTGACCTACTTCTCATTGATCTTGAAACCTTCCCCTAATGTGCTTTTTAGATAAATTATTTTCCTTGCCTATTTGAGCCTAGCAGGTTTTCAATCTTTCTATTTCATCTAGTGTTTAGGTGATTTAGGTATGTCAAGAAAGGGGTGTCATAGCATCTTCTGAATGAGAAGTAATCACCCTCATTTATGTAATGCTCAATGTGTTTTTCTAAAAGATAAACATGTGGTTTACATAAGCTTTTGTTAGTAAAAAGAGTTTTCAACTCTCAGAGATTTCAAGTTGAGTATTGGTGGTGATCATGTAGCATCTAGAAAATTTGGTCTCAAAGGTGCAACCCTGACACAAGTGAAAAGAGAAAAAAGGAGGTTAAGTGCTCCCAACGGAAAAGAGGTTGTGTAAGTGCGAAAAGGATAAAAGGTGAAGCCGTCGGGATACTTTTTCAAAACAAAGGAAATAGGCTTACGGGAAAAGTATTCTCTTATGTTCTTTTCCCACACAAGGAAAAATGGTCTAATGTTTAATCATTTCAACATCAGAAGGAAAGTATGTTCTTTTTCCACAAGACTAAGGATTTGTTTCAGCAAGTGGCTAATGAACATAAAGTTAAGTGTAAGCTTGAGGATTTTGAGGCTGTTATGTTCTCCAAAATGGGAGTTCAAATAGCCATTGATTATCAAAAATTAAATGCTAATCCTAATGTTGCGTCTGTTAGGTCACCTTAATGCCATTCATGTGGTTCCAATGTTTGGATCTTTGTAGCTATTTCTTTAGCATTCACCATCATTTGTTGCTCACCATATTTGTATAGAAAGCCATTTGTTTTCACTCATGTTCTCAGTTTTATAGTAAATGGAAGTTAAGGCTTCTGGTTATGACATATTAATTGGTATTGAGAGTGAATTGAAATAATTTTCTGACACATCTCTAAGATTATTTGATCTCAGAGATTTGCACAGAAGATTGAATTCTCACCCAATTCACCCTATTACACAGAAGCTCAAGGACAGCGGTTTGATAGAAGCTATAGGGTTTCTAATGGTAGTTCAAGCTCTTGAGCTTGTCAGAGAATGTTTTGAGAAATACAACCTAGTGACAAAGCAAATCATGTTCTCAGATCAGTCTATTTTTTTGATGATTGACAAAACCCTAATCCAATCCACTTTCGGCATTCAAGCGAAAGACGTATATTGCGACATCAACTTTGGTTCATCTGCGTCTATGTTCAATGAAAAGAAGACTCTAAGGAGGGAAGACATACAGAAGACCTTGTTCCAGACCCCTCAATCAAAGAAAAGTAAGATGTCAAAGACTCTCTTTGGAACAACCCTAAAGAGGGAAATTGTTGAGATTCTGGCCCTACTGACTAGATTGGACCGAAAACCCGAGATCCTAGATCTTGTTTAACATAATTTCTTCCTTGTTCAAGTTGTCTGCGTAGAAAATATATTCATTGATTGGGCATAAATCCTATGTGAGAAGCTAGCATCTTAGATGAGCTCTTGTCAGAGATTCAAACAATTCTACATGTCTTCATACTTGACCTATGCTCTGGCGACTCAGCATATGTGGCACGGCTTACCAGCAATCTAGAATTTTGACAACAACACCAAAATATATGAGTTCTACTCGAATCTAAAATTGCATCAGAGCTTTGAGAAATATAGTGCTTTGAATGATGTATTCACAATGAGAATATATCAGGAACTTCAAGGTTGCCCAAATAGAATATTCTCACTAGAGGCCATCTTGACAATCAGTCAGTATGGATGCTCTTTCATCCAATTCCCGAGTTTCTCTTATCTTTGGATAGGAGGCTTGTCCAGATTTCCTAAGAGGCTGCCCCAGTATCCTGAAGATAAGGTGGTCTTGGTGGAGCTCTACTAATATATATTGGAATTGAACACTCTATGTTCAACTGTGAAGAAGATCGCCAAAATTTCCTTCCCTGTGGTTGTTGGTCCATATTCCTATGCATCTAGATCTGATGCCCAAAATTTGGTAAAGAGCTTTGAAGATAAGATCAAGCTACTTGATTATGAGGTTCTTAGGCCTCAATATGATCCTATGGGTTTTTTTAGAGATAACTTGAAGCTCGGATATGCCTATAGACATGTCCTGGATATTGAGGATTTTTGGGCCAAATGTTTTAATGAGTATCAGACACAGGAGAAATTGTGGTCCTGTTTAACTTTGGATGAAATTACAATATATAATAATGTCATTGATGTATCTGATCAAGAAGATGATGGCCTCTTCATGCATCCTTCATCCTATGATTAGATCAAAGTGTTTCCCATTACTTCCTCTCCACCAAATGGTCCAGTGGTTGATTCATTGGAGCTTCTCATGAGAGGCATTATCAAGAGAACTGAAAAGTGGGTGGAATGGACCAGAGTGCAATAGAAAAGAACTTCTAATGCAAGTTCATTCAGAGGAATGACTTCAAGAGCTGAGCAATCATATTTAGCAGTTACTTCTTCTATGGCACCATCAGTTTCAGCAGGTGCAGCACAATCCGTCGGGCAAGGAGGTGACCAGCCCTCAGAAAAGAATGTTCCCATCACTCCGAACTGTGGAGGTGGTTCACTCCAAAATATTACAAATGAAGAGGATAAGGAAGAAGATAAGGAAAAGAAGAAAGAACAAGAGGTTCTCGTGACCAATCCTCCCTCACTAATTCCATTTATCACCTTGGATGACACAAACCCCATGGATGGTCAGGACTCCTCTCAGCCGGTAAACACTCTAGCCCTTTCGGTGACTAAGGTTGCCTCCTTCCGTATTCCACCTCAAGACAAGCAGACTCCTCTAGTGGCCTGGAAGCTATTTGATCCTACAGCTCTTTAGTCTACAATAAAGGTGTTATCAACAGACTCATGGTTGGAAGAATTCATTGAGATGAAGAAGAAACAACATGAGGAAGCCATTTCTTCAAAGGACCTAATCCTTAAGGCAGCCTCATCTCAGCCACCAAAAAAGAAGGTGAAGAAGAAAAATTTCATGGTGGCCCTTTCCCATGATTCCACAACCAAGCATATGTTAATGGAAATAGAAGAGCCACAGAAAGAAGGAAAGTTTCATCAACTTTCAACTCAAGATTTCCAGATAAAAATTGTGGACCTAGGAGTGCCAGTGCATGACTCATTAGTGAATATCTAGAAAACCACCAATGAGTGGATTGAGGATAGGTTAGAAGAACTCTGAGTAGACAAGGAAGTCCTCAAGTGTGCAAATAAGGAGCTAGTTGAGTATATTAAATCTTCTCTTGGCAGTACTTCATCTTCTCAGTTTGACCCCAATGTGGAAGAAAATAAGAACTTGCTATTGAAGTTGCAACAAGAGAGACATTTTGGGCAAATTGGCAGAGCATGGATAGAGGCGATGAAGGTTCAAGGCCCCATTATCATTGAGAATTTGGGGAACCTTCTACTTGATGTAGACAAGTTGAAGGATGCATCATCAAAGCACCAAGAGACCATTTATAATGCATCCACTGGATTGACAGAGCAACTAGCCACCTTGCAGGAGGTGATTGATATAAATACTAGTGTTGCAACCTCCAATGGTATCCTCAAGACTGGGTAGGAGCCATTGTTTCATTAGAGGCAGTCTCTGGAATTTGTGATTGAGAGCTCAAGCAGATCAACAAATGAACTCAAGACTATGATTGAGTTAGTGCAAAAAGAGATGGACAAACTTTTTGAGTTTTTGAAAGTTTTGCACATGAAATCTCAAGTTTCCAGAAGTGACAAGTTGGTGAATACAGAGTGAATGAAAACTAAGTTTCTTTCTTTCATAGATGATATTGTGGATCCGGCTAACTTCCAAGTGTCAAGAATCAGTGAGCTCTCCATGATAGATGCAATGATCAAAAAGGAATTGGAGAAGCTCCAATCCTGGATTGCCATGTTAGATGAACTGACAGAAATGCATGATTTTTGGATGATTCAAGCTGACAATATAATCATTCTGAATTCTCAAGAATTGGGCAAGGTAACAGATGCAATGAAGGCTTACAAAGGAAAAGTCATTACATAGAAGAAGGCATAGAATCTGTTGACCTATGTCGTCTTCCCAATTTTTGTATATTGTAGCCATTTTGGGCATTTTTTTAGCTTTGTCAATTTTTGTAACTGACCTGGTTTATTATTATAATGTTCCTCTAATAATATTGTAAAGAGGCAATAATTTTTGTAACGGGTCATTTTCTAAGAAGACCTATATATGTAAATTTCTATAAAGTAAATAAGATCAAAAAAAATTACTTTGGGTGAACCCTTGTAGCTGGGACTACTGTGTGCAACTCTAAGTTTGAAGTGATTTTTGTTGTTCATCTTAGTTAGTTGTGTGATGTTTTGAGTGAGGATGCTAATACGGGAAATTGAATGAATAGTGATGAACTAGGTTTTGTTATTTTCATTCAGTGGATTATATGTTTACTGTCTTCAACATAAGCACTATGTTTTCTTTACATTGAACATCTTAGTTTGATAGATCAGTTCTTGCATAAGGATTTGGGAAGAGGGTTAATAGAGAATGAGATCAAGATAATCTGGGTATTGTCGAGGTTTCACAATATTAGTAATCTAGGAATTGCATTGTTACACCTCTTTCTTCATCTCTACTGGTAGTTGGTAGTTTTCATTCATCCTGCACTGCATAATAGTTTGCATTTCAGATTGCATGTCATTGAGCAAATCCTCATTCATTGCCTAAGTTGTTTGAAGCTTTTAGCAACTTGGTTAAACCTCTTCTGCTCTCCGGTTAAGAGCATACCCCTAAAAATTGAAAGACAAAATTCATTGCATATCTTTCACATAAGGGATACTGTACCTTTCAATTCAGGGGTCATTGATAGATTCCTACCATTGACCTAGTCTGTGGTTACTTTTTGTTCTATGAAAGCCAACATTGGGTATTTTCAAGAGTCATTATATAAATCAAATTTAAATTAGACAAACTATAAACCAACACTTCTACAGTCTCTCTTCATGTGTCCAAATATGTTGCAACCAAAGCATCTGCCTCTAAAAGGTCTGATCTGCTCTTTAGGTTCTTCAATAGATGGTTTCTCAGCATCAATCTTCTCATCTGATTTCTCTTCTTGATTCTTTGAACATCCATCTCCATTGAAGCCAATACCAATCATGTCACCTTTAGGTTTCTGCTTGTCTAGTTTTTCATCAATCAAATCACTGCTGGTGTGAAGTTTCTCAATATGTTTCTTTGCTTCAGCAAGTTCACCTTTCACAATCTAATTGTGTTTCTCTAATTCCAAGTATTTGTTCTTGAAGCTTTCAGCTTCATTCTTCATTTGATTCAATGCATTGTTTAAGGTTTCTTCAACTTTCTTCTTATCATCCTCTTGCATCTATATTTCTTTAGCCATATTCTTTTTCTCAAGCTTCGGAGTCTCAATCTCTTCTTTCAATTGCTTCACCTGATCTGAATTGTCCTCATCTAAATCCTCTTTTATCTGAACCACAAGGTCTTCTCTCTAACTTCTAGAAAGTTCAAGTTGTTCTTTAAGTTTCTTTATCAATTTCTCATCTCTTTAGAGGTTGAACTTCAATTCACCATTTTTGCTTTAGCATTGTCAAGGTCTTCAAGTGCAGCTTCAAAGTTCTCATGTAAACTATTCAAATCCATTATGATCTCCCTCAAGCTGTTAGATTTTCTGTCAAAGGGCCAAATGCTTTGATACCAATTGTTAGGATTGGATTATACTGAGAGGGGGGGGTGAATCAATATAATAGCACTTTAAACTAATTCTCCTTTAACTTAAACCTTAATCATACATTTGTAGTAACGTAAAGAACATAATAAAATTACACAATACTCATAACACAAAGATTTGTTTACGAGGAAACCCTGGCCAAGGGAAAACCCCGGTGGGGATGATACCCACAAGCATGTACTAAAGTATAATGTCCCTGTAAGGAGACCTAGCCTTGTTAGGAGCTAAATATTACATAGTGCATTTCCTTGTTAGAGGAATAACAACCCTATTAAAGGTTCACAACACCCTGTTAGGGGATTCTAAGCTTACAACTCTTATAATGTAATTTTGTTACAAAAGGTTCTCAGTCATGAACAAAAAAAGAATCACAAATGCTTTGATAGTTCCTTTATAGCTCTGCCATGCTCTGCTCTTCCATTCGCATGTTTGCCCTTCTAGATAAAATAATACACATACATACACAATCTTTACCAAAAATATCTTACATATATATCTCTCAACTTTACAAAGTCAGCTCTCGGTATGAATATTACAAACAATACTAAGTCAGCCTTCAATACAAAATACATTTAATATAGTAAATATCAAATGCATAGTCAGTGCTCTTGCATAGTCAAAATATAGACTATCAACAACAAAAATACAACTTTGATTCCCTGGAGTCCAAGTTATACTCCCTTATTCTTTGCTATTGTCCAACTGCTCTGTAATATCGTTGTTCTCTATTGTCTGTCAGTCTTCAAATCCTTATAACTCATCATAAACTTAACCAAATCTAAATCGATCTTAGGTGGAGGTCATACATACTTCATATTGTCTTCCTCTAAGCTTGCATGCCTTAAGTCATCGATTTCTGTCTTTGACATCCAAAACAATACTGTATCCCTGCTTCTATACTTAGTCGATTTTAGACATACCAAAACATAACTTCAAAAGAATCGATCTCAAACCTAGATGTGTTGCCATAAATGATAACCAAAAATTGAATCACATTTCCAAAACTGATCACTTGCCAACATTATCTCCCCTATTGAAGGAGAAGCCATGCTCTTACTAGTCCCAATAGACAAACTCTTCACTACCCTTTTATGTTTTTTGGGAGGGGGGGATGCCTCTTCCTCCTCATCCTTAGTATTCCAACCCTCACCCTTAGAACTAACACTTTCTTCCCCCGCATCCTCAAAGGAAAAGAGATACCTAGTAGGTTTATCAAAAACCCTAGCCTTGAAATACTCATAGATAAGAAAAATTAACCCTTGATGAAGAACGAGATTATTGTGGGGATTATTTTTAATGTTCCATAATACTGGCTTCAGAGAAGAGAGTAAATAAAAAGGAAATGATATCTTCACCTTGTGTCTAAAATTATTGAGCATAATGATGTGGTAATCATAAACCCTCATGAACACGTCGTCTAGAGTGAAGAATTCCATGATGGCTTTGAAAAATTCCCTCCAAATGAGTTTAATTTTCTTAGGCTTGAAGTTGGACTTATTAACCTTCACCAACTTGCCTTCTCCCTGGTCATCTTGGGGAACTTCTTCATGAAATTAGATTCTTGTGATTGCATGTTTGTTTAATTTTCAAAGAGGATTATTAATGATTGTTATGATTACCTTGTAAAATTTGACTACAATGAACTTGTGTGTGTTAACTATTTAATCATGGTTTCAATGCATGGATTATAGGATCATATGATGTTTATGGTGTATGAAATGAAATTTCAATATATGTTTAATTTTACTGGGTATATTAACATGCGTATAAAAGTGTATAAGTGGTCATAGAATAATGGAGGTTTTCCCAAGGACCCTATGTGAATATTGTGAAACAAGGCATAGCCCATGTGGAAGGGCTAGTGCCTCATTTGTAATGTGAAATGTGTTTGTAGTGTGAAGGTTTGATGAGTATGTGTCAATAATTTTTGTGCCAAAAATTATTGTGATTTAAAAGAGCTATGTTCTATTGTAATGTGTATATGTCACTTGTGAGTAAATGTTTTCAAGTGTAAATGTGGATGTAATTTTGTATTGTACTCATTTTAATGAGTCAATTTACAAGTGAAATATTGTAAAAAGTTAAAATGATCTTATAATTAAAGTTTCATAAAAATAATCAACGTAGTGCGGGTTAAAGCAAGTCTTGTTGGGGAAAAGAGTTTGTATTATCCCTATTCACATTGGCCTGAATACACCTTTTAGGGTGTTGTTGGAAATCCAAAAGGCCTTGGTTAGTGTTCCATTACCATTTTTAGCTACCCAAGAGAGGTACCTTGAGATTGGGGGCCTATCCAAGGCCAACACTTGTTGATTTGATAAGAAATGTACACTAAAAAATATGGCAAAAATTCAAACCTTGGGAAGTGGGTTAGATGTTTGAGTCCTCACACATCATAATTATGAATGGGGGATAATGGGTTAGTGTGACCAATCACATTCATCTCCTTCCCTTGCCTTGTAATCCTTTGTTGGAAATAGGTACAACCTTGGTCTCCCCAAAATATCTTTCTAGGAACAAAGTTGTAGGAGTGAAGAAGAGGGTGATACTTATTACCTTCTTCTTAATGGAATTCACAGAGGGGGAGAAAAAAATGGATAAGTAAGAAGGGTAGGGGTAATAGTTAAGGCTCATATGTCTTAGAATAAATATGGCTCTTGAAGGTTTCTAAGAAGGTTGGGAGAAAATAGAAGGCTTAGCTGTTGAAATAACTATACTTACTTGAGGTTGGTAGTCTTTGTAGACGTCCAAAATCGTCCTTATATTAATTTAATTAATATTCCCATAACATTATAATTAATTATAATTAATTATATTTGTTATATTCTTCTATCTATTTAATTAAATTTATTTAATTAAATACGATTCATGCTCCTAAGTATTTAAATTTAATTTAAATACTACCCCTTTTAATGTATTAATCTTATTTAATACATTACCCTCCATAAATCCCCTTTTAAATAAATTTTAAATTTATTTATTCCCCCACATTTCTAATATTATTGTAAACCAAGATTAAACTTAATAAGACCTATTAATCCTACCTAGAAACCTACTCTATTCCTACCCTACCCCACCTATTCCTCTTAATAAACCTACTTCCTCACTTAAACACACACTAATCACACTTAAAGTGTGATTCCTACTCTTTTTAGCACTAATAGAATGCTCCCACATGTGTGAGCAACTACTCAAAAAGGAAGCCACCAACTTCCTTTAATACAACCACTCTTTTGTCCCCCACTCCATTATCCAAGTGTTTCTCACACATGTGTGAGCAAACCTTGAGCCACTCAAAACTTAAAGGCTTGAGTTGACTTTTGCATGGCTTGTCCTCTTGCCCTTGTGTCCTCTATGTGGAATCTATGTGGATGCCACATATGATCCACCTCATTCAAATCTTTCTCTTCCCTCCAAAACTCTATAAATAGAGGTTCTTACCAAAAGCAAACCATCTTCATTTTATGCATTGTTATCATGTTAAAATAGTTTTAGAATTCTTAGTTCATTTTCATGCTTTCATACTTTTAGTCCATAATCTAGAAATCATATGATAGGATAAATGGAATGAATCTAGTTTTTAGTTTTTGTTCATCTTGCACATCAATCTTAGTGTAGCTTTTGCATACATTACATCATTTGTGATGGCTTTGAGACAAGTTCCTCATACTTGTTCTTGAA
>MU227961.1:952102-989362 GCA_018584345.1 Thuja plicata | reverse complement strand
AGGCAAGCAATTGAAGAGGATATGAGGATAAGAGAAGAAACATTGGATAGTCTTCTCCCGGTGTGCTCGCATGATGAGAAAGTCATTTTGTTGGATTTAGTAAAGTCGCACCTAAGAACCAAAACAATAATTCTTCATATCATGAACAAGGATTATGATTTGGTCAGTGAAGAGAATCATAAAGCATTTGAGAAGGTATTTCTAGATAGACATATGTATCCATCAACAATACCTACAACTAAGGCAACTCCAATTCCTCCTAAACAGGTTGCAGAACCAGTAATTCAGAATGCACCTAAGACAGGTCCACAGGTTTCAGTGCCCTCAGTCTTAATAGCCTCTGATACAACAAAAGATTCAGGGGATACTATAGTGATTGATGATATCAAGATATCTATGACCACTTCTGATAATGATATCGATAAAGTTGAAAAAGTATTTGTAAACTCGGAAGAGACAGAGAAGGCATGCACTGATGATACATCTTTGCAACAAGATAAAGTTCCCTCTATAGATTCAACAGACTTAAACAAAGAGGAAGATAATAAAAATAATGAGACAACAGTCATGGAGATCCCAGTTAAAAGTGAATGCATGGATACTAGTTAGAATACAATAATCACACCATCCATTCAACCATTTACCTCATTGTTGTCAAGTTTAACTCCTAACTCAGCAAGTCTGGATACTTGGGGAGAAGAAGACCTGATCAAGATCAGTGTCTTAACCATGGAAAAGGCCAAAGAGAAATAGGTTATGAGGAATCCTCTCTTCTTAGAATCAGTAAACATCCTAAATGACCTAGTACCCATGGACAAGAAAGTAGCAAAAAGTGAGTCAGTTGATGATGTAGACAGTATACTAACAAGCTTCAAAGCACATTTTACAAGCTTAGTAGACTCAACTACTAGAATTGTAGAAGATGACTACAAAAAGGAAAGGTTGAATGAACTAGTAAAGAATTTTTCCTTAGATTTAAAGTCATTGAAGATTGGTCAGTCTATGTTGAAAGAGTTGGCAACTAAAGGTAGAAATGTAATAGCCAACTGCATGGACAGTGTGAAATTCACCTCTGAACATATCAAGAAGATAGAGGAGGTAGATATCTTGGTTGATAGTATTAGGAAATCAGTTGAGACATCCATGCAATCCATGAACATCTGTAATAGTATCTATCAAGGTCATCTTGAAAAGATAGAAAAAGCTAAAATGGAGATCAATAAGATAAGGAACCGACAGACTCAGTTGAGAAATGCACTTGCGCCCTCCTTAGCAGTTCTAGATGAGAACATCAAATAGATTGATGACACTATTTTCACATATGATCAAGGTCCCTGCATGGACCTGATAAAATTTGAGAAGCTCACTTATGCTCTATGCGTCCATCTCCAGACAGTCGATGCAATGAAGGCATTCTGGCAGCAAGAGATAAAGAATCTTCAGGTTGTATATCCAGATGTATATATGGAGTAAGTATCTAGAGACTTAAAATTTTGACACCTTTATCATTAATTTCAAAGGGGGAGTAATATACAAGGAATATGTGTATATATGAGGAGTAATATATATTATAAAGTTTAATGATATACAGTTTTGGGGTGTTAGTCAATTTTGAGTAACTTGGCCACATTCCTTTGTTGCCATCAATAACAAAGGGGGAGATTGTTGGCAAGTTGACTCCTAGGGAGCATATGGCTTATTTTTTGCTTTCATTATGGAAACAAAGTCATATGAATTTTTGAACAATAAACTATGAAGTGAAAATTGACTAAGTGCAGAAGACAGAACAGAACAATGACTTGTAGTCGATCAGGGTATTAGCGCACGTGCGTACGACCACATCAAGATATGCGCATTTAGAATTAAGCTCTATGGAATGTTATTATGCTTACTGTATACACACATGGTACAGAATGGTAGTACAAAAAAGTACAAAAAGAACAAGTACACTAGTAGTTTAGAATACATAGTATGAAGCCGACTTCATGATTTTGATTAGCGTGTAATCTTTTGTTATGTAAAGGCTAAGCGCCTATTGTAATAAGTTTTTTATCATGTGTTAACCATTTTTTTAAACATGCTTAAGCCAATTTGTTTGGAAGTGTTGTGTATTATTTTTTTGGGCCGACTAAGGTCTTGTTTATAGTCGCGTTTATTCAGGCATAAATATATATATATGTAATGCAAAGATACATTTGAAGTGTCATCAAAATAGTCAAAGAAGATGTATAGTAGAGCAGTATGAAGATATTAGTATGAGATAGAGCCCTTAAAGAAGTTAAGAGCATAAGCACATAATTGGAACTGATCAGACATCTGTGTCATATACAACAGTTCACTTTTGGATATAGTGCATATCTATTCTTAGGAGGTTGTAGCCTTCTTTCTCTTTGAGAAGTGAGCTCTTGGACAATGAGTCCTCACCCCTAATATGGTTGTCTTTAAAATACTCCTAACATGGTCATACCCTTAACCAGGTTTGTACTTACAATGTAAAGACAACTCCTAAAAGGGAAAAGGAACTCTAACAGGTTCATTATACTAGTGCAATATTTGTGGGTACTAATTCCCACCGGGGTTTTCCTCTAATCAAGGTTTCTCCATAATCGTATCAAGTGTTATGTGTTCTTGTGTTAAGCTTCATTGGATGTATATTTGATTTATGTTTAAGTTTTTGAATTTGAATAATTAGCTAAACACTGATTCACCCCCCCCCCCCCTCTTAGTGTTCCAAACAATTAGGCTACAGATAGCCATTACTGCCAACAAAGCTTGAAAGTTGGCTCTTAATGTGAAGATTGTCTAATAGTTGTGGGAGGTCAATTGAGGACTACATGATATATAATAATTAGTGTCTCATGATTTGATCTTGCAGCTGCAAGAGAGTTGCTTCCAAATCCATATCTACATAGTATGATATTGTTACTAACGCTAGCTACATATTCAAATTTTGGCATATAGAAATTTGTATGATTAAAGATAATCAGATATTTTGAAAAATAATACAATAAAATAAAATTTTCAATTAAATCAAAATATGCCTCACTCTTGATAGACTTCCATGAACACAATGCTATGCTCCCTTTTCCTCGAACCTCTTTTTTCTTCCAAATACAAACAAACATAAAGGAGGTCATAATTTAGTAAGAAAAAAAGGAACGAGGGAGCCTCTGAGTAGGATTTATAATCTCTCTACACTACCTGAGTTGCCTCCTATCCTAAGAAACTTAAGGGTTTCTCAATTGGGAAATCATTTTATGTTTTAACTTTTGGTAAGGTAGGAGGAACATGTCTTGGTGAATTTGTAATGTATGAGGTGTTTGAGGCTAAAAGAAGTCTAGGTCAAAGTTTCCATGACTTGCTAATGGTGTATAGAGATTATGATTGTTCCTGATAATTTTCCCATTATGGAGAAATTTCAAACACTTATAGATAGGAGAAGAAATAGCTTTCATGGAATTAAGCCAAGGACGTCCAAGTCTTACTTATAATTTATTGGAAGTTGGGATAAAAATAAAGTGACATCTAAGCACTTCTTACCAATTTCAATGGTAAAGGCGATAGAAATATGGCTAGGAAAAAATAAATCATTAAAAGTCTTAATCATCACATCAGACTTATCATAGGAGTCTTGATGAAATTGTCTTAAAAAATATGTTTCTTAGTTATAAAATTCATCATGCAAATAGGATCAATAAGCACTACTTGAGAGAAATTAAAATTAATCTTTGACAAAATGCAAAGAGGACCATCAGGTGCCTGAATAGTCTCCTTGGGATCAAAGGTAATGCAAGGCTCAGGTGTAGGATTAGGTTTGAATTTGGGTTTACATATTGGAGAGAAATTTCTTAGTCTAGAGCATGCTAAAACTAAAATTAGTTACCAATAATGTAGCAAAAACATATGTGGCCCTACTAATAGTGAAGCTATTCAAGAAATTTTTACTTCCCAAGCTACACCTTGAAGGAGACTTACAAATAATTACTAATGAAATCATTGAAGAAGGAGATGACGATTAGAAAATTGGCAAGATAGTCAAGGTGGTCCATCAAATACTTTCAATGACTACTAGTTTTATAATTTTGCATGTTAGGAAAGAAATAAATATAGAAGTGGATGGATTTTTGAATTTGTAGTAGAATTAGATTGGGAAGTAGAGATAACAAATGTTGCTAAAGATAGTGGTGATAATTAAAATATGAAAATGTTTAATGAGGAAGGTACGACCTCTATGTTTGGAGTGTAGGAATGAAAAAATCTTATGGGAATTTAATTTTGACAAGGTGGCATGTGTGTGAAGTTAGGATTTCATTCTTTGAGATAACACTACCTTCTTACCTTTATTTCTCAAGCATCATGACTCTCATTCTCCATGTACACATGAGTGGATTGTGAAAGGTTATTTGAAAGGTATATGGATAGAAAGATGTAGGATAAATTCTCCCTTCATATAAAGAAGTCAATGAAATATTTTTAGAGATGTATCTCACAAGAGAGGTTGTACACATCATTCTCTTTCAAGACAATAAATTCATGCTCAAAATCAAGATCATCTTGGGTGATGATTTTTCACAGGAAAAATTCTGATATCAAACCAATGTCAACATTTCATCTTTGTTCATGGCATGGTACCTTGAACTTGGATCTAAGGAAGACATAAATAGAATCATGTTGTAGTGTGTGAGAAATGAATGAAGGGGAGGGGTGGATTCTCTACTCCTAAATGTGAGTCCATGTGTAGGGTTTGTAGTTTCAGGAGGAAAGTTACGTGTTAGATAATTTCATCCTCTCTACCCATTCCTCCTTTAGGGAGAATATGAGGACAAGGAATTAAGGAGAGAAGCAACTCAAATCGGTCCTATTTACCTCAATAATTAATTTCTCATAAAAAATATCATAGTTTGAATATTATGAGAGGACCCGGCTATGGAGATCTAAGTGGGTTGCAAGAGGTGTCAAGATGATGAAGAGGTTGGATAGTGGGAAGTAAAAACACAAATGCATAGATGGCTTTGGTTGTACCTACTAGTGGTGTCGATTTACCAAAGTAGGGTTTTAGATGGTTTCTCATTATTTCCTCTATTTTATCTTAAAACAAAAATTCTGCTTTAAATTTTTATGTTTTAGCTTGATCATTTCATTGTTCTAGTAGTGTAAAAAGATTCATCTTTTTCTATGTAATTGCAATGGTTTTTTGTATGTACTTGTAGGCGCCTGACTAGGGAGTTATGCTTGTTTCTTTCTTATATTTTGATCCCTCCCTCTGAGTAATCTAATATGGTTGGGGGTTCTTGATGTTTATTTTAGAAGGGACAAGCCATCATTGTATTTATGTAATTATTCTTTTTATTAAAACAGGTAAACACTTTGACCCAAAGCTATGAACCAGTGAGGCCACAAATGGGGGACTTCATCCCCAATGGGATTTGAACCTTGATGGAAAGAGACCAACATAAAAACTTAACCATCACAACATTCCAACATTGGAAATTATGTTATTTTCTTAACATTAATAAAAAAAATATAAATTTAATGATAAAAAAATATTGGTGGAAGCATAAAGCAATAGATTGGTTGGCTCAACGGTTTTGGTAGAATGAATTCACGCAAAGGATTGGTGTAGATTTGTTTTTTGTTTAGGAGGTGCAATAGATTTATTTCCATTATTATTGATACCTTCAATAGTTGTGGTATTATAATCTATGAGGTCTTAAACAAGATGTTTTAAATGGAAACATTTTTTTTGTATCATGGCTAGGTTGACAATGGTGTTGGCAAAAGGCTTTGGGGTCATAGGAAGTGAGTAATAGTTTTGAAGGTCAATTGGATTAATGGGTGGAAGTTTTAAAATATTATCATCAAATCAATTTTAATATAACATTATACAAATATTTAGAAAGAGGTGTAAAATTACAAGATGGTTTTAAAATGGATGACAAAGGAGCCACACTTGATATTCCAGTTGCCACTAGTACATCAACATTGTTTGATGGATTATTGATATTGATGAATCATTTGTTTGAATTTTTAAAAATTTTAAAATTCTGTTGAGTGGCATCATTCTTATCAACCAAATCCATTGAAGTGGATGAATCAAAATGGCTCACTTGAAGCACTTCTTACCAAAATATAACCTTGGAAATAGGGTTAAATAAGATGCATGAACAAACTAGGAAACTTAGGCCTATCTCCTATTACATTGGAAGGAAGATGATCCACTATACTCCAGAGGGACAAACCACTAGGTAGATACAGTGAACCTTCGCTATTGTTGAGGGTTTTTAAGGAATTGTTGATAGAGAAATATAATATTGGAGGCCAAATGGAAGGAATTAAAGGTTCTCTATGTGTACAAGGAGACTGAGAATAAAAAGATAAATTCTAGAGAGAATCTTGAACCAATAGGGTGCAACTGACATGCGATTCAAATTTGGGGCTAAAATGATGGGAATGGGTGCCCTTCTCGACCTATTCCCAAGAACAAAGTGCCTAGCTTGATTGGTTTCCAACATTTTGTCTTAAATGAATTGAAAACTATAACTCTTGACCTGATATTTTTGTAGTTTTTTTATGCATTTGTCACCTATACCTAAGCAAAGAAAAGAGAGAAAATGTTGTATAGAAAGGGGTTTGCCTAAGTCAAACCCTGATTTAGGATTTAACCTTGAACTAGATTAAATTGAAATATAATTGGAAGCACATTGAACCATAACAAAGAAGAGATTTGAAAAATAAAGTATTTATACCTCCATAAATGTTTTTGAGCCCATGAAGATGATTGAAATTGACTTGATGTTGACTTTATGAATAGGAAGATAATGGATGCCTTCACAAGATGCTTAGATATACAAATACTCCTTGTCTTTAATGCCTTGGCACTTGATCTCTTTCCTTAGAAATTGGAAATGCAAAATTATAGAGGAGAGATCCAATTGATTTGACTTGATTGTGTTTGTATGTCAAAATGGGGGAGGGAGGGTGGGTTGACTTTATACCTCTCACAATATTTTGGGGTGTAAAACTCAATGAGAGCCAACATGGGATTAAAATCCATGCTAAAATAATGCAATTGTTACACAATTTAAATTTGGGCTAGATCATCAGGGAATAAGGTTCCCTCATTGACCTATTCTTGGCAACGAGGTTCCCTAGACACCTCAATCCACTCAATTCAACCTAAAATTTAAACCCGAAGTCCCATTTGGAAAAGAAAGTTGAAATTGCATGTAATTTCAGTCTTGATCAAGTATATTAGGCATGGAAGACAAAGAACACTAAAATATGGCCTAATTAAGTGATAAATTGTATAGGGATGCAATTTATGATGCTACACTAATATACAAATTGATACCACCTCTTAGTACTTTATTATGATGTTAGGCACAAATGATATTATAGGTCCCAATTCTTTTAATAAGAAAAGATGCAACATATCATTTGTTTCTTAAGATGCTCCAACATTAGGCTTACTTCCTGTAAGGAGAAAGTTTGGGATGCTCATAAAAGGTGAGAATTGAAATATATTTTGCCCAATTATAGTGGGATGTTGAAAATTAAGATGTGTGGAACTCTACTTAGAGAGATAAAATAGGAGCTATAAATATTTAACCACTCGATGGAGGATACATTATCAATACCTAATGGGTAAGCATATGCCCTTTCTTTTTCATAATAAAATAATATAATATATCAAATACAAAGGTCCAATTTGGGTAAGTTAATAATGAGCAATATGTTGCTTGGAAAGGTTGAGAGTATTGAATGCAAACTTGGGATTAAGAATAATCTACCTCGACCTAAGAGCAGATATATCTTTATATTCATTCAATCCTATCATTAAAGGGTGAGATAATAGAAAAGAAAGTTGTTCATCTACAAGATGAATGATCCTATACAAGGTACACATTTTAATTTTAATAAAACTTTATATATAAGATAGTATAAAGAAAGTTTTCTATTAGTAAGAAATTGATAATGTTAATTGTAAGAGGTCTCAACCATTTATAAGGAGATTCAATCTAATCCATGGATTAATATTCTCATTTCCATTATGCTTGGGAGTATACTTGAAGGACATACATGGAAGCAAGCCAAGAGGAAAAAATTCAAGGACTTGCCCATCATCACAATTAAGAAGAGGAAGTCATTGGAAACTGAGATGTTGATATAAGATAATGAGACACTAGCAATGGCTATGGAGCAACTGAAACAAATGAGGCTCAAAGCGTGTAAAGATAAAGACCAATGGGTAAAAGTACAAAGTTGTATCACCCTTTAGGCCAACTTATACACACAAGTGAATTAATTGTTTCTAACTAAAATATATTTTTTGTCAAACATATGGTCTAGTTAGATTCATTATAGCTAAGTTAGATATGGACCACAACTTTTCCAATTGGAAATGTGTATTAAAATCATATTTTATCCCACTTTGGATCCAATTACCAAAAAAATGAAATTATTTAAAAAATAATTGATGTTTCAAGAACTCCTACTCTCATAAATAATATTATTTTAAAAAATATAAAAATACCCTTTTGTATATCTATAAGTGAAGTTTTTAAAACATAAATCTTTTAATATTTTAATTAGTTTTAATATGTTATAGTTTATTTTAATAGAAAGCCACCATCAACACTAAAATATAAGGTTGATTATCTTATCTAGGAAAAATATTAAAATTTATTTAATTTTTTTGAAAAAAAATGATGTAATAGAGAAAATAATCTATGTTAAGATGATATAATTATTTCCTATTTTGGGTAAATAATTAAGAAAAAAGGTTATGCCAAATGGAAAGAGTTGTATTTTAGTATATGCGAGTTTTCAAATTTATTTTAAAATATGTGTTTATAAAAAATAGTAAGAAAACATATCCATGTACTAAAGTTTGTAGTTATTAATACACATAAAAAAATTGTAAAAAAAGGTTAAATTTACTATATAAAGAGAGACGCTCTATGTAACATCAATTTAGCATTTTATTAGCAACCAAATTTTAATGTTTTGAATGCAAGGTTGAGAATATTGAATGCAAACTTAGGATCAAGCATAATCCACCCCAATCCAAGAGCAGATGTGTCAGTATAGTTAGTCAATCCTACTCTAAAAGGGTGGGAGGAAAGAAAACAAATCTAGTCATCTACAAAATGAATGAGCCTATACGAGGTACAAATTTTAAAGGTAATACAACTTGATATATAAGGTAGTATGAAGTTTTCTATTGGTAAGAAGGTGATATTATTAATTGTAAGAGGTCTCAACCATTTCGAAGAAAACTTATTCTAATACATGGATTAATATTTGTATTTCAGAGATTCTTGGAGATATACTTGAAGAATGCACATAGAAGCATGCCAAGAGGATAAAATCCAAGGACTTATCCATCATCATAATTAAGAAGAAGAAGCCACTAGACACTAAATTGTGGTTATCAGATAATGAGACATTGGCAAGGGCTATGGAACGACTAAAACAAAGGAAGATCAAAACACACATACCAATTTCCATTGGACCTTCATGCAACCTATACAAATGACAAAGGCAATTCCTCTCTAGATTTAGAGACACAAATTAGAAAAAATATCATCATTGAAGGAATTGTAACAATATCATGGATTACACTACAACAAATTTTGGGATAAAACATTGATTTACCTATTTTTAGATTCATAATAAGCTTACCACTAAAGTACTCATATAAGGTGTTCACCATTTTAAAAACTCAATGTGCTATGTAAAAACTTTGGATATACATCATTTATGAATCAGTTATCAGTGTATTTTAGGAAGAGTTATATGCATTAAGTAAATGTTTTTCATAAGTTATTTGTTCCCTTCAATGAATGAAATCTGAAAAGCAAACAAACTTACCTAAAGTGAAAGCCCATATTGCATCTTGACCTTGTTGAAATATAGACCTTATTATGTATGACTCATAGAGTATCAAGTTATCAATAATAATCATAGTTAATTATCGATATGAAGAAAATTAATTAGCCATATCATTCGACTTTTGAAGAAGTAATGGATGTGTACAATAAGAAATGAAGGGAACAAAATACTTAAGGAGAATTTTTCTCATTTTCCTAATGCACAATTGAAAGGAAAATGACCCGCTAGGCCCAAGTAGTACTTAAGCTCTAGGTGGGTGCAATGGTCCTTCTCTGAGGATGATTAAGATGAGTTGGATTTGAGGGGATATGATAGGATGATGCAAGATACAAGACTAAATAGGAAAGAATGTCAAGTTTCAGCATACACAAACTAACAGAAAATAAATAGGAACCTATAGTGACTTGAGGCAAAAACTAAACAAAAGTACTAACCTATAGTTTCAATTTGGAGCTAAATTGTAGGGTATAGATCACCTTGGGAATTCTATTCTCGGGTACAGATCTCTTGAGTTTCTCTGTACCTTGTACTTTTATCTGAAACTTTCACAGACAGTCTGTCAGATCCTGTACTTCCCATATCTGCAACGGTAGATTCACCACCTATTCCTACACATAGAAAAATGGAGAAAATATTGTGGACCGATGTTTGTCTTAGTCAAACCTCAATTGAGGAATCAACCTTGAAATGAAATAAAGTAAATAGAAACATGATGTCATATAGCAGATGTTAGATATAAAAAATGAAGTATATCATACCTTGGCAATGCAAATGCTTCTTGGAATATGATCAAATATGTTGATCAAGCAATAACTTTGAATTAACATAAAAAACACAAAATGGATTCATGAAAGTCAAAACCTTGTGTGGATGTTGTAGTTTTCCACAATGCTTGATGTGAGAGAGAGAGAGAGAGAGAGAGAGAGAGAGAGAGAGAGAGATGACTTGAAGGGTTTAATGAATATGGATGCTTGAATGTGTGTGGATCTTCTCCCTTGATGGTGGACTCCTTTTCTTGGCCTTCAATGAGGGAAAAAAGCTTGATCCATGGATAATCTTGAAGACACTTTGAATGCTTGAAATCTTGCTTGAGAATGCTAGGATGTGAAATCTTGAGTATGTATGGTTGAGAGTGAATGTCTATATCAAAATGAGGAGAGATGTGGTTCTTATATATCTCTCACAACATTTTAGGACTCAAAAATTGAAGGAGGCTGACACGGGTTCTAATATCCCACTAAAATATTGCAATGGGCCCCCGGTTTAAATTTGGGACGAAAACTCAGAGAACAAATCACCTATAGATATTTTGTATATCTATAAGTGAAGTTTTTAAAACATAAATCTTTTAATATTTTAATTAGTTTTTATATTTTATAGTTTATTTTAATAGAAAGCCAGCATCAACACTAAAATATAAGGTTGGTTATCTTATCTAGGAAAAATATTAAAATTTATTTAATTTTTTTGAAAAAAAATGATGCAATAGAGAAAATAATCTATGTTAAGATGATATAATTATTTCCTATTTTGGGTAAATAATTATGAAAAAAGGTGATGCCAAATGGAAAGAGTTGTATTTTAGTATATGCGAGTTTTCAAATTTATTTTGAAATGTGTTTATAAAAAATAGTAAGAAAACATGCCCATGTACTAAAGTTTGTAGTTATTAATACACATAAAAAATTTGTAGAAAAACAGATTAAATTTACTATATAAAGAGAGACGCTCTATGTAACATCAATTTTAGCATTTTATTAGCAACTAAATTTTAATGTTTTGAATGCGAGGTTGGGAATATTGAATGCAAACTTAGGATCAAGCATAATCCACCCCAATCCAAGAGCAGGTGTGTCAGTATAGTTAGTCAATCCTACTATAAAAGGGCGAGAGGAAAGAAAACAAATCTAATCATCTACAAAATGAATGAGCCTATATGAGGTATAGATTTTAAAGGTAATACAACTTGATATATAAGGTAGTAAGAAGTTTTATATTGGTAAGAAGGTGATATTGTTAATTGTAAGAGGTCTCAACCATTTCTAAGAAAAATCATTCTAATACATGGATTAATATTTGTATTTTAGAGATTCTTGGGGATATACTTGAAGAATGCACATAGAAGCATGCCAAGAGGATAAAATCCAAGGACTTATCCATCATCACAATTAAGAAGAAGAAGCCACTAGACACTAAATTGTGGTTATCAGATAATGAGACATTGGCAAGGGCTATGGAGCGACTGAAACAAAGGAAGATCAAAGAACACATACCAATTTCCATTGGACCTTCATGCAACCTATACAAATGACAAAGGCAAGTCCTCTCTAGATTTAGAGATACAAATTAGAAAAATTATCATCATTGAAGGAATTGTAACAAGATCATGGATTGCACTACAACAAATTTTGGGACAAAACATTGATTTACCTATTTTTAGATTCATAATAAGCTTACCACTAAAGTGCTTTATATAAGGTTCACCATTTTAAAAACTCAATGGGCTATGCAAAAAGTTTGGATATACATCATTTATGAATCAGTTATCAATGTATTTTATGAAGAGTTATATGCATTAAGTAAATGTTTTTCATAAGTTAATTGTTCCCTTCAATGAATGAAATCTGAAAAGCAAACAAACTTACCAAAAGTGAAAGCCCATATTACATCTTGTCCTTGGTGAAATATATACCTTATTATGGATGACTCATAGAGTATCAAATTATCAATAATAATCATAGTTAATTATCATTGTGAAGAAAATTAATTAGCCATATCATTTGACTTTTGAAGAAGTAATGGATGTGTACAATAAGAAATGAAGGGAACAAAATACTTAAGGATAATTTTTCTCATTTCCCTAATGCACAATTGAAAGGGAAATGACCCACTAGGCCCAAATAGTACTTAAGCTCTAGGTGGGTGAAATGGTCCTTCTCCGAGGATGATTAAGATGAGTTGGATTTGAGGGGATATTGTTAGAATAATAAGCAGAAAAATGCAAATATAAACACATGGAAGAGAACACAATGACAGAGATTTAATGTGGTTCACCCAATCCCTGGGCTACATCCACCAATAGCGAGTCCAATGTCTTTATTATTATCCAGTGATTACAATTTGAAACCTGCAACTCAATACCATCACAGGAAGCTACAAAAATCCCTCATACAATGAAAATCTTGAAACCCTAAGCCCTTTTCACAAGTATATTTGACCTAACCTAATTAGGGCAAAAAATACGTCGACTAATAGAAAATTGATGGTCGACCCTTTACAATATTATTAAGTCATTGTTAGCGTCGACCCCATCAGGGGCTTTGCCCCTTGACCCCGCCTGGGGCACTGCCCCAGGACCCCACAAGGGGCTCTACCCCTTGACCCTAACCTTGGGGGCGCTGCCCCCAAACCCCTGTAGATAAGTTTGGGGGGAAACCGCGCTGAAAGAACCTGAGTCTGATTAGGCTCCACATACATAACAGATATGATAGGATGATGCAAGATAGAAGACTAAATAGGCAAGAATGTCAAGTTTCAGCATACACAAACTAATAGAAAATAAATAGGAACCTGCAGTGACTTGAGGCAACAACCAAACAAAAGTACTAACCTATAGTTTTAATTTGGAGCTAAATTGTAGGGTATAGATCACCTTGGTAATTCTATTCTCAGGTACAGATCTCCTGAGTTTCTCTGTACATTATACTTTTATCTGAAACTTTCACAGACAGTCTGTCAAATCTTATACTTCCTAGATCTGCAACAGTAGATTCACCACCTGTTCCCGCAGACAGAAAATTGGGGAAAATATTGTGGAAAAGATGTTTGTCTTAGTCAACATGAATTGAGGAATCAACCTTGAAATGAAATAAAGTAAATGGAAACATGATGTCATATAGCAGAGGGTAGATCTAAAAAATGAAGTATATCATACCTTGGCAATGCAAGTGCTTCTTTGAATATGATCAAATATGTTGATCAAGCAATAGCTTTGAATTAACACAAAAACACAAAAGGAATTCATGAAAGTCAAAACCTTGTGTAATGGATGTTGTAGTTTTCCACAATGCTTGATGGGAGAGAGAGAGTGATGGCTTGAAGGGTTGAATGAATATGGATGCTTGAATGTGTGTGGATCTTCTCCCTTGATCGTGGACTCCTTTGCTTGGCCTTCAATGAGGGTAAGAAGCTCGATCCATGGATAATCTTGAAGATACTTTGAATGCATGAAATCTTGCTTGAGAATGCTAGGATGTGAAATCTTGAGTGTATATGCTTGAGAGTGAATATCTATATCAAAATGAGGAGAGATGGGGTGCTTATACACCTCTCACAACATTTCAGAACTTAAAAATTGAAGGAGGCTGACACAGGCTCTTATATCCCACCAAAACATTACAATGGGCCCCCGATTTAAATTTGGGACCAAACCTCAGAGAACAAATCGCCCATCACATTTTGTTCCCACCAATCAGGTCTCAGATTGAAATCATGGGTCCCAAATAACAAGGAGATGCCAAATCACAAAGCACAACTGATTTCAAGGTCAGAAAGAAGCACAAAGGCCACAAAATGGTAACATAGGGCCCATGTTAGCTAATCAATGATTGAAGGAGAGAACTAATAAATGAGTACGCCTAGAAATAAGAGCTCACATTGCTTTTTGAGGAAAATGAAATAACATAGGACCCATATTTGAATTTAGATGTTCATTATGTGCCATATGAAGTCTAATTATGCATGTTCAAATGAAAACACACTAAAGTGGGTGTTAAACAATCATGAAACTATATACACCAATAAGGTGCTTACAACTTATGACGGTACATGATGTAATTTGAAATACTAATTGGTGAAATATTTTTTAGCGTCTATTAATCATCATTCTTGCAATTGAAATATGTAGGGTTTAAATTCTTATGCAAATAATTTGAGTCTCTAAATTGTTGTCATTATGTGCTGGTTCCACCCAAAAAGATATATGCCAAATAGCTATAGAATTAAGTGTTGCGCTCAAACATGATCATGAGAAGCAATGTTAGGTTAGATCTTTAGCAATTGGAATATTCCAATATCTCATCTCCTTCTTAGCAACCCAATATAGACAACATGTGACTTGAGATGCAAACTTTTGTATTAATTAGTTTGGTTAATTATTGAATTTATGAGTTTTTTATTTAATTTTATTGCATTTAAGGTTAACGTTTGCCCTCATTTTTGAAATCTTATTTGTAAGATTTTAGGCATCCTTAGCCACTTGGCCCAATAGTTTTTATGTAGTCCTCAATGTTAGAGCCGAACAATTTCCCACCAAAGTTTCTAATTTGATTATGTCATGCTTACTCAATTTGAATTAATCAGAGAGGGCACGTGACGACTCATGGGCTTGTAAAGTTGTTTTACACGTCGTGCCATTTAAATCACGTTTTCGTTAAAAAGATAAGGAAATGATTATATACACCACTCTCTACATTATATCATTGTCTACTAATTTTCATGGTAAGTGGATAAGGCAATTTATAATAATAATGACCAAGTTGAAAATATGAAAAAATTATTACAATATGGATGACATGAGACAAGAACATATTAAATGAAGTCAAATGGCCTCATGAATTAGAAGGTCCTTCGCAACTCTTTATTTTATTTTTTTGATATATGTACGGTAGATAAAGCTTGATATAGTTTATATAATTTAAGTTTTAAATTAATACTTCTAGATAAAATAAGATTTTTAAATTGATATAATTTTTAATGAATAGTATACGTTATTATTTATAAAATAGAGTTATATATTTATAAAAAATGTAAATGAAAAAAATTATATTTCAAAAATTTGAGTGGTATAATAATTCAAAGTAAAATATAAATATAACAAATTGAATAGGTAGATTATGTTTAAACTTTATATTCTCTGTTTGCTTGTTTTTGGTACTAAGCACTCGTGCTGGGACTATAATTTTGTTAATTTGGTTTTTGATAGAGGTAGAACCGTAGATGACTATGCTTTGTTTTGTTTGTAGTTTAGGTTGGATTAATTTACTGTTAATTCTCCTCTAGTATGTTGCTATTGTACCTCGGGCCAACACCCTCTTGCTGCTGTTTATTTCAAAAATAAATTGAATAGGTGGATGAAAATAGTTACACTGGTCAAAAGTATAAATGAGACAACAATCCAAAATAAAATATAAATACAAGTTAATATATGAGAAAAACAAGAGCCTTAGGAGAGAAAGTAATTTTTCATATTCTCAACGACATCATGAACATGAAAAATAGAAAGAGTTGGTCAAGGGAATATGTCAATGTCTGGATAAATAGCATACCATTTCCAAAACCTAAGGGAGAAGAAAAACAGGAACAAGTGTACTACAACCATTCTCACTAAGGATAATCTCTTCTCACAAGAGGTGGAGAGGCCCAAGAACAAGCATTCGAATTTGTTGTACACTTAATGATGCCTACAAGGTGGTAATCAACCTTGATTGTAGATGAGACTTAAAGAGACCCTAGCAATAGAACATGGGGCATCACCCCAACAATCTAGCAACACCTAGGGTTGGGATACTTAAGTGCAATTTTATTGGCTTGCATTTGAATTTGTAGAATTGCATTGGAGAAAATTTTGGCTTTGGAAAAAAGAAACAAATTATGACCAATAGAACATCCAAAAAATAATATTGCATTTTGTTTCTTTAAATACTAAAAATAATCTATACCCTAAAAGTATGTCAAATATGAGTATATCTAGAAGGGATTCTAGGCCAATCTCCTGACAACATCAAACACCAAGAAAAAGGCTCAAGCTAAAAAGGCTTGAAAAACTATGAATCTCGGTGCACAAAGTTTGAGCTCTCAGACAAAACCAAAAAAGGTACTTAAGAGATTCCTAAGCAACAATGGGTCAACCTAGAACCAATGGGAAGGCCTTAAAAACAATACACCAACAAAGTGAGTAAGCTTTGGCTCAAGAATGTTTAACCAAATGGTGCAAAATTTGTGATCTATAACTATTAGTTAATATTGCAATAGTCTTCTCTAGTTTAAGATACATAGCATAGTAAAATGTGGCAAAAGTTAATAGCAACCTTAAGGATTGTAATTTTGAATGGTGTATTAGGATTGTATCATTTCTAATCTTTCCACCATGGTTTGTAAGACCGATCTCTAATTTTTTGAACCATAATTAGAGTAATATCAAGAATATTTCAAAAGTTTCATGATCTTGATTAGATAAATGAAATATTACTTTGACATTGGGCCACATTGAAAATTCTTATTCACTTTGGGAAGATATTCAAAAAGGGTCTTGATCCCCCTTTTCAAAAACCTGAAGGCATTAACCCTTGAATCTTAAGAACTTAATGATCCTTGTGATGTAACATAGAAGACCACTATATTTTTTTTTTATGAATAGAGAGATTGTTGTAAACTTTAGTGAAATTCCAAATAAGCCAAGGCTTGATGGCTTCTCAAGCTTGCCCAGTACTTTTCATCACAAAGTTCCCTTAGATTTGGATGGTTCTTTCATGTGAGAAAGATAAGAAGTCCAATCCCTTTCCTAGATGACCTCACACAAGGGACATTAAAATAAATGCAATGGAAAATCAGTTTTTTTTCATTCCTTGTTACCTTTTTAAATATCAAGTGATATTTTTGACACATAAAGACAAGCACAACCCTTGGTGTTGGATGAAAATTAATTCAAAACCAAAAAATCATGAGGGAGACAATAATACTCTCATGCAACTTCATGAAAACCCTTATGATCCTTAGAGGATCCCTAAGAAAATTCTAAGAATATTTTCAAGATTTAGCTAAGAAGCTTCATAATGGGCCTAATAATAACACGATAAACATGAGTGACTTCCAAAATATTTGAACAAACCTAGAACTTACTTATCAAGGTTAGAAGTTTAGTCATCCGAGATGACTAACTTCTTACTTTTGCAGAGAACAACTTACTTACGAGTGGTTGAAGAAGCTTTAAAACTAAAAGGGGTATCCAGAACTTGAATTCCATTTCTAATCCACTTCCACCCATAAGATTCAATCTAGGGAAGCTTAGGTATAAATGATTTTCTATCAATTTAATTTTTCTACCATTGAATACCAAAAATCAAGATGTTGCAAAAAATATCCAAGTACAAGATAACTTGGATAATATTGTGTTTCACTTTCAAAATAATGATAAAGAAATCATCAGCAAACCAACAATTCTCTAATTGAGTCGTGGAATTTAGTAATGAGTTTTTTCACCAATTTTTTGAGAAATAGAAATAGAAATAGATATCAATCAAAGGTATACTAATTTTATTTAGCTATTTTAATTTAAGAATTCATTCAAATACAAACTCTACCATAGCAAGGTTAAGATTTCCTTTTCGTCATCATTGTTGTAGCATTGATTCCCAACTAGGATTGTTTGACTTAGGGAAGCCCCTATACAACCCAAAACCATTTTTATCTCCTTGTGTATAGATACAAAGATCAACAAATAGGTTTTAGATTCATTTTGAGATGCAAAAGTCCAATATAGATTCATGCATGAGTGATTAAGAAAAAAACATCAGAGAGAATAGGGTGTCATAGTCCTAGTGATTTGGCCTGAAAGTTGATCTAGATATTGTTTGGGGGCTCCTAAGACCATTTTGTCTTCTGTTTTAACCTAGGAAACCTTGAAGACTATAGCGTTGATTGATGATGTCCAGCCATTTTAGCTCAAGTTTCAGACACATGTTCCTCTTTGCATCCCCTTTCTAGTTCCATACATCTCAAATTATACTCAGGTTTGTCTATGTATGTTTGTGTTGATTATTGTAAATTTTGCACCATTTAGCCTAGTTCTTGCACTTTCAATGTCTGAATCACATCCAAATCAAAAGAGGGATAATCAATCACCAATCAACCACAATTGGCCAACTCTCCCAAGGGTTTGAATTTGGGCCTAACTAATTGTTCCCCAATGTAATGGTATTAGGAAATGTGCTTCTAGTTTACATGTTTAGGCTAGAAGACCTCATTTTCCTACCATCCAAATAATTTAAACATTTTAGTTCCCACATAACTAGTAAGATAAAATCTTGATATTTTTTACCTTAACAAGTGGAAATCTAGATTTTAGAAACAAGGGACAAGAAACAATCAATAATCTAGTCTATGGGACAAAATTGCATGTGTAGTTTTGTCCAACATGAAAAAACTAAAAATTGAGTTAGTAAGTAGAGTGTCATAAATTATAACCCCTTCAAATTTCTGATGCAAGAGCATTTAACGATGACAAGGCAATCCTGCATCACCCATAAATATTATTTTCTAATATTTTCTATTTGATGTTTTTGCATTTCTGGATACCCATTTGGGCAAAATTGAGATTTCAACTCTCAGAATTTGACTGCTACATTTTTGGGTCAATTTGCTATTTTTATTTAAATTGCTACATTTTAGGGAAAATAGGCTATTTTATAGGAGAGCATGAATTATAAGTCATATGAGGACATGAATAAAAGGGAAGCTTTTAAATATAATATTACACACTCTGGAAGAAGAGTCAGGTTAAGAACATTCACCGTTTGAAAGTTATTACAATTTTTATGTTTCTAAAAATTTGTCAAAAAATCTTCAGAGTTAGGTTTGAGGCACTAAATGACCTCGTACGACCTTAAAATTTGGGGAACATATGTAGGCCCTCTATAGGGTTTTAGAGCACTCAAAATCTTTTCAACAATGCAAACACTTCATCAATCAGAGTCTCAGATCAAAAGTTATGCCTCTCGGAAGTTGGACTACTTTTTGGGAACTGCCTTGTTTTCAAACCTTATGCAAATTTGAATTATGAAACTTCTGTTTTGGCGCCCAACCGCCAAATTTCAAAATGTAAATTTCAATTTGGCTCCAAAACTAAAAATAGGTTATTTAAGTCCCATCTTTAAGGTGGAAAGGTAGTTTTGAGAGGAGGTATTGGGAGAAGGGTTTTCCTCCAGAATTTGAAAGTGTTGTAGCCTATGAGGCGTGTAGCTTTCTTTCTGATTGTAATGTGCATGTAATAAGCATCCTAAGTTCTACCCTCATCAATTTCACACTCCTTTTGGGCCCTTACTTGAGTTTTCCCTTTTCCTATATCATTTCAAGATTTTTTGGGTTCTATCCTATTTTAAATTTCAAAGCACCTTATTGCCTACTTAATAATTGTCAATCATAGTATAAATTCTAGATTTAATATTAGGGCCATATTATCTCACTTCCCTAAAAATAGGAGCCTATTTTTTCAAAATATGTGACTTAGCTGCATAGCCCAATATTTATTGGCCAAAATTTTGGAAGAGTAATGTGTTACCCTTAACATTACTAAATTTGGTCCCAAAATTGAGATATGGCCATTGTAAGTAAGTCAAAATACAAAAATACCTTAAGTACCCTATATAAGACATCACCTTTAATTCATTTCATTATCTCATCTCATCTTTCCAATTCGAGAGAAAATACTCTTCCTCAAGAGAATATATGAGTACAAGGAGCAACAAGCTATCTTCAAGCATATTTACATGGTGGTTTTGTTATAATTTTCCATCTTATTGCATCAACTTGGATGACTTATCTAAAGATAAGTGTATCATCAATCAAATTTATATTCATTTCATGTTAGCATTTAAATTCAAACATTTCAAATTTAGCATCCACCCTGCAAGGGTAAGCTCTCTTTCTAATAATCATTGTTGTAGTGGAGGTAAACACCTACCCAAGGTTTGAATTAGGCAATCCCTATATAGCCCAACACTATTTTCATCTACTTTTATGCATTTGTAGGCTAAGAACTAGGTTCCAAGATCAATTTGAAGGTACATAAGCATAGTGCAGATAGAGATAGAGGCAACTAAATGAATTTTGGTAGAAAAGGTAGGGACTAGGGTTCCTAGCTCCATAGTCCAAGTGATTTGACCTAAACCTAGTTCAACTTTAGTTAGATTCCAAATATCATGATAGATTGTCTTTAGTTAACTTTTACCTATTTTTATACTTTAGATAGAGTTGGCTTTCACTTGTCATAGATTGATTATCTTCATAGTTATTCTATACAAGCATTGGATTTATTTTAATAGATAATTAATGAATCAATAAAGCTTGATAACTAATATTTACCTTGTTTTTAATTACGGTAACTACAAGTTTTGAAGGGCCCTATAACCCTTTAAAAAATTAGAAAAGAGAGTCATTTCAAGCACATAGCAACAACATTATGTCAAAACAGCTGACAGAAACCAAAAAGGGCTAAACCCCAAATTACATAGTGAAGAGCAAGATAAAAAAAAAGGAACACCCAAAACAGAGAAGCATCCAGTAAAACAGACACAAAAAACCTTCCAGCTTCAGAATTAATCCAACATTTTAACAAACTCTTCAGCCTCCACCTTCTGGTTCTGAATATTCTGAATTAAATCTTTCAAAATGGTGATATCTTTGGCTTGGGAGGCAGTTTTCTTTCTGGATCTAGTTTTGGAACCAAGGCCAAACAACTGAATATCATGTTTCCCGTCTTCCTCATCATTAACTTTCTCAAAGTTGTTCCCTTCCAGCAAAGCACAAAGGGCATTCAAATTATCAACTGTAGTTTTCATCCTCGCATTATTCATTGTGATCAGCTTCTTCATTAGGATGTCACTATTATTCACTTTCTCTTGGATTGGTTTAACAGTATTGTCAATGGCTTTAGAAATAATTTCTTCTAGCTTAGTAGTATTATCAGTTACCTTCTCAGAAACAATCTTGCCTTTCTGATACTCCTCTGCATCATTCTACATTTTGACAATGGTCTCCTCCAACAGAGCATTCCTTGCCTCCAAAGCTTTGAGCCTAATGCAAATTTCTTGGATATCTTCTTGGACCCATTTATCAATATTATAGCCATACATGGCTTTATTTCTCGTAGCTTGCAGCACACTAATGTTTGTAACTCTTTTGACTTCTCTTTTGACTTTAAAATCCTGGTCCCATAGGTCTTCCTTTGTGTTTCTCTGATTCTGCATTTTATTTCCCATTTCTTCAATTTCTCCCTTAGGACTGTAAGGAGGAGAGGGGTTAATCTCAGAGTCAACATATTCTTTATCTAAATCAATAGTATTATTGTCAACTTGGGTATCTTCATCCTTACTCCCCTGATTATTATTGATATTCTCCTCCTCAACATTTTTGATAATTTTTTTGTTTTCAGCTTCCAAATCATCTTATTCTTCAGCATACTAATATTTACCTTGTTACTATTTCCCAACATTCTTATTTTATTGAGCATTGATTTTTCTAGAATGTTAAATGTGTTTGATGCTTTCTAAGACATCAATTTTTCTTATTATTACATGTTATAAGAGAAGTTAACTCAAACACTCCATCTTGTGAGCCTCCCTTTTCCAATATCGTTATTTTCAACTTATATAAAGGGGGCTTGATTGTATATCTCATTAGACACCCATTGGATTTTCATAAGCTATTATCTGATTGGAGCTTGCCAAAGAAAAGCCAAATCCACAACTATGTTTAGAGTAGCTAAACAAGTAAGGCTTTTCTTTGTTCTCCAATTGAAAACATATAGGTCACTTTTATTTGGATTTAGGTTGATTCATATAGGTTACAAAAAAATTTAAGCACTTTGGCACAAAGAAAATACCACCATTACATCTTAACGAACCAAAATCCATATTATTTCTTGTTTGATTGTCAATTTTTGAACAATTCAACCTTACTAAAATAAATTCCTAGAAATTGGTATGATAATCAAGCCAAGACAATAAATAAAATTTTAATAGCTTCTAAGGCTAGCACCTACCCCCTATTGGTACTTCATATGAGTGTCACTTCTTCAATCTACCAAATACTTACTATTAGGCCACTTCCTCTCCATCTTGTGATAATCAACTCACTATCTAGTAGAAATTCCTATAATTTTCATAGAGAAAGGGTTCCATACCTAAATTATAAATAGACCATGTTAATCAACTGATCAAGATCTGATGGAGATGATGAAGACCGAGTGATACCGAGTGTCATGATTGTAGAAATGGTTAGATTAGTTTTTGTTTTGTCATTGATGTCAAGCAATTGATTAATTGAATTTTATCATATTACCATATCTTAAGGGAGAAGTTAAATGGGTGAAAAATATGGATCAGGAAATGATGAAGTAATGATGATATAGTTGTCTTCTACTATTTGATGTTATCAAATCAGTACAATTGATTGATTAAGTCAGAAATTGCAAAGAGTTAAGTTATGACTGAAAGAGTTATTGTACTGAGCTAGATAGAGTCAGTCAGTAGAAAGATATTTAAGTCAGTCTTAGTTACTAAACACCAAGTGAAATTCAAGCACCAAGCACTGAAGATGAGTTAGACATCGAACAATGAATGAAGATAGTTACCGAGTTGCAAAGAATTTAATGCAAAGAGATGAGCTGGATGAGGATAAGAATTAAGTGAAGTTTGTTAGAATATATACAAACTCAAAAATTTGATGAGAAGATATAAGGAAAAGATCAAGTGGTTAGACCTGATTATGAGAGTTCCAAGAAAATTTCAAGTTCTAAGGTAAAAGTGAAATGGTTTATCGAGTTGATATTTATAAAGAAGATGATCGAACGAATGAGTGCAAATGATGGAAAATATAATTAAGGAGATTAATAGGCAGAAGTATGTCTATATAAATGATGAGAAATAAACAGAGATTATGTTGCTGGCAAATTAAAAAGAGAAGAAGAAGAAGCTGAAGAACATCATTTACCAAGCAGAATAGAGAAACAAAGATTGAAGAATCTACAGTCCGAGAAAGAGATAAATGGAGTATGTGATGTTAGTATTCAATTGAGCATAAAGGATATGACACAGCAAAGGTAGTTTTTTAATTTATAGATCAAATTTTTATTGTTGCTTATTAGTATTTGTAATAGAGAAATCTCTTAACCAAGTAGATTTAACCATCCTATTTGTAAACCCTACAAGTAGGTGACATTCCAAAAGAGTGTTTAAATACCTCTAACAAGGCCACTCCTAACAGGGTGAAGATCTTAATAGATCTGAGGAAAATCCCCTAAGAGGGTCACATTTAGCAAATTTGTTTGTAATCTTTAACAAGATAAGTTCTTAACCGAGTGTACTTCAGGAGGGTAAAATTTTTTATTATGGGTCACAATTCCCATAGAGGTTTTTCCCAAATTGGGTTTCCTCGTTAAATCTGGTGTCAACTAAGTTAAATTTGGAGTCAACTTTTTTAATCTGATATTTGAACAAAGCTACTAAAAAGATGGTGGAAAGTGCAAATGTAATTATTGATGAATTTGCAGAAAGTAATTATGAAGATAGAAAGAAGGAGAGTGAGGATTATGAGAAGTTTGTATATGTACAAATTGAGGTTCCTGATACCTTATCGAGAGAACCTACCGAGGAAGAAGATGAACAAGGAGTTCTATAACCAAATGTTGATGTTGAAGGACCGAGACCTACCAAGCCTATTTTGGCAAAGTATGTGAGGAGGCACCATTCCTCGAGCAAGATTATTGGAAATAAGGATGTTGAAGTGATTACCAGAAGCAAGGTAAGAGACAATACATGTTTGATATCTACATTTGAGCCGACAAAAGTTAAAGAAGAACTAGATAATGAAGATTGGATGAAAGCAATGAAAGAAGAGTATGATCAAATTGAGAAGAACAAGACATGGACATTAGTACCCAGGCCTCAAGACAAAAATGTTATTGGTACTAAATGGATTTTCAGAAACAAATTGAATGAGCATGGAGAAGTTATCAAAAATAAAGTTAGATTGATTTGCAAAGGTTATGCACAAGAAGAAGGTATATACTATGGAGAGACTTTTGCACCTATTGCTAGATTGGAAGGAGTTAGAATTCTTCTGGATTATGCTTCTTACAAACGATTCAAGGTATATCAGATGGATGTTAAGTATGCATTTCTTAATGGGATACTTGAAGAAGAAGTATACATTGAGCAACCTGAAGGATTCATTGAGAACACCAACAAGAACAAGGTATGTAAGTTACATAAAGCTTTATATAGTTTGAAACAAGCACCTCAATCATGGTATGACAGATTGCACTCTTATCTAATCAAAATAGGATTTCAGAGAACAAGTGATAACAGTAATGTTTACTTGAAGTGTGATAGTGATAACAAAGTTTTGATTTCTAAAATTTTTGTTTATGATATTATTTTTGGAGGTAATGACACTTTATATAAAGGATTTGTTGATGAAATGAGAAAAGAGTTTGTAATGTCAATGATTGGAGAGATTAAGTTCTTTCTAGGTCTACATATACAACAAGTTACTAGAGGGCTCTATATTACACAAGCTAATTATATCAAAGAGATCCTCAAAACCTTTGGTATGGAAGATTACAAGCCTGTTGGAACACCTATGGTTACTGGATGTAAATTATCAAAAGAAGATGAGACAGAAGAGGTGGATAATACTCTTTACCAATCCATGATTGGTCAATAGTAGTATGTTGTTCACAACAGACCTGATATAGCACACACAGTTGGGATTGTTGAAATATTTTCTTCTAATACAAAGGAAACACATATGTATGAAGTAAAAAGAATATTGAGATATCTGAAAGGCACAGAAGAATTTGGTTTATTGTACAAGAAAGGAGGTACTTTTGATTTGCAAGTCTACACTGATGCAGATTGGGCTGGAAACATTGATGACAGGAAAAGTACTAGCAGAGGTGCATTCTTTCTAGGTGAAAGACTGGTTACATGGCTGAGCAAGAAGCAAAGTTTTATTTCATAGTCTATTGTCGAGGCAGAATATGTTGATGCTGCTATGAATTGTGCAAGTAAAGTATGGATTAAACAATTACTTGAAGGTATGCAAGAGATCAAAGATTTGGTTACTATTTTTTGTGATAATAAAAGCGCTATTAATATATCAAGGAACCTAGTTATGTATTCAAAGACCATGCAAATTTATATCAAGTATCACTACTTGAGATAACAAGTTCAAGAGAAAAATGTGAGATTGGAATATGTCAATTCAAAGGAACAATTGACTAATATCTTTACAAAGCCACTACCTAAAGATGCTTTTGATTATCTCAGAGGTAAATTAGGGGTTCTTCCCCTATCCAATATTCACTAAAGAGCTCGAGGTATGCTGCATTAATTCTATATTTCATTAGAATATATATTATTGAATTTATGTTAGTATGACACACTTTATGTGATTCTTGAAATTATGAAAATATTTTTGTATGCAATGATTTATGAGTACATTTCAGGTATAATCCAGTACTGGAACAAGTTTTCAGGAGTATGACTTTTTGGCATTGTTGTCAAAGAGGGAGAGAATGAATTGATGGCATTTATCCTTAAGGGAGATATTGATGAATTGGGAGAGAATGAATGAATTGCTAATATTTACTCATGAAGGAGAATCAGAATGTATGCTGCAAGAAATAGAAGATTTATCCAAGAGGGAGATTCAAATTAAGAGATTAGACATCAAATAGGAAACAAAAATATCAACTCGGAGGGAGTTCAGTTATGAATTTGATTATTTCCATCATCAATTGCTATAATATTATTAT
Organism: Thuja plicata; assembly: GCA_018584345.1. Taxonomy (NCBI): domain Eukaryota; kingdom Viridiplantae; phylum Streptophyta; class Pinopsida; order Cupressales; family Cupressaceae; genus Thuja; species Thuja plicata. The sequence goes on along the minus strand of MU227961.1, from coordinate 962,874 downwards.
AGTGGTTTCCATCAATGCCAGCCAAAGAGGGAGGTTTTTAATCAAGTGATGAAGATCTGATGGAGATGATGAAGACGAAGTGATACTGAGTGTCATGATTGTAGAAATGGTTAGATCAGTCGTTGTTTTTTCATTGATGTCAAGCAATTGATTAATTGATTTTTATTATGTTACCATATCTTAAGAGGAGAAGTTAAATGGCTGAAAAATAACATCAAACAATCATGAAGTAATGATGATATAGTTGTTTGATACTATATATTTGATGTTATCAAATTGGTAAAATTGATTGATTAAGTCAGAAATTGCAAAGAGTTAAGTTATCTCTGAAAGAGTTTCTTTACCGAGCTAGATAGAGTTAGTCGGTAGAAAGTTATGTAAGTCGCTCATGATGACATGTAACTGATTAAATGTTTGACAATGTTAAGTTGAAGATAATGCAATGCATTAAATCAATTAATGACTTGTATTGTCATTGATGTCAACTTGATATCATCTGTACGTTCATGTATAAAATGCCAAAGACTTCAGAGAATCAATGGAACAAAGGTTATGCTTTTAGCAATGCATAAAAGTCAAGTATTCACTAAGTGACAGATAACACTGACGGAGTGCACACCATCGTAAAGGAAAAGAAGAAAAGCCACAATGATACCCGACGAGCAGAAGATAGTGTTGCCCGATGAAGCAAACCATAGGATGCCTAACGAACTGAAAATGGAGTTCCCTAACAGATGGAGATCCCGAAGCTAACTAGAGTCACACCAACAGAACTGACAGTTGTAATCGACAACTATCTAAAGAGTTAACCGACGGAACAAAGAGTTCAGAAAATGATAAAATATCTAGCTGGCAAGAGTTGAAGATAGACTTAACTAGTTGTTTTCTTTATTTTATTCAACCAGAGTTAAGTGATTGATTTAAAGAAGATTTTTACAGTTGGCTGAAAGATAACTACAAGATAAACCAGGAGTTATGCTTTAAATCAGATTGGCTAGATTATTTTTCACACCAAGAATCGAGAATCAAGAAATAGTGAATATCATGTCTATATAAGAGACAAGTTTAATTCATTTCCGTATCACATGAAAAGGGAAGGGGAGTGAATAGAAAGAGGATGCTGAAGAGAAATTGATGAAGAGAAACTTCATGCAGTACTGGTCAATCAAGTTGAAGGAGAGCTAAGGAATTCTACAGACACTGATGAACAGTGAGCACAGCATCACAGAGTAGAAAGTATGGAACACAAAAGAATTGAATTGATAAATTGATCAGAGAGGTAATGTACTTACATAGATTTGAAAATCTGTAATTCAAGTTGCATTTGAAATAGGTCATATTGTTTCAGTTTAACCATTGAAGCATCAAGTGTCTTAACAGAGCAGGACTTAACAGTCTTCTATATATTGAGGTACATCTCAAGGAGTGCCAAAAAGGTTGATTCATGAAAGTAGCATTGGATATGCCTGATGCCTATTGACAGTCTAAGCGAGAGACTGATTCAAGGATGGTAGAATTAGATGCCTGATACTAAGTGACAACCTATATGTGTAAAATCCTCTAACAAGGTCACACCTAACAGTGTGTTTGTAACCTTTAACAGGGTTGGATCTTAACAGGGCTCACTTCAGAAGAGTGAAAATTTGGGGTACCGGTTCTAGTGGTTTTTCCCTTAACAGGTTTTCCATGTTAAAATCCATGTGTTATGGGTGTATGGTTTATTACTTTACTATTTTATATTTCACATATGCATTTCTAGATTTATCGATATACTCTGCATATTTACTGTATTTTAGAAAATAGTTATACTGCCTATTGATAATCAAGGAGAATAAGGACAGATAAGGAAAACCAACAGACAGTTAATCATTATAAGTATTTCATGGCATGCATCTCGTAGGGACTTAATAATCTGAGGTTTATTTAATTAGTGGTTAGATTAAGGATAAAAATTTGAGGCCACTGATTCAACCCCCACTCTCAGTTATTACTAATAGCTCACAGTTACTGAACACCGAGTGAAATTCAAGCACTGAGCACCAAAGATGAGTTAGACACTGAGCAGTGAATGAAGACAGATACCGAGTTGCAAAGCAAGTTTTACCGAGTACAAGATATTGATTGTAAATGATGATAAGATCAAATTTAATGTGAAGCGATGATGAGATGGATGAGGATAAGAATTAAATGAAGTTTTTATAAGATCTATGAAAGCAAAAATTTAATGAGAAGATCTAAGGTGAAGATCAAGCAGTTAAACATGATTATGAGAGTTCCAAGAAAAGTTCAAGTTTCAAGGTAAAAGTGAAGTGGTTTACCGAGTTGAGATTTATGAAGAAGATGATGGAACGACTCAGCGTAAATGATGGAAAATGTAATTAAGGAGATTAAGAGGCAAAAATATGTCTATATAAATAATGATAAATAAATAGAAATTATGTTGCTGGCGAATTGAATAGAGAAGAAGAAGAACAACATTTACCGAGCAGAACAAAGAAATAGATATTGAAGAATCTATAGTATGAGAAAGAGATAAATGGAGTATGTGATTCCATTATTCAATTGAGATTAAAGGATCCGACACAAGAAAAGGTAGTTTCTATATTTACAGACCAAAGTTTTATTGTTGCTTATTAGTATTTGTAACCGAGAAATCTCTTAACCAAGTGTATTTGTAAATCCCAGAAGTAGGTGACATGCCAAAAGAGTGTTTAAAGACCTCTAACAAGGCCACTCCTAACAAGGTGAAGATCTTAACAAATCTGAGGTAAATACCCTAACAGGGTCACATTTAAAAATGTGTTTGTAAGCTTTAACATAATAAGTTATTAACTGAGTGTACTTCAGAAGGGTGCAATTTTTATTGTGGGTCACAATTTCCATAGAGGGTTTTCCCAAATTGGGTTTCCTCGTTAAATTTGGTGTCAACTAAGTTAAATCTAGAGTCAACTTTTTTAATTCAATGTTAATGAGTTTGAATGATTGATTTACATATATGAGATGTATGGTTGGTTAAGTTATCAAGTTGTTTGGTGAATTGGTTATTACTGTATTCAGTGTTACTGAGTGAATCAGTGAGTTAAGTTTTAAGTGTTTAAGTTTTATTTTGTTTGATTCACCCCCCTCTCAGTGGACCAATAGACCATTTATATTGGGATAATATACTAGTGTATCATTTTTCAATTTATTGAAGCTAATGTTAGTAATGTCCATCGACTAGAACATTTTCCAAATATTTGACATTTCCTTTGGAATATCTATTGTTAACCATTTTATTACATTGATGTGCTATAAAACCATTCTCTAATCACTCAAAATAATTATCTAGCCTTCTAATCTTTGTTTCAACCAAACAAGTAATGATTTTATATTTTCTAAGAATTTTTGGAGAACAATGATTAGATTTGGGATCCATGAGATATTTTACAGCAAGGCAAGTGCCAAGTTCTACTTTGTCACATGGCGGGCTTTTCCTAGACACCACATCATCACCTTCTCTCTTGCATGAATGTACTCCTCTCCCATGGATATTATTTTTTTATTGAATGACTTGGAGGTCCATACCTTAGTTGTATAGTGTACAAATCAAGTTAATTTTACCTTATATTGTCTAAACAACGATCCATTTAATTTTTGTATTTGATACATTTTTCTAGAAATTGTAGTATCAAAAAAAAAATCTTCACTTCTCTTTTTTGAACTTTGATGGCCCCTAATTTTCACATGCACACTTATTTTAATTAATTTTTTTTGTAGTGAAATAATTTATTTAGTACATAGTAGTGAACTTTGTTATCTTGTTCCATACCAAGATTTTTGTTTCATCAATTTTATCAATTTTTGGAGCTATATACAGGTGCAGTTATAAATAGGATTGTAGACACAATTATTTATAAAATGACTTGTATTTTATAGGGGGTAATTATTTTGCATCTTTTAGTTGAAAGAGAAAGATGAACCTAGAAAGCCATCTAAAAACCAATATGCACCTTTAGTATCATACATCTTTTCATTAATAAGATTTTAATAACCTGATACAAGCACATAATAATAAACCATGAAAGTGGAAATACACAGTTAATTTCCCATCCATTAACCCTTAAAGGAAAGATAATGTAGTGTGTGCAACATAACATCATATAAATCAACACTTCAAGAACATGAAAAAATAAGAATGGAAGAAAGATATATGAAAGTAAAGAAACATAGATACATGGGGAAGACCCTTTTGAGTAAAAAAACCCACACTCCAAAGCATCAAATCAACGTATTAATCTAAAACAAACTGTTACAACACTTTCAAGCTTCAGGCCTTTACATCTTCTATATCTTGTTCTTATTGAGGAAATCTTATGTCAAAACCCTACAAGCAACAATTTCCTCTCTCCTCTCTAAAGAACCAAACATAAGGCATATAGTATATCGAGAAATAAAATTTCAATGTAGTTTTAAGACAAAGCCAAAAGAGATGTGTGAATCCTTGTACCACATTTTCCAAGCACTTCTAAGCATGCAAATGACATTTGTACATCATTTTCTAACCTTTTTTTTATACTTCCAAACTTTTACACTAATTTTTTGGGTAATAATAGGTATGACATATCCTCTTATGTATCATATAGCTATTATAAAATATATCATATATGGAAACACTTATTATTGTAAGAGAATCTCTCAAATATGAATATAATTAATTGATTCTCTTACAACTTTTTATAACCCAATATGTCTTCCAACACTTGTCCAACTTTTCATAGGAATCTATCATAGCTTTTCTTTAGATTTTGTCAAACAATAATGAATTACACAACTTTCTAAGATATTAACACATGAAAAAATATATTTAACAGTGGGGCACCTAACTACCCATATAAGGACAAAAGACAATTTTACTGCCATGTCAACTACCAATGTGAAGACAAATCATTCTTCCATGTCACTTTAGAGAAAAAATGATGAGAAATAAATTATAATTAAGGAATTAAATAAATAAATACAATGTTAGGAATGGTTAAGATTGAGACACCTTAATTCCCAACATTCTCTTACTTTTCAAACACCTTTCCATGACCAATCTAAACAATATTTAACTACAAATGGCCAAACAAAGAGGTGCATCATAGTCATTAAATAAGCTACATCAATCTCTAGCATGCTCTCATTCTCCAATAAGATTTCTACAATAATGCATAATATGTCCAACATGTCAAGAAATATCCTCCAACATACCACCTATGGAAGAAAAGGAACATGCCAAAATAAAAATGCACCAATCCAAATAACACAAGCATCAAATCCCAGTGATAACAAAGGCTAAAAAATGTTGTCACAACTCCACTATGCTCAAGAGCTTTACAAAAGCATCAATTCATGAAAAATCAAACCCGTTACCATAACACAAATTTAAAGTCCAAAAAAATCCTCCTAGAACAAGATCGAGCACAAAAGTTCCAAAAATGTTGGAACAACATCCACAACTGATTGTTGACATCCAACTCGAAAGCCCACGTGACCAAAAGAACTACAACTGCTAATCTATCTAATGATCCATACAAAAAAGGTATCTAAAAAATTAGAACTCGTGTCGATAACATATTCAACCCATGAACTATACTCACAAGCTCCCTATATCAAACTTATCAATGAAGAACATACATATCTAGGAACTCCCACTAAATTTGTAGTGTCAATCTGAAAATAAATCATGGCATACCAAGTCTACTAATCAACACTTATAATAAAGATGTGTAAAATACTTAAACCTCAAGTAGTAACAAAGAATAATCATAATGATCCACATATGAAACACAAATGGTTGCATAATCCTGGATAACATGTCACTGTAACCCTCCACAACTCATCACATTAAACCATGTGACCATGAACCATCCAGATTAGCCATATAACAAAGAGAAGACATGTAAATCATATCACAATCATTTCATTCTTCCAACACCTCAAAGTTTTAAGCTGTGACAAGTACCATCTTCTTCATAACTCAAATTAAAAGCATAAACAATACTCGAACGTTCAATCTCATTAAATCAAACAAAGTATATATCAAATATCACCACCACAGATATAAGCTTATCCAAAAAAATGGATGATCACACCCAAAGTAATCATTTTTTAACAAAATAAACCCAATAAATGATCTCCTAATATTCTCATATGATATCATAATATCAACACATATATACAAGGAGAAAACCATGTCATCCATCTCTAAAAATGAAACCTCCAAAACTAATTAATTGTTCAATATATCTCAAGATCGATATTTATGAAAGATGAGCTTAAATCACAAATCACCTTAAAGGAACAATGTGTAATACCTCTCACCTAGTAAATCGTCAAGTAGACCAAGATTGGGGAATGAGAATATTCGTCCAATATATCCATGTCATCATGACTCACCCTCCTCATAGGTCCATGTTGAACTTGTGTCCAAACAAGGTGTAATCTCCTCAGACTTCATGTTGATGTCTCATCAAGAGTATACATCTCAACATATGTCTCTAATCACAATATAAATCCAACCTCATGTAAGTCTCCATGCATCCATGATAAATTTTAACCATTCAACATATGTAAAACTCCAAGTTCAACATAGATCTATCATGATGTAAGTAAGAAAATGATCATGTAATCGATACAAAAAGAATCAACCAAGATCAATGTCAAAGATCCAACCTTGAGAATAAAAAACATAAACATGTTTACATAATCTAACCATATCCTCCTTGGAGAACATTGGCTCTAAAGAACATATCAAACAAATATACCATGTCAAAACTCTAATGTACACAATAAAGAATATATCATGACAAATAGAAAACACCCTGTCAACAAGGATAACATTTCAAATGATAAATTATATACAAAACCTCAACCAATTACTCCATGAGCCCTTAATTTCTCCAAGATATCAACACGTATACCTAAAAATGTGGAAGACTTGTCTTCAACAACATGATCCAAGAGCACCTCTAAAAATGTACAAAAACTAAAGAAGAGAATCAATCACAAACAATAAATCCACATGTCACTACCAATAATTCTCACTAAATCATGCTACCAAGTCACACATGAAATTGTAATAACCATTTGGTAAATGAAGATCATCCTAGTACACACATACAATTGAAATGTGAGTAACATAAAGTAAAACCAAGATCTCTGAGCCAAGAAGGTACAATCACCAATCCATCACTATTAAAAGCTCCTACTAAAAGGTTTAACCAATGAAATATAACCAATTTATCATGAAATTGTGATAAATGGTGAGCCTAATTAATAAATCCATTTTATCTATGTTTTTCATGTTTTTATGGTTCTTTTAGGAGGTTCAAATAAAATGATAAGGTTTAAATACTTTGTTTATATGTTTTATGTTGACTCTCTAGACAACTCATTAAGAATTTGATAATGGTTATAAACTTGTCCTCTATTTTATTTTTGGTTGAATGATGAACCTAGTATATGAATCATGTTTCTATGTGAAATATTCATGTTAATTTTACATGTGAATGGATGAATGCTCATTCTAATGTAATATATATACATGTGTGTGTGTGTGTGTTGTTAGGATTAAGTAATACTGATAGGGGGGTGAATCAATATTATAACACTTTAAACTTAAACTTATCAAATTCCAACTTAACCAGATAAATGTTGAAATGAAAAGAACATAAACACAAAACACACAACTCATAACACCATGAATTTGTTCTCGAGGAAACCCTGGCCAAGAGAAACCCCGGTGGGGATGGTACCCACAAATATGCACCAAAATTATTGTGTCCCTGTTAGGAGACCTAGCCCTGTTACGAAATGAATATTACATTAGTACATTTCCCTATTAAAGGAATAAAAAACCCTATTAAAGGTATACACTAAGCTCACTACTCATACAATCATAAATATGTCTATGTTACAATGCTATATCAGAATGAACATAAACAAGCATATTCTATGGTTAAGTTGTTCTAGTTGTATCTCACATCACCATTTTTCCAATTCTGACATCACAAAGCATCCATTTATCCATTCACATACATACTATACTTCACTTCTCAAAAGCTCTTCATATATATACATTATTACATACCCAGTTGACTCCCAAATACATCACAAAATGGAACCAATATTTATACAAAAAATAAATACAAAGTTGAAGATCATACAGTATCAAAATATAGGTAATACACAATTGAAATCCAACATAGCACATTTGGATTCCACATTACACTCCCTTAATCATTGCGACCATTCAACTACTCTATCTCACTGTATCACTATCTTCGCATGTCTTCAAACATCTGTATCTTTCATCTTTGAACTCCAAAACTCAAGCGACCTTAACTAAAGGTCTAGCATACCCCAAAATAGCCCTCTCTAAGCTTGCATGTCTTCATTCATCATATAAAGTGTTCACTGCCCAAAAATGTACTCATGTTCCCTATAAATTGCTTTCTGGACAATCATTTTTGTAAGCCTTAACTCCAAAATTGTGTCCCACTCCAAGCGATCATTCATAACTGATGTGTTTCCATAAATGACAACCCTAATGTATTCCCAAACATGCCTAAATGAGCCACTTGCCAACATATCTATGTATGTATGTATTTATGTATGTATTCCTATGTTTTTTGTAGTCTAATAATTTCATGTAGGAGTATAAAGCGGCGGTTAGAGACCTTGCAACAAGGAAGTTCTTACAAGTCAATCAGTTGAAGAAAAAATACAATCTTGAAGAAGTTAGCAATTGTTCTCAATAAGGCCATAAAATGTAATAATAGAACCTTAATGATCATCTTTGAGTTAGAGTAGATTTAGGGACATTAGTTATGCCAGATTCTCTCTATAATGGGAGCAAATTTTATTATTTCTCTTGGAACATAACTCATTGTTTTATGTTGTAATAAAGTAGCATCCTCCTATTAGCATGGGAGTGGATTTGTTGATAGATAAGGTTAGTTAGAGTTTCCTCTCTATAAATAGGGTTCAGGTATTCTTTTTCAACGAGTTAGAACCATAGCTATTGTAAGTTCTAGTTTCTAGTCTACAGAAAAGAAATTTTTAGTCATTAGTATGTAAAAACAGTTTGAACAATAATATGATATTTCAATTTGAAAGCATATAGTTGAGTTATGAAGAAGAATCTCTTGATTATTCCATCTATAGCACTTAGAAATTATTTTTCATGCATTAGTTAGTCATTATTTTGATAGTTGACTATTCTTGTAGCCACCAAAAATCCCTTCATGTGTTTGTTCTTGCAACCAAAGCAGACATAGTAGTACCTATTTGTTTGTCAATGCATTTAATTTTTATTATTAAACTCAATTAAAGTTAGATGATACTTTTAATTGAGTGTTTCCATTATTTCCTTTCCATGTACTTTGTTTCTAGTATTGTTTTATTTTCAGCTATAGAAAGCATGGCTACAAAATGAGTTCCTAGTGCATAAACTTTTCTTACCCATTTCAAGTAATAAATCCCTGGTTTGACAAGGAATGAATACTTATAATGACTAGATAGATGATTAGTATGGATAGATAATCCTTAAGTTAAGGTTCTACAACTTATTTATTGAAACTATTAAAGGAAACCAACATTTTTGGCATCATTGTCGGGGATGGTGTCAAACTAGGGAAAATTTGGCATTAATTTTAGAAGTTGTTTATTTTCAATAGATCAGAAGTTTTTTCTAAGTTTAGCCTTCATTTCACTTAATTAATGACCCACTTTTGTTACTGAGTTAAGACCGCATGCATAGAGAAAGTAGAAGAGATGCTCTAGGGAGATTTCTTCCCAATGACCCTTATTCTTATAACCAACTAGGTGGGATTTTCAATTAACATAAAGAAGAAAAATAAGAGATAAACCCTTATGATGATATATTTGAAAATTATATAATCCTCCACATGCAGACCCAGATGATCCAAATCCACTTTCTTTAGTAGTCTATCAAGCAAGGATGGTTGCAACAAAGAGGCCTAATTATGCCACATTTGAATTTCCTATCACTGATTACAATGAAGTTGATAACCTCAAGAACATTCCTACTTCAATCCTTCCTATGTTATATGGTCTAGTGACAAAGGACCAAAATAAATTCTTGTTTGAATTTGATATCCATTGTAGGATCTATGACTACACATATGCCATTAGGCTCAACCATTTTCCTACTACCTTGAATAAATATGCATTAAGATGGTTTATGAGCTTAGGTAGAAATATTGTAGATACTTGGGATGAAATGAAAACAAAATTCCTTTGTGATGCAGGAGCATCCTGGGTGTAAGGGCAATCTTGCATCACCCAAAAAAAAATATTTCTGTTTTCTTTTCAATAAGGGCTACCTTGTGCAGAGCTGCTATTTATGGAAACTTCCTATTTTTAGTAAGTTGGCCATACGATCTCGGAATGTTCTAATTTTGCATGTGGAGGTTCATCTCAGTCATATCAGCTTGCCAGTAAAGTTTCATGGCTAGATCAGGTCTAGTTTTGAAGATATTGAAAATTTTTGGTATTGAAAACAGGGTACAGAAACTTCAAGCTCAGTTTTGAAGGCTTTAGAGGCCCCGGATGAGGTCAAAACTTGGGCTCGATGATGCTTGCTTATTGAGTTGTTGTATAACGCTTCGTGGCATTTCCGAAATGGGGTTATAATAGTCAATCGAGTCAACTGGTGATGACTTATGGTCTCCGGAAGTTGGGTCACCTGAAATAGCAGAAAATAATTTTCCTTCAAAATTTTCTGGTTT
>MU227961.1:929563-946791 GCA_018584345.1 Thuja plicata | reverse complement strand
TCTCCGGAAGTTGGGTCACCTGAAATAGCAGAAAATAATTTTCCTTCAAAATTTTCGGGTTTTAAAAGTTATTTTGAGCCGACTTTGATGTACTAAATTGAAAAATAAAATAATTCTAAGTTTGGTCAGCCCTAAGGGCTAAATTTCTGGAACCTTCTCGGGCGGTGGAAATTGCCTGTATAAAGAAGGCCCGTAGTGTTGTTTTAGGCAGTTCGGGACAGTTCTAGGTAGATCTGGGTAATAATTCGAGGCTTTGTCCTACAGAATATTGTAAGGGGAATGCCCATGTGGCTTTGCATATTGTAATTCTGAAAGTTTGTAATTCCGCATTTGTGGAGATAATAAGAAGTCCATTTTCTGTTCTTGCAAATTGTTGTTGCTTCTCTGTTTCTGTTATGTGTTTGTGGTATTAAGGGGAGCACCCTTCATCACTTTGAAAAGTATAAGGAATATTGTAGAGGAAATGATATGAGAGGAGGTGATGTCTTTAGGATGCAACAGAAGAAAGATGAGATTTTAGAGGACTATATTTCAAGGTTCATGTTGAGTTTACAAAAGTCCCCACATCACGAACTTAATGAGGAGTCTCAAAAGTTTCTCTTCCTCAGAGGGATAAATGAAAGTACTTTGTATAGAAGCCTTGGATTTGATGAGAGGAGGAGATATCACTCAAGCTCCTTGGGAAGATATTAGTAAGTGTAGTCCTACAAATTCATCACCCATAATTAGATGTATTTAGGACTTATTAGGCCCCATTTAGGTGATTTTGAGGTCCAAATGCCTGATATGCATGACCCCTGTGACCTAATTCTTATTTTCCCACATTGTTTCACTGTTCCTGAGATCTAGGTGAAATTTGAGCCTGATATGCATGGGAAAAATCACAAATGGTGATCTATCCCTAGGGTTTTGGGCCCATATTTTACCCAAGTCCTATATTGGGCTCTTTTTCTGAGGTTTTCAATTATGGTTGGCCTGGATCAAATTTGAATCCCAAATTTGAGGATTTACTATAAAAGGACCTTATATCTCCTCATTTTTCATAGCATAATGAAGTGCAATCTATCCATTAAACAATCAAGCAACCAAGCTCAGCAACTGAGGATTTCGATTCAGGATTTGAAGGCAAGCATTTAATTCAAGATCTCCTAATCTCTATTTCTTCAAGATCCACCAAATCGAAGGAAATATTCTCCAATTTATGCAAGTTTCTCTCCCATGATGGTCAAGTAGTGTAATTCTCATTCAATCAAGAAGATTCATTTATCCTTCTCTCTCTCCTTCTTTACATGTGGATATCAAGCATATCTACATTCTAGATCTTGGATTAGAAATGATATATCTATGCATTTGTGAGAGAACCATTGATCCTAAATTACATTCCAATGTCAACTCTTTGGATTCCAAGCACATTGAAGCATCTTCATGGATTTAAGTGATTTCTACATCTATTCATGAGGGTTTATGCAAGGTAAATCAGCAATTTGCCTTTTATATTAGTTTCCTTTATGTAATTTCTATCATATTTCAAGCTTGATTCATAAATAGGGGTTTGAACAAGGAAAACCCCTTTTCCCAACCTTTTCCCCTATGTTTATGTCTAGGAGTAGGTTGTGAAGCCATTGAAACTTTTCTAGGCAGTACAGGCACAGTTATAGATTTTGGGAAATTTCATCCGAAGGTGCTGGGTACAAATTGACTTCCCATTCTATCCATGGGTATAGATAGAATTCTCATTTTTTCCCTCCAATTTTGCCTAAAATTTCTAGGCCAGGTCAGTTTTGTACTCTATTTTCCATTTCCATTAGTTTCAACTCAATATCAGTTCGTTTCAGTTTATTTTAATCATCTTTTTATGACTTTTCTAATAGATCAATTATATTACATTATCATTTAAATTTCATTTTGAGTGAATGAGAGACCATATTTCCAATTAGTGCTTGAGTCACCTCTTGAGCCACCTCTTGAGCCTATTGAAGATATTCTTCCTTCCTAATGTGCAACCAATGAAATGGTGAAGTAATTCACTTAGTTTATTTTATGTTGCATTGATCTCCCCATTTCTACCTTTTACATTTTTGTTAACCCAAATCATTGCATTTTCCTTTGGTTTTGGTAGTTATATTGCATTGAATGCATTACATTTTTATTAGTTTCATAGCTTGATCTATATCTACTTGTGCATGTTTTATATTTTTGAATTTGACAGTTAGATGTGCCTCTCATAAAATATCTTTGCTTGGATTGCATGTATCTTTCAAATCTTACAATTGCATTAGATATATTTATTTTATCTCATTCGCTTGTGCATGAGTTTTATCACTTTGATTCCTACTTATAGCATTCTGGTTAGGAGAATTTGTAGACTTATGGGTTCCTTTGATCTCGAGCCTCCTCTCTTTCATAGGAGTCTTGATGAGACCAACATGCATACTAGTGACAACAATCCCATCATGGAAAAAAACTATTCTCATGATGAAGATGAGGCTTTAAGAATTCCTCCTATAAGATTCCAAAATATTTCTAATGACTGAGAGAAATTTGAACAATGGTTAGGATAAGAAAACCCTAATCATGAGGTCCTCTCTATTGTAGAAGGCTTTAAGAAAGATAATTCATAATGATGAACACGGTAATAAAATCTTGTGTATTATCTCTCATCTCATTTATAATAATGTTAAGCCTCTTAGATATTACGCTCAAGAGATAAGCTTCATTCCACCTACCACTAGTGGTGAGACCTCTATGCCTATTTCCACTTAAATTCCTAGTGTCTCCACTTATGATCCACCTATCATAACAACTTACATTAAAAATCTCAATCCTCCACATGTTAGCATCCCTAATAATATTGATCCTTCTATTCCATCAAGTGTTCCATGTGTTTCATCAATGCCCACTTACAATAGTGTGCCCTTTTTATATTCAATCATTTCTTCCATTTCTCATAAATGCTCCAAATATTTCAAGCATACCTCCTCCTACCATTCTTTCTAATGATCCTCTCATTAATAGCTTGGCCCAAAATGTGTCTTATTTTCAACATCAAATTACTTCAATGACTCAATCCAAGTTCAACATTCAAACTTGTGACATTGCTAGTGTTTTGTCTTTGGATAACATCCATGTTGTTATCCTACAATACATGGAGATCCCTCATCTTGAGACCTATAACAGTAAGGGTGATCCTGTGACTTATCTTAAAACTTTTCAAACCTTGTGTGGTGATTTCTCTCATGACCATAGGTTCATAACCAAGCTATTTACTAGAACCTTTTGAGATAAATTCTTGCAATGGTATTGTTCTTTTCCTCCTTATTCTATTGATTCTTTTCAAAAACTTGTTAATTATTTCATTCAAAAATATCAAAGCAACATTGGTCCTAAGATTTATTTGACTGATCTAATGCATTGTAAACAAGGTGCTAAAGAAAAAGTGACTTATTTCATTGGTAGATTTAAGAATTTACATGCTAGGATTTCTTATCCTATTCTTGATATTGATGTTCAATGTATTTTTATTGCTAATTTTCAAAAAATATGTTAAAGATAAGATTCTACTTTCTGAATTCTCTTTGTTTACTCAATTATGTGAAGTGCTTCATAATTATCAATTATAAGTGAGTTAGTTTGAGATCACTCCTCCAATGTCTCTAGTTGATAAGAGTGATGCCACATCCAATAATTTTAACAAATTTTAGAAACCAAAGAACTTAATTAAGATCAATAATTCATCCAACAATGTTGATGAACAAGTAGTGGCAACATCCAAAAGTGTGGCTCCTTTGTCATCTATTTTTAGACCTTCTCATATTACTCAACTTTCTTAATCTTTGCATAATGTGATGTTGAAGTTGATTAATGATAAACTGTTAACTCTTCCTCCTGTTAAGGCTACTGACAAATCAAAACCCTTACCCAAACAATTTGATCACAATTTCTGTCAATACCATCGTCATCCCAATCATGATACTAAAAACTATGTTTGTTTGAAAATTGTTATCCAAGACCTCATTGATTCTAATGATATATCTGTTGAGGGTGTGAATGATCAAGGAAAAAATTTGTAGCACCTCCCAACCAAAACATACAAATCTACATGAAATCTTTACCATCTAATTTGACCAATATAGTTGAATCTAACCAACCTTTTTCTTCTCCTTCCACTCATGTTGTTAACTACATGATGATACATGTAATGAAGAAAATAATTTTGTCAACCTCATTGATCAAACCAAACCTAAACCTGACCTTTATATTACCTTTGACCCTACTAAGACAATTAAATCACCTGATTGTCCTCTTTACAATTTGGTAAATGTTAATTTCCTTCATTCTTGTGGTGTTCTTATTGACCCTACTTGCATGGTGAATGTGATAACTGAAGAACATATTTTAACTAGAAAATTTCAACATGATTGTTATGATAAATTTGATGTTATGATACAAACATTCAATGGTTTCCTTTATATTTATCATGGTTCTATTTCATTTCCTATTGAAGTTGGTGGAAAAACTTTAGATGTTACCTTTACCTTGGTTACAACTTCTGATCAATTTCAAGTCAAACTTGTGCTTCCTTGGCTTACCTCCATGAAATTCGTGGCCTCTCCTATTCATAAATGTTTTAAATTTCCTTCCAATGGACAAATACTGATTGTCAACCATAGCCTCTATTATCCTTTAGTGCCTCGAGAATCTTTTGACCTTGATTATTTTGGCCTTCTATGCCTCAAGCAACTGAAGCTTGTTGCAATAACCTCTTTTGATCATACCAAGCCTATAAAATCCAAAAGATTTGTGAGCTTAGAAAATCTAAGGATATTCCATCTCCTTTTCTTGGACATGGACTTATTCCTACACCTCTTAAACCTGCTATATATGCTTTATTTCTACCTCCTATGTCTTATAAACATCTTGTTGATGTTATCTATCAACCTAGTGTAGTTGTCTACTCTTCCTCCTAAAGAAGAAAAGTACCCGATGTTTATTGATCCCGAACAAAACCCAATTTCTATCAAAAGCAAATACAATCATCATGCTTGTGACCACCACTATAAATGTAGTCCTAGATCTTGTTATCATGCTTTCCAAAACATTCCATCACCTAAAACACCTACTGATGCTTTGATTCCCTTTGACCAACCTATGCTTGAGCTAAAGGAGGAAGATAACTTGAAAAAGATGAAATTGAATAACATGATAATTTTATTTGTATCTTGGATTCTATTATAATTAATTTGGATGAAGAAGATGATTTCATTGATATTAATGCTAGTGATTCTAATTAAATATTTGATCTTAATGATGTTAATCATGATTTACCAACGGTGTTTTCACAATAGTTATCTATCACTCCTAGTGACGAGAAAAGTGACTCATCTCTATCAAATGGTCCTTGTTCAGAACTATCTATTGTTCCTTCTATCATCCTTGATGTTTTTCCTCTTACATATTTCTCACCTACCCTAAACACTATAGACCGAGATGTGAGGAAGGTGATACACTTGACTAGATCCTCTTTTGTAGTGGATTTTGTGTTTTTTTCTTGTTTGTTGTGACGTGTTTACCCCATGATGTGCTACATGTTATATGTTTTTTTATATTTATTTATATGACCCTTGTTGCTCCATTTGTGCAAGGTGATAAAGGAATCAAAATTTCATAAACATTCTTCCATTTGTATCTCACTTCTTCTATATGTTGTTACATTTTATGTCGTGAATGTCCCACAATTCATAAATGTGTCTTTGTGGTGTTTGATTAGGGATGATGCAAAATGGTAGTTACCTATTCTATTTAGTCTTTGTGATGCCAACCAAAAAAAAAAGTTCTTTGTAAATCTTACGTGGAATTCCCCCATTGTTCTTTGTAGTTATACTACATTTGGGGAACGATGCCATGTTATTTTGATATAATATATATCTATTATCATATCATCATACTAACCCTAAAGTTAGTAGATCCCTTCCATGCTCTCTTTTTTCATGTATTCATTTCCCTTGATTTGTCTCTTTCTTGGGGGAATCTTGTAGTAGAAACATTTCTTATGGATGCATGTATGCATCATTAAAGTCATTTCTCTTGTTGAGGTGTTTTCAATCGCTTTAAAGTGGGGGCATACACTCTACTCTGTATTTCACATTTTGCACACACTCACATAATTATTCGATGCAATCTCTCTTACAGATCCCTTAATGGATACAAAGGTTTCCTTAAGGATTGATCCCCCTTCTTTAATCCCTAAGGATACAATGCTTTTCTTAGGCTTGATCACTTTTCCTTATCCCTAAGGAGACAATGCTTTCCTTAGTCTTGATCTTTTTTCTTGATCCCTAAGGAGACAATTCTTTCCTTAGACCTGATCATTCTCTTTTCAGGTCCCTTAATGGAGAACAATTCTTTCCTTAAGGAATAGTAATTTTTATGGGTTGACTAGAATAATATAGCTTTCTAGACCAGCCTGAATCAAATTTGAATCTTGAATCTTGAAGGTTTTCTTATATTGGGGTTTTCTTCTGTGGTTTTCAATTATGATCAGCCTAGATCAAATTTGAATCTTGAATTCAAGAATTTACTATAAAAGGATCTTATATCTCCTCATTTTTCATATCATAATGAAGTGCAAGCTATCCATCAAACAATCAAGCAACCAAGTTTCCCAATTAAGGATTTTGATTCAATATTTGAAGGCAAGCATCCAATTCAAGATCTCCAAGTCTCCATTTCTTAAATATCCATCCAATAAAATGCAATCTTTTCCAATTGATTAAATTTTATCTCCCAGAATGGCCAAGTAAAGTAATTCTCATTCTAGCAATAAAATTCATTCATCCTCCTCTCTCTCCTTTGCATGTGGATATCAAACATATCTAAATTCTTGGTCTTGGAGTGGAAATCATAGATCTATGAATTTCTGAGAGAATCCTTGATCCTTCATGACATTCCAAGGTTAAATTTTTGTATTCCAAGCACATCCAATCATCTTCATGGATTTGAGCAATTTCTACATCCATTCATGAGGATTTATGGAAGGTAAATCAATAATTTTTCTTTTACATTAATTTCCTTTATGCAATTTTTATCATATTTCAAGGTTGATTCCTAAATAGGGGTTTGACGAAGACAAACCCCTTTTCCCAACCTTTTTCCCCATTTTTCTGTGTGGAGGAATAGGTTATGGAGTCGTTAGAAATTTTCTAGGAAATACAAGTATAGTTGTAAATTCTGGGAAAATTTTATCTGAAAGTGTTGGGTACAGATCGACTTCCCATTTTGTCCCTAGGTACATATCAAATTCTCATTTTTTCCCTACCATTTTTTCCTAAAATTTATGGGTTGGGTAGATTTTGCCTTCTGATTTATATTTACATTAGTTTTAGCTCGATATGAATTCATTTCAGTTTGTTTTAATCAACTTTTTAGTGACTTTTCTAATAGATCAATTACATTGCATTATTATTCCCATTTAATTTCAATTACATTTTTATTGAAGGACATACCATATTTCCAATTAGTTCTTGAGTCACCTCTTGAGCCTATTGAAGATATCCTTCCTTCCTAATGTGCAATCAATGAAATGGGGAATTAATTCACTTAGTTTATTTTATGTTACATTGCTCTCCGCATTTCCACCTTTGTATAGGAAGATATGTCAAAACTATTCCAGAGCAATTATTAAGAAAGGAAGAGGCTACCAATCTAGTATGGGTAAGTCTTCTGGCAATGGATTCTCAAGGGTGGAAATCGCTCACTTACTATCGGACTTCAAGCAAAACACCATAAAAATATGTCTACCTAAATAGACATGCTTCAAGCCAAGAAGAAGCATGAGGCCATTGAAGTAATATTATCATAATATTGCCCTCATTGTAGACAGAAGGACTATAAATGCAAGATGGTGGCTAACATTGATAACATGCAAATTCCACCAGAATTCAAGCTAGTTGAAGGAGATGACCAAATTTTCTTCATTGCTTAAAGGAGAACATGGGATCCAAGACAAGGTATGCCACAAAGCCCCTTATCTTTTTGTGGTCCTTATTCAAATGCGTATGCTCCTAATAATCATTTAAAACCACCATATAATTCAAATTTTAGAGGTTTCCCATCTCATCCTTGGAACAATTCTCAAAACACATGGTCCAATTATAAAAACCCTCAATGATAGAAAAACCATGGGAATTGGAAGCAAACTCATGGGGGTTGGCAACCACTTCAGGGGAATTGAAATTAAACATACCAATGGAGGGGAGGACAACAATGGCTAAACCAACCTGCTAGTTATCTACAACCTCTTCCACAACCTAAACAAAAATCCCTAATGCCTCCTCCAAATAAAAATAATAGCTCACTTAGGCCTACCTAATTACCATCACAACATGTCCCTAATCCTAAATATAATCCATAGCAGTAGCCTGTCTATTCTACTGACCCAAATCAATATCATCCATATGTTATTAGTATTAATGATATACATCTCAGATCAAGTACAACTTTACCAACACCCTCTTCCCAGCCATAACCAAGTTACTTGCAGAAGAGGGAGAGCCATATGATGTTCCTAATGAACCTCTTCAACTAAAATACTCAGAAGAGTCAAAACTACCCCAAAAGTCTAATGCAGTACCTCCATTCCCTCAAAGGTTAGAGGTAAAGGAGACCAAATAAAAAGAGGATCCAACCTTTGATTTAATAGACCAATTAAAGCATATCTGTGTCAAGATACCTCTTTTCCAAGCCATCAAAGATGTCCACATTTATAGAAAAACTATAAAAGAAGCATATTTATAGAAACCTAGAAGGAATAAAAAGGATCCTCAAAGAATGCATGTAGTAGGTCAGTTGGAATATATAATGCTTGGAAATGTAATTGTTCCTATGTACTCCAACCCTGGTAGCTTTGTGGTAGGAGTTGTCATCAATGAAATCGAAGTCCAAAATGACTTAATAGACCTAGGTGTTGTTATTAATGTGATGACAAAGCATATCATAAAACATCTTAATATCACTAATTTGAAGCCTACACCCACTATCTTGTAGCTAGCAGATATTTACACTGTTAAACCTAATGGCATGACATCAGACCTTGTAGTAAATTTGGACTCTTGATCAGAATATCCAGCTGATTTTATGATTCTTTCTCCTAAAGAAACTCTAGGAGGTTATCCTATTATTTTGAGTAGACCCTAGTTGGCTACATCAGATTCCTTTAGAGTTTTTAGGTTAGGAGATATGACCATTTTTGATGGCCCGACTACTAAAAATATTTATTTTTATCCCCCAATACAGCCTAAGCTTGATTTGGGATAACTAGTGTGGCCAGATATAGGGGAAGAAATAGATGAGGTCAATTTACTTAACTTATGGTGATAAATAGGAATCCTTTCCTACAACTCCAAGAAGAGGATGAAATACTTTCTAATATAATTCAAAATCGCTATGGAGTAGATGAGAAACCACTAAGCCCACCATGCCTTGCTTGTCCTTTGCAAAGCATTCTGCCTACATCCTATTCACCCAACTTTTCTACAGTCAAAGATGTGCTTCATAATTTTTTGCCTCATGAAATGCAAATGCCATGCCTCATTTAAGCATTAATGATTGAGCTGACTAAAAAAGTGGAAGTTTCACTAGATAAGCGTTTGAATGTAAACAAAAAACTTACTGAGAAGTATCATATGTCTTTGATAGAATTAATAAAGTCTCATGATCAATCATTTGCATGGAATTATCATGATATGAAGGGTCTTGATCCCAAGTTATGTACACATAGAATCTAAATTAAGGAGGATTCTAGACTAGTAAGGTGGTTTCAAAGAAGGATTAACCCTGAATTGAGATAAATAGTAAAAGGGGAATAGCAAAAGTTGCTAAATGTGGGATTTATATACCCAATTTCTGATAGTCAATGGGTGTCACCTCTAGCGATAGTTCCTAAAAAGGGGAGGAAGTTAAGAGTATATGTAGATTATAGATAATTTAATGTTTCCACTAAAAAGGATCACTTTCCACTACCTTTCAAAGAGCACGTGCTAGATTCTTTAGCAGGGAAGCAATACTTTTCATTCTTAAATGGTTTCAGTGGATATAACCAAATAAGAATTGCACTGAAGGACCAAGAGAAGACATCATTTACCTATCCCTGGGGAACTTATACCTACTTTGTTATACCATTTGGTTTGTGTAATGCTCCAACTATATTTCAAGTGCATTTCAGAGAGTATTCATTAGCATATTTTTTAGATATTTCACATGTATGGAGATTTATATGGATAACTTTACTGCTTATGGTGCTACTTTTGAGGAAGCCTTGAGAAACCTGTAGATATATTTGCAAAGGTGTGAAGATTATAACTTGTATTTGAATAGTGAGAAGTGTTTCATGCTGATGTAGGAGAGAGTAGTATTTGGTCACTACATCTCTCAAGAAGGTATCCAAGTAGACCCTACAAAAATTGGGATCATCCTGAACCTTTCAAGTCTAGTTAAGAAGAAAGATGTCAGAAGTTTCTTAGGACATGAAGGTTATTAAAAAAAAATTATAAATAATTTCAGCAATATGGAAATACTATTGTATAATCTATTGACAAAGGATGTTGATTTTCAATGGACCCCACAGTGTAAAACAACATTTTTTGATTTAATGGTAGCCTTGACTCAAACACCTATTCTTAAGGGACATAATTGGGAAATTTCTTTCAAAATCCACATTGATGCCTTAGATTATGCTATTGGAGAAGTCCTTGGTTAGAAATAAGAATATGTGGAGATAGCTATCTATTTCTTCAGCAAAAACCTACAAGGACCTATTGGCAAGTGATCAATTTTGTGTAATGTGATTCACTTTTTGGTTGTCATTTATGGAAATACATCTGGGTTTCAGATCGATTCCTATAAAGATAAGTTTTGTTGATTCATAAATTGACTAAGTATAGAAGCAGAGATACAAAATTATTTTGGATATCGAAGATCGAGATTGATGAATTAGGGAAAGTGAGCTTAGAGGAAGATAGTATGGGGTATTTATGACCTCCACCTAAGATCAATTTGGTTTTGGTTATGTCTACGGCGAGTTAGAAATAATTGAAGACAGACAGACTACAGCAAAACAACGATACAAAGCAGTTGGACAGTAGCGAAGATCTAGGGAGTATGACTTAGACTCCAAGTAATCGAAGTTGGATTTTGGTTGTTGATAACCTACACATTGACTATGCAAGAGCCCTGACTATTAATTTGATATTTACTATTTTAAATGTATTTTGTATTGAAGGTCAACTTTGTAATATTCATATTGGGAGCTGACTTTGTAAAGTTGTGAGATATATATGTAATATCTTTTTGATAAAGATGAAGAATGTTGATGATGGTAAGTTGGATGAGATGGTGAGAGAATAGTAGAGAAAAGAATGACAAAGATCATTGAAGAGCTATAAAGGAACTATCTAAGCACTAGTGTTGCTTGTTTTTTTCATGACAGAGAACACTTTGTAAACTGAATTACTTTGTAAGAGTTGTAAGCTCAATTGGCCCCTAACAGGGTGTTGTGAACCTTTAACAGGGTTGTAATTCCTTTAACAAGGAAATTTTCTATGTAATATTTATCTCATAACAGGGCTAGGTATCCTAATAGGGACATTATACTTTAGTACATGCTTGTGGGTACCATCCCCACTGGGGTTTTCCCTTGGTTAGGGTTTCCTCAAAAACAAAATATGGTGTTATGAGTATTGTGTCATTTTCTTATGTTCTTTTCTTTACCAAAAGTTTATGGTAATGTTTAAATGGTTGAATAATTTAATTAAGTGTTATAATAATGATTCACCCCCCTCTCAGTATTATCCAATCCTAACAATTGGTATCAGAGCTTCTAGCCCTTGGAGAGAAAGTCTATCAGAATGGATTTGGACAATTTGCAAGAAAACTTTGATGCTGCACTTGAAGACCTTGATAATGCAAAAGAAGAAAATGGAGAGCTGAGATTCAACATGCGAAGAGCTGATAAATTTATAAAGAAACTCAAAGAACAACTTGAGCTTTCCAGAAGTCAAAGATAAGATCTTATGGTTTAGATAAAAGAGGATTCAGATGAAGACAATTCAGATCAGGTAAGGCAACTAAAAGAAGAGAATGAGACTCTGAAACTTGAAAACAAGACTATGGCTAAAGAAATACATGTACAAAAGGATGCTAAGAAGAAAATTGAAGAATATTTAAATAGTACATTAGATCAAATGAAGAATGAGGCTGACAACTACAAGAACAAGTATGTAAAGATGGAGAAATACAATTAGATTGTAAAAGGTGAACTTGTTGAAGCAAAGAAACACATTGAGAAACTTCACACCAGCAGTGATTTGATTGATGAATAGAGAGACAAACAGAAACCTAAAGGTGATATGACTGGTATTGGATTCAATGAAGTTGAATGTTCAAAGAATCAAGAAGAGAAATCCAACGAGAAGGTTGACGCTGAGAAACCCTCTATTGAAGAACCTAAAGAGAAGATTAGACCCTTCAGAGGCAGATGCTTTGGTTGTAATAGATTTGGAACATGAAGAGAGACTGTAGAGGTAATGCCCCTTTTAGAACTTTTTTTGGTTATTGTTTTAATTGTAATGGATATGGGCACATGAAAGCAGAATGCAGAAAACCTAATCAACCTAGATATAGACAAGACAATGGAAGAGAATCTACAATGAAACCTACATGCTACAAATGTAATAACATTGGACACATTGTGAAGTACTATAACCTAAAAGTTAATCAAGAAAGAAGACCTCCTATATGTTATAAATGCAACAATCCAGGACATATAGCAAAGTTTTGTAGGTATAATGGTTTAGACAACAGAAGAGTACCACCTCCTATGAATTCACAAAAGAATGCAAATGATACTGGTAAGAGTGTTGCAGATTTGAAGAGTGATTTTGAAAGTTGTTTTAAGAAAGCAAAAGATAGAATAAGTGGTAAGATATGGAAGATCAAAGAAACAAGTGAGACATTAGTTCAGGGAGAGTCAGTAGATGCTACTAGATTCTCGCCTAATGGTAGTAAAATAGAATCAACCTAATTGGATGATCATGGCCTTAGGGGGAGCATTGGATATAGACATCAGAATATATCCTACCCTGAAATTCATGGATTGAGCTTGAGAAAGCTTAGGTATGAACTTGGCTAACATCATGGAACATAAATCTGATACCGCAACATTATCTGACACATATATTTTGTTCACGAGATCTAACAGTGGACTAGACAGTATTGAGTTTAAGTGAAATTTATGACTTAAGCTTGTATAAAGAACCATTCGATGACCTATCTATTTACCATTTGATGAAGAGTGAGCTAAGGAGATAAGAGAGAAGAGAGATTC
Source organism: Thuja plicata (assembly GCA_018584345.1). Taxonomy (NCBI): domain Eukaryota; kingdom Viridiplantae; phylum Streptophyta; class Pinopsida; order Cupressales; family Cupressaceae; genus Thuja; species Thuja plicata. Next base: position 933,413 of record MU227961.1, on the reverse strand, counting down.
AGAATATTCTACATTTGTCGTACGTGATCGATTGAAGCATAAACTTGGAATTCAGCAGAAGAGAGATATTTACATCATCTAGCTATGGATGCACCTATTATTTTTGATGTTGTAGATTGAACTAGGTACAAATTTAAGAAACATCCATTTAAGTCCTGTGAAGAGGATCCAGAAGGAGCATTTTCTCAAACCTCATATGGTGTATTACACATAGAAGATATTAGGGCTTACATACATTATAAGTATGATATACTGGGAATTGATGAGATGTCAACTAAGATGGAGTATATGACTGATAATGGAATCATAAAAGAAGAATACAAACACATTAATCAGTTAAGTATAATGAAAATTCTAGACTTATGTGAATTCAATGAAGATGAATGGTTTAAGATACTGTTGAGTACGGTTCATGATCAGTTTATTTGGATAGGTGATCAACCTATAAAGATTTTAGTGACCTAATTCATGAAATCACTGGACTAGACAACATTGGAGTCATCCATATTGCAGAGAAACATGTAAAGAAATAATTTGAAACCGTAACTCACTCTAAATGGGATAGATGAGCAATGACAGTGAATGACATCTTTTAGCAAGATGTGAGATTGATTTCTATGATACTTGGATACAAATTCTACTACAATAGCAGACCTAACTCAGTATCTGCAGGAGTAATCATGATGGCATGGAGAATGGTGAAGGAAAACATGAAATATAACCTATCTGAAGTTCTGGCACATCAATTTCTTGAAAATGTGAAGTTGGTGAAGAAGGACAGGACTAAGACCTTCAGATTTGGTTCATTATTGATGCATATGTTTATTCATATTGAGCACAAATTTCTTGGCTTACATCCTAGTGGTTGGGAATCTGGGATACCTACTAGTATTTTAATTTCACAAATATATAGGAGATAGAATACTATTTGGGTTGATAATGAACTATTTGGTATGATCAAGATACTATAGAGATAGATGAAAACCAGATATAGGATACATGAGGAAATTGTTGAAAAATACAAGGATACAATCAGTTTCATGGTTGAAACTGATTGTGTATGTTTTGAAGTAGTCACACCTAGAAAGAAATGGTGTTATCCCATGGGTTATGAAGTAAGTTCTAAGGTACTTACCATGAAAGTAGAACATGTTCTTGCATCATAAGTTGATCCATCAAAAGAAAGATGGGGAACATGTGAGGAGAAATCAACAAAGGTGAGAGAAGAACAGACTAGAGGTCTGAGGAAAAGAAAAATTGAAAACATTGTACATGAATGTGGTGTAAAAGCTGGGTTGACAGAAGAAGAACTGAAAGAAGTGAAAAATAAGATGACAAATAGATCTCTTGGACTAGAAAGTGGAAGTACTATAGCCCCTCCCACTCCTAAGGTAGTTATGGTAGACAGTTCACCTCCTCCATCACAACAAACATCACAAACAGAGAACATCACTCTAGAGTAACTAGATCAAGCATGCATACATCACCTAAAGAGCATAGCATAGTAAGGGAAGAGAAGAAAGATGAGAAGCACTTGTGGAAGCCTGACATGAGGATGATAGAGAAGAGAGAAATAGAACAAGGTAAACTAGTCACAATTGATAAATACTATGACAGGTATGAAGATTCAGACAAGCTTAAGATTGAAGACATTGTGATTGATCATTTACTCACTTTCAAAAAGACTCTTTTAGAAATTTAAGGAAGTATACCTATAGACCTTTATGGGAGATTGAAGACAAGAAAACACTTAGCATAGATTGAGGATGATACAATCAAGAATCGGGAAATTGATAACATGCTGCCTGTAATATCCGTACAAGAAAGGGATATAATATACAATGAATTAAAAAAATTGCTAAGGACCAAGGTAAGATTGTTGAAAATCATGGAAAGGAAGTATGATAAATTCATTGAGGAAACTCAGAAGGCAATAGAGAAGATAGTAATGAATACTACTTCTAACAAGGCCCGACCTCCTAAGACCACTTTGCCTACACAATTAGGAATGGGAGAAAGCTCAAAAGAAAATGAGACAAATACTAAGAAAAGTGAAGTAGATCTACCACCAGATTTCTATGTTTCTGGTGTGGCAGTGACTCTTGACACTTCACAAGATTAAAAGGACCCTTTTATAGGGAATGTGAACACCTCTATAGCAGATGAAGTTGAAAAGAAAGAGGAATAAGAACAAAAGATAGAAAAGAAAGAGGTAAACACTTCATCTATCTCATTGTTGGCAAGTAGTGATGTAAATATTGATACCATGGATGAAGTTGAGTTGGTCAAATTGGCATTTACTACATTAAACAAAGCCAAGGAAAGATAAAAATAGAAAGGAGACAAAAAGGATAAAGTAATTACAAGAGAAATTGATACTGTGAACAATTTGCTTCCAGTACCTATTGTTCTCCAGCACAAAGATGACATTGAAAATCTGAGAATAACACTTGATGAATTTGATGGGCACTATGATAATTTGATAAAGATTGCAGAGGAGAAGGTAGAGATCAAATATTCAGAGAAGAAGTTAACGAAAGTTTGCAAGTCTGTCACATGGGACTTAGGCATTGTGAAAACTTGTTTGACAAATGAAAAGAGTTGCATTGGACATGGGAGAAAATTGTTTAGCTATTGCATGAATCCTATCAAGCATGTTCAGAACGTAGAAGACATTATTGCCAAAGAGAGGGCAACTATGAAAAGTATGACGGATGGTTGTGAAACATCTTCACAATCTACAATAGAGTTAGAAAAGGAAGTCACAAGAACTTTGGCTAAAATAAGTGTATTGGATAATGAGAAAGGGGGAGTATTGACAAGATTTAATTTTATGAAGAGCTTTATCACTCCTAAGATATCCATACTTGAGGTTCATCTCTCAGACTTAGAGAAAGTGACGGATTCACTGACTAAATCTATGCCCACAGAATTGAAATAAGCTGAGACCACATCATTTGCATTGAATGGCTTAATTCATATTAGCCAAATATTGTTCAAAACATGGAATGCAGAAGTGAAGATCTTGGAAGATTCCTTTCAAGATATTTTGAAACTAGTGAGCAAGCACTAAAACCTATTGTTTTGTATCCACCTTTGTCATTGTTGTTAGAGGGGGAGAAGAGAAGAATATGTGTGTGTGTGTGTGTGTGTGTGTCTGAATGTTGACCTCTAAATCAAGAATAACACAACATGGTCATTGCTCAATCATTGAATTGCGAAGATGAACATGAATTGCTCATTCCACAATATCGATTAAATCGACCTGTTGCCTCCTATTTAGTTAGGGTGTTTGATTACTCTCAGAACGAGAGCCAACAACCATAGACCATTGATAAAATGGAGGATTTGAAAGCATTGAAAACATAAATGAGATTATTCTATATGAGAGATGCAATTGTAATCTAAGAATGAAAATGCAGATTTTAAGCTAAGAACTTAAAAAAAGATAACATAATTACGCTATTTGATAAATGAAAAAACTAAATTAAGATGAAGAATGTCATTAAACTAAATGAAATTACATTGATTATGCAATGAAAGCTTGAAAATATGAGAGAATTGAGACACTAATTTGCTATAGTTTTGGTACTCTAAAATTGCCCTCTCCAAATGAAGGAAAGAAGATCCATAATATAGAAAATCCTGAAGAGAGGATGAAGAGTTTCTTGGAAAGAAACGGCTGACTCTTCATCTCCATGGAGGAAGGTGAGACAAAATACAGAGGAATTATTTGATTAAATAAATGAATTATTGCCACATGGGTGGCTTTTGAATTATTAATTTTAAATGAGGATAATCCATTCAAATAACCAAATAATATTTAATTCCCTTGATGTGTATTAGCTAA
>MU227961.1:888504-910810 GCA_018584345.1 Thuja plicata | reverse complement strand
ATCTGATACTGCCACAGAGTGGTTTTCACCATCAGTCCACTTTTTCTTTTTCTTTTTCAGTTTGTGACTAAGAAACTTGATATCCTCCTATGACATGTTCTCGCTCCTTGCATTGGTGGAAGAAGGGTAAGGTTCACAAGCATTAAGATAACAAGCTAGGGAGTGGTCATTGGAAATGTCGAGGATAGGAGCAGTATCCATTTCAGTCCAATCAATTAGGTATGGAAGTACCAATGTTAGGGAGTCAGATTCTGGGAAGGATAGCATCACATTAGTATCAAGACCATTAATCGACATGACACGATCTATTAAGTTAATATCTTCAATGTTTAGATCAATAAGAGTAAGATCATTATTAAAAGGGTCATTATCAGTCATATATGGATCAAACTCTAGTGACTCATCATTAGAAATTTCATCCTCATCCCTCTGTAAAAGGAGGCTTCTTGCTTGTAGCCTATGAAATTCTTGTAGACTTATGTATTCACTAGTGTCTCCATCAATGATCGGGGGAATGAACTCTTCTTCTGCTTCAGGAGGATCAGCATCATTGACAGGAGTGTTAGGTCATTTACTAGGAGCTGAGGAATCTGCAAACATGTGAATTGTATCTATTCCAATATCTTCAGAGGAAATAGATAACCGATCCCACTCATAGTCATGAGAATCTATGACATCATCATTAGATCTGTTTAAATATTCAAAAATGGTTATTTGATGTACTCGATTAGCTGCTTGTAGGTCAAAGTGGGGTAGATCAAGGACATGTGAAATTGTGACTAATTGCCCCCAGTTAGGATGTAAATTTTGTGGCCGGGGTTCTTCTTGAGTAATTGTTGCTATGGTGTCTCCTACCTCTTGAATGGGAGGTTGTGCTAGTAAAGGAGTGTGAATATCCTGTGGTACCTCAAAGCTAGGTACATAGTGTTCTCCTTGATATTTAAGATTCTCTGTACCAATATGTAGTAATCTCTCATAAGGCCATGGTTCCAATATTATCTCATATGTTTTATCACTCCCTGTTTCAGAAGGTAGACTCTCTTTTGAAGTAGGTTTGTTGGATTGAGTATTAAAACCCAGTCATGTTTTATCTCTGTTGAGGAAGAACTCCATGGGTATGGGTTCAATGATCCCTCATCCTGTGTCATTTAGAGGTCCCTTTCTTTTGTAACCCATTTGTGTAAGGAACTCATATCCCTTTCCATACTGCTCTGGGGATACCTTCACATGTTTGACCTTAGATTCCACTGGTTCTCCTTTGTAAATCCAGTCCAAGACTTCCTATTCTTCTGTGTTATCTGAAGAAGATGTGGATGCCTTTATCATGCTAGTTTCCTTGTGTACTTATGGCTCTTTGGATGCTAGAGGTGTGAATGTTGATGAAGGTTTTCCATATGATCTCAGTGATACTGGAAGTTCTTTCATTGAGGGAGTCAAGTCCAGTTTGTACTCTCCCATACCTGTTGCTTCTAGTTTCAAGGTTTTGCTAAAACTCTTCATAACCATGTCCTTGGTTGTTTCAGGAGCAACTGCGTCCATAGCCTCTTTGTTGTGTGGGATCATGCTACCTACCTTGATATTGTTGCAAGTGTAGTTGGCATCTGCAGGAATCATCACTTCTATCCCATTATGTGGGAACTTTATGCATTGGTGATAAGTAGACGGTACAGCTTGCATCTCGTGAATCCATGGTCTGCCTAGTAGAATATTGTAGGCCAGTGGTAAATCCAGAACTTGACATATAACATTCCTTTCAATTGGTTTGACTCTGATAGGTAGAGCAATAACACCTCTGGAGGATCTTTCTTCTTCATCATAAGATTTGATGGTTATCTTGTTTCTAGTGTCAATTGTTTGTTCTGAGAAACCTAGTCTCTTGATGAGATCTAGTGTATAGATATTCAATCTTGTGCCTCCATCTATCAATATGCGCCTAACATGGGATTTATGAATAAGGACTTCGATATGGAAGGGTTGATTGTGTGGATGGGTCAATGACTTTTCATCTTCTTCAGAGAAGGAGAGGTAGTGTGGCGTTGAGATGTGATTGACCATCGCTTGAAACTTCTCTATATTGATATCTTTCGGAACATTAGCAGCGTGTAGAGCTTGTTCTAGGATTTCCCTATGCATAGTGGATATCTTGAGCAACTCAAAGATGGAAATTTTGACAGTGGTTCGTTGCAATTGGTCTACCAAGTCATATTTTTCTCCAGGGATAGTGACCACATGTTTTGCTACTGGTTTAGGAATAGTTACAATAGGGACCTTTGATGTTGATGTTGGTTTTGGAGGTCCTTTGATTGTAACCTGTGCTTGGCACTGTGTTACAACATTTGAGGAGGATGAGGCACCTTTAATTGTGATCACATTGATGGATTCAATTTTAATGTTGAGCATATTGATCACATTGTCGCTCTTGGAATAGGTGTAGTTTACCTCATTACCTTTCCCTTTAGATGTTTCTCCTTGATTATAATTAGGAAAGGGTTTGTTGAATGTTGTATGATCCTCATTGGTAGTATGTCCATCGAATTTGATCTTACCTCCTTTGATGAGGTCTTGGATGACATGTTTTAGTTTGAGACAATTATTAGTCTTGTGTCCCTTGTTTTTGTGAAAGACACAGTAAGAGTATCATCCCACCACCTGGGTTTGACCATTGGTTCCCACGGTTTTGAATCAAGAATCGTAAGAACTTTGTTATCCACCAATGTTTTTAAGATGGTCTCAAGAGTCTCCCCCAAAGGAGTGAATGTTCTATGAGGTTTTGAATTCCATGTTTGTTCCTTGTTATTATCGTTGTTAGTTTTGGGAATGGGAGGTGTTACTTTAGCCTCTTTGCTTGCTTGCATGCCATTGGTTAGATTGAATGCTTCGGGTTTAGAATTAATGTTAGAGGCATCAACTACTCTGTCATTAACAACATTTTTGTTTTTCTTCTACCATTTAGGCTTGGAGTTGGAGTTACTGCCTTTGTTTTCATTTTGAAGGGTGATCTCTCCCTTTTTTACCATGACTTCCTCGATATGAAGGGCATTTTTAATCATCCTATCGAAGCTAAGAGAGTCTTGCATTTGTAGAGCATAGCTCAATTTAGGCACTATATTATTAACGAAGATTTCCATCTTCTCCGTTTCAGGAATGACCCTTGAATATCATGCAAAAATCTTCCTCCATCTTTGTAGGAAGTGTGTGAATGATTCTCCAGTTCATTGTTTGGTGTTACACAGATCCATCATAGTTACGTCATGTTGGATGTTGTAGGAATAATGTTGAATGAACCGTTGCATCAACTCCTCAAATGTCTTGACCTTAGGGTTTAATTTTGAAAACCACTTCATGGCATTACCTCCTAGACTTCTTGGAAATAGTGGCATGAGGTAAGTGGGTTTGTGCATGTACTCAATGCTTAGAGCACATAATTCTCTTACATGGTCATGTGGATCAGTTTCTCCTGTGCACTCGTCATACTTTGGCCTTGCCACATTGGGAGGAAATAGGACCATAGTGATACTCTTGTCAAAAGGAAATGGACAAATGGCATCCAAAGAGTATTTTGTTTTAGGTTTCTCTTTCTCTTTATTTAGGTTTGTGAGCTCCGTTTGCATTAGATTGAGCTATTTGGTGAGAATAGATATCAGGTTCGGTACCTCCTTTTCCTTGATATTTTCCACATTATAATATTTGGGCAACTTGACACCTGTGGATGCTAGATGGAGGAAGTATTTTTCTTTATCATCACTGATTATCTATTCCAATAGCTTGTGGATCCATTTACTTTGTTTCATTTTCTTGTATTCATCTTTAGGGATCTCTTCTTCAGTGTATGATCCAAATGGATTATGTTCAAACTTGGGTCTTTCTTCCTCTTTCGTGCCTTTGGATTGTGCTTGTTTTCCATCATTATAACCCTCAAAGGCCTTACTCCATTCATTAGTTTTGCTATCCATCTGAGGGGAATCTAGATCAAGAAGGGAGCTGTGAGAAGTTTCTCCTTGGAAGTGTGGTGTTTTAGGAGGCGCTTTTGATCCTTTAGTTGTGTACTGGTTGCGTCTTTTGTTAACCATGAATTTTGTTCCTCAGCTTTGTTAACATTTCTCAATAGTGCAAGTAAGGATTTTAGATCATTCAAGTGGGTGTGTCTAGGTAGAGGTAACTGTTTGTTTTTGGTGGATGTAAATGATTCTAGCGTCAGAGGGTTAGAATGCCCTGATAGTGAGCTGGGAACCAAGTTGTTGATAGAAAATGAGTAGACCACACGTATTGAACTGATCATGAAAGACTGACTAAGCATGCAAGGTAGACATTTTGAAAGTGTTTTGAAATAACAACAGGGAGACCAGAAGAGACAACAGGAACCAGCTAAAGAGAAAAAAGGGTATCCTAATCAACTAAGACTTCCTAAGAAAAACTCCTACAAATGCCCACTGTCCTAAATGCAAGCTCCCAGATGTGAGCCTCTGATGGTACCAGATACAATCCTAGAATCTGGATACAACTTCTTGATGATGAAATATGATCCTAAATACCAAATGTGATTCAAGACACAGAATATGACTTGGCAAAAATAGGATAAGATTTTATGATGTCCTTGTCAATTTGGGTCAGTTTTGAAAAATTTGTTTTTGAAGTGCTTGAAGTTGCTTGTTTCTAGATTGCGTTAAGAGGTGTTGTAAGGCGTGAAAAACACTTGTACTCCAAGGTTTGAAATTTGTTGATTATTTTGAGGAGCTTATCTTTTTAGTGATCTTTTGGACATGTCAATCAATCTTGCATTGTTAAGAGGGTGAAACATACACTCTTTTGTCCTATTTTCTAGGTGGAGGATGAAAATCTTTGCTCATTGACTCAGGTACACACTCAAATGCTAATCAAAATACAGTCATCACCAAGCATGCAATGGCTCTAGTCATGATGTTGTATTAGCTGACTCCAAATGCAAGTGAGGGCACAATATGACAAGTGTCTTGGGGCAATTATTTTTTGCCTTGCACAAATATTATCACCCTTTCGGGGATGAATCAGGTATTCTTTCAGTTGAATTTGTTGTAGATTATTGGGCAATCTGTTCGAAACTGTCCCTCATAGAATTGCACAAGGCAAAATTGAGGTGTATAGCCCTATGAGTACCTGAATATATGTAGTCTCACAAGAAAGATTCAAGAGGCTCCGCTCTACATATACCCCGATATGTTCAAGGAATGATGTCAAAATTCCAAGAACAAAACTAGTTTCGTCTTCCTAGGCTTTGGCCTACAAGGAAGCAACTATTTATAGTGAGTTGGAAGGGTCAACGTAAGACCTGTCCTCACTTGGGTCATTCCCGAGAGATTTTTTCCTCAACCGGTAGGCCTTCTACTATTTAAATGATATGTAACCAAGATTGGCGAGCTTTGGATGACTGGATTTTTTATTCTTCCAAGGAAGAAGAGCATACTCTCCTAATCTAATCATTTTCTCCCAAAGCACTTAAAACAAAATTCATTCCCTCAAACTATGTTGAGCTTGATTTAATTGTTCCTATTTTAAAGAAAATAGGATGTTTGAAAGGGAAATTTTGCCTTGTTCAATTAACCACAATGATTTAATGATTTGTGTTGTTCAATTTTTGATCCAAAAAGAATTAAGCGATTGAACTTATTCAATTAATCCCACATATTTAGTGCTTTTTTTTGTTCATTTACTATTCAAAAGGAATTAAGTGATTTGTGTGCTTGTTCATTTACCCCCAATTTCATCACAAATGATAAGACAATGTCCGACTTTCTGATTTTCCTTAAGAGGAAAAGAGCATATTATCTAGTTGTTTTAGCAAGTGGAGAAATCATTTTAAGTTTGGAAAGCAAGGAAATAGAAGTTAAGATGGGGGTTTGGCAACTTGTAAAACCACATTAGCATCTATTGGTGTGAACTCCCACAAAAATCTTCAAAAATACCCTGTAAACACTTGTTAAGCTACAAATCATCAAAAACACCACTTGTTAGAATGTTAGGGGTTAGGCAAATGAGATGCTCAAACTTTTTAACCAGATACGATCCTAAATTTATACTAAATGTGACACAGTATACCGTATGTGAGCTTATTCACCAAATATGATCCCTTGCTGACCAGATGCGAGATTAAACTAGAAATGACCCGAGAAATCCCGGATGCGATCCAACTTTTTTGCGGTGCGATGGCGTATTCGGGATGCGATCCTGAATGATTAAAAATGATCCTGTGTCTGAATTCTGAGCATGAAAATTGGCAAAAAAGTGTTAGAAAATGAGGCCAAGTTGAAAATTGGACCCCACCGTGGGCGCTAGAAATGTGTGTGTGTATTTGGGAACCTGTTAAGAAAGACACAAACACTCAATAAGTTATTTCATTAGCTTGAAAGGTTAGATAAAGCATACAAAACCCACTAATATCGACCTATTGCTTGCTAACTAGGAAGAGTGTGATTGGTAACATATTAGCCCTCAGAATATGCTACAATTAGTGATGAATACAACCTAGCATGAAGGATTTTTAGATTATAAACAAGCTAAAAATATGATAAACAAGCATCCTAGCTCTAAGCATGTGAATAATAACAATGTAAAAGCATGAAATAATAAGTGAAATACTAGTCTAGGATTAATCCAACAGGATAACAATGTATTTGTAATCTAAGGTGAAGGCTTGTTTACTCTCAAAAATGGCTTCTATTTATAGAGGAATGGGAGAGAGAGGGGGGGACAAGGTGAATTAATGAGTTGAGACACTCATTAATGGAGGTGTAAGAACTATTAATGCCCAAGGCATTAATAAGGCATGGGAGAGACATAGGCTTAAGGCATCTTCATTAATAAGGCATTAATGAAAGCCCTTAAGAAGCATGGGAGGATGTAAGAGGTTGGCTTGAGAAGGTGGACCTTAAGAAAGTCTAGCTTGAGAAAGTGGACTTTCTCAAGTGGGTGAAGTTGCTAAGCATTCCTTAATGGAATGTGACAACATTAGGAGGTGGGTTAGGGCTAGAATTAGGATTAGGATTAGATTAGCAAGGGTGAATGGGTTGAGAAGGGTTAGAACCCAGGGTAGAAGTGGTTGAGATAGGTTAGGTTGGGGTTTAGGGGAATATTAATAAATGAATTAAACTTATTTAATTCATTTTAAAATATAGGAATTAATTATTTAAACAATGAAATTGCTTTTTAATAATTAGGAGACTATAGCCATTTTAATTAAATTAATAGGCTAGGGGAAGGGGTTATTTTGCAAGTGTATAATTGATTTAGGGATTTATTTAATTCCTTTATAATTAAATACTATAGCCATGTTTGATTTTGGTTTGATTTAATTGGTCTGAATTGATTTAAATCATATAGCTATAATAGTTAATATAATTTAGTGATAAAAATCACCTAGGACATTAAATTGATTTGGAGAATTATGCCAAGCAGTAACAGGGTCGTTTGGACATAATTGAGGGTATGATCACACTTAGGGAAAATAGGGTCCATAGTTGGAATAGACCAAATTCAGGTGGTTACATTGATCATATCACAATACTCAACTTTGACAGGTTTGATCATGTTGATGACATTGTCATTAGAGGTATGCGTGTAGTTAACCTTGGAATTGTTGTTCTTAGTGTTGGAAGACTCACCTTTCTCATGATGAGGAAAGGGATCTTTAAATTCCTAGTGATATAAATTCTTATTATAATTATCCACAATAATATCACCATTATTAATCAGATCTTGCACCTTATGGCGCAATTGAAGACAAGTAGAAGTCTTATGACCCTTGTTCTGGTGATAGTCATAGTATGCATTGTCTTTCCACCAATGGGGTCATGGTTGTGGATCATATAGATTCTTATCCAAAGGAGTGAGAACTTGGTTTTGCACCAAAGTCTTGTAAACTACATCAAGCGATTCTCCCAAGGAAGTAAATTCACGCTTGCGTCAAGGGGCCCAAGGTTTGTTGCTAGATTATCTAGAAGGCAGCTGAGTGTTTGTTGTAGCCTTTTCAGTAGTTTTGATCACTTGTATACTAGAAGTAAGACTAAAAACTAGTTTTGAAGGAGCCAAGGTCATATTATCAACCACTCCATCATTCACAATGTCCCTATTCTTGTTGACAAACTTCCCTTTATATTTGTTGGAAGAGGAGGAACCTTGTTTGTTTTCTTTGTACAAAGTCAATTCCCCTTTCTTAACCATAAACGCCTCTATCCTCATAGCTTGCTTAATCATGCTATCAAAATTGAGGGGACCTTGAAGTTGTACCTGATACCCAAAATTAGGAGCGAGATTGTCCAAGAAGATATCGAGTTTCTCAGATTCGGGTATTTTATGAGGATACTTGGTGTAAAGCTGTCTCCATCTCTGGAGAAATGTCAGGAATGGCTCCCCTTATCTTTTCTTGAGATTTCAAATGTCCCTAATGTTGACGGGATGCTATATGTTGTGAGAATCATGTTGGATAAAGAGATTCGCAATCTTATCAAAAGTCTTTATGCCGGTGGGTAGTCGAGAAAACCACTCCATGGCAGGTCCACCCAGACTTCGAGGAAAGAGATGCATTAAATAAGTTTAATCATGAATGAACTCCATAGATAGGGCCCCAAATTCTCTCAGATGATCTTGAGGATCGGTGGTACCCAGATATTTATCATACTTAGGGAGTTCCACACCCTTGGGAAAAGGTGGCATATGAAGACTCCTATCGAAAGGAAAAGGACAGATGCTCTCCATCGTGAATTATTGTGCTAGTTTCTCCTTATCCTTTACAAGTTGGATAATTTGGTTTTTCATATATTGAATCATCTTTTGCAATTTGGTAGTCTCGGTCTCTTCTTCTTTAGCCACAAGTGTTTCCACTTGGAAATTTGGCGGTAGCTTAACTCCTTGGTTTTCCAAATCTAGAAAGTATTTCTCTTTATCTTCTGCAAGGATAATTTCCATCATCTTGATGAGAGATTTTTTATATTTTGTATCATCTATGTCATTTTGAGTTATCAGATCATCATCATTACTAAGGATCTCATAAATGCTTGGGTTATGATCATGACTCTGGTCATGTGGAGGAGGGTGATGGTGATGCTGATCACCTTGTTGACCTTGATCATTTTGAGATTGGTCATGGAACTCACTGTATTGACCTTGTAGGTAATCAAAATGGATTCCCATGTTGTTTATGTGGGATTGTGATGTGTGCATAGCTTCAATGTGAGTGTGTGTATCAAGCTGAGAGTTCGTGGCCAATGTAACTTTTGGCGGGTCAAAGGGGTCGATGGGTTTGGAAGGATCAATAGGTCCACAAGGATAAATAGGACCAAAATGATTGGTATGATCAAGAGGATCAATAAGGTAGTGAGGATCATCAATAGGGTTGACCCAAGTAGATGTCCTTCCAAAGTTTTGTTGATCTGAAAGAAATGGGTTCTATTGATCTTGAAACAAGGGATTATAGCACAGTTGGAACACCAATTTCTGATTCGGACTAGGATCTATACTAAATGGTGAGGAGGGACATGAGGATCCCTCTTGACTATAAAATTGAACAATAGGTTTGGAATGACCTCTTCCTTGATTACAAGATTTACCTCTACCTATTCTGGAACCATGAATGGGAAATATGTTACCGCTTCTAGTCATAACAGGCATAGACGAAGATGAAACAAGAGAGAACTTAGGATCCAACTCAGAACTTTGTCTCTAGAAATAGATAAAAGGAGATAAAGGCTAGAATAGCCAAGATGTGAAATGTACCCAGCCTGAATCATCAAGAGTATGGCTAGAACAGCCGAGATGTGACTATCGTGTTGCAAGGTACAAAATCATAGAAAGGTAGGACAGAGAACAAAGAAACAAAATGAGTTTGAGAAAGAATCAATCAGTTTGCAAATCAAGACAATCAATTTTAGACTGCAGACAATAGGGAAACAAGCAATCAGATCTCAGACAAAAATTAGATCAGACAAAAAACTCATCAGTCAACGAGAAATAGCTCACTATTTTGGGACACCAGGATGCAAGTTTGCATGAGAAAGTGCTAGCCCACACGAGGAAACTCTTAACTACATGTGAGAAAATGAAAGCTCATGCAAGGAAATGCTCAGTTTCTTGAATCTCGTGAGAGAAAACTTTAAGTTTCAATAGATCAACTCATCTTTCGAGACAAAAATCAGATTTCAAGACACAGTCAGGACTATTCTTTGATAGAATTTCCAGATTTAGGATAGTTTTATGACAGTTCAGATCAGCAATCTCAGTTTGAATGTGACAATCAATCGTTAGCAAGCACAAAGTTTTGATCAAGCAATAGTGATGCAAGAAGTAGTCGCAAACAGTTCTACCAAGGACAAGGCAACTTGGCAGAATCATGGGAGTCTTTGTTTAATCATGATTGGACAGTTTAAGACTCGAAAAAAACACTTAGTTATCCCTACAAAAAATTGGTGGAGAAGACAAAATTTGTGCCTCACTGATGTATGCGTATGTGTGCACCTCACACAGCAGTGTCACCCTCGAGAGGGCGCCTATGTTTTTCGTGTTTCCAAGGAATTAGTAATATATGTTCAAAGGTTACCCTTAAAGTAGGGGCCAGTGTCATATACCACTTCAAGCATCCAGGTGCATACCTATGTTGAGAATCTAGGAGAGAGATTCTTCCCCCTCCCTGCGCATAGATTATGTCTTCTTTCAGAGGTAATCTGGGTAGGCATCTAACTAAGAAATTTTTTAGTGGGATTCCATTCACAATAACCTTTGGTGTCCCTGATATAGGGTTGGGGCCTCACAGCCACACCAACACTTGAAATTCATACACCCCTGCAAGCAGGGCTAGGAGCGGCGCCGCTCAGTACAATAGACAAGGCTTTCTCAAGATGATATACAGAATCATGAGAAAGAAGTTACCATGGCTTTAGAGTCTTTGGAGTCGACAAAGAAGACTTTATTATCGTGAGGTGGAATCACCAGTGATAGGTGTGTACTCACTTGGGTCATTCTCGGAGGTTCAACTTCCAGCAAGCCCTCTAAAGGTGACATAAAACTTGGCTCGAATTCGAGGGTCAAATTTTTTGATTCTCTCAAAGAGACAAGAGCATACTTCTCTACCTCTTCACCTTACCCAAACATGCAAGACATATTCATCACGGAGATAACTCTCCTCCAACCAATTCACAAGCTTTTGGGTTTCTGATTCTCTCAAAGAGAGAAGAGCATAATCCCCTAACAAGTGAACATGCTAAAGGTTTGTTAACTTTCCTTGCTTCCCTAGGTCTTTGTCATGATAGCAATGTCTGGGTCTTAGATTCATCCATGGGCATCACTTCCATGTAATGAAGAGCCTATTCCCCTATTTTTCTATCAAGATTCCCAAGAAATTTTAACAAGGCCCTAGCTATACTATGTGATGAAAGCAATAAACAAGCACAACATTTTTTAAAATGATCTTCGACAACCATCCTGCAAGAAAACCGTTAGCAAGTTTATGTCTTTGTTAAGTGACCTGCAGCCCACTATTATGCTATCAGAAAAGTCAAAGAAATAAAAACAGCAGCATGTGAAAATAATTAGGAAAATAGTAACAGTAATTACAGAAACTGTGAAATTTTAAAGACTGGCACCAAGTCTCACGTGAGAATGTACAAGGCTTCATGAGAGGAAGTACAAAACTTTGCGCAATACACTTAGAATTCTCGCATGAGAATCCATACACAGAGAAGTACAGTTGTATGACAGAGTACAAAATTTTGTCAAAAAAAATTCTGAGAGTGAGGTCAGAAATCAATTTTCTGCCCCAGGGTGTGCGCCAAAATATATGTCTGAATGTTGACCTCTAAATCAGGCACAACACAACATAGTCATTGCTCAATCATTGAATTGTGAAGATGAACATGAATTTCTCATTCCACAATATCGATTGAATTGACCTGTTTCCTCCTAATTAGTTGGGGTGTTTGATTACTCTCAGAACGAGAGCCAACAACCATAGACCACTAATAAAATGGAGGATTTGAAAGCATTGAAAACATAAATGAAATTATTATATATGAGAGATGCAATTGTAATCTAAGAATGAAATTGCAGATTTTAAGCTAAGAACTTAAAAAAAAAAGATAACATAATTACGCTATTTGATAAATGAACAAACTAAATTAAGATGAAGAATGCCATTAAACTAAATGAAATTACATTAATTATGGAATGAAAGCTTGAAAATATGAGAGAATTGAGACAGTAATTTGCTATAGTTTTGGTACTCTAAAATTGCCCTCTCCAAATGAAGGAAAGAAGGTCCATAATATAGAAGAGCCTGAAGAGAGGATGAAGAGTTTCTTGGAAAGAATTTCTTGGAAAGAAACAGCTGACTCTTCATCTCCATGGAGGAAGGTGAGACAAAATATGGAGGAATTATTTGATCAAATAAATGAATTATTTCCACATGGGTGGCTTTTGAATTATTAATTTTAAATGAGGATAATCCATTCAAATAACCAAATAATATTTAATTCCCTTGATGTGTATTAGCAAAAGGGGGTGGGATTAATTTAATTTAAAGGCACTTAGGACTTTAGAATTAATACTGTTAGAATCATCATTAGTGATACCTTCATCATCAACAGCATAATAACACTTTTTCTCAAATCTTGACCTATTAAATTTGAGTCTATCAACCCTCTCTGGACATCTAGAGGAAAAATGTCCTATTTTATTACTTGAAAAAAAATTAGCGGCATCTTTCCTTGGTACTTACCACATCCTTTAGGTATTCTTTTGGAAATTAGTGCTTTCAACTCTTGAAGTTCATTTTCTTCTTCCTCAAGTTCTATGATCTCTTGTTCATACTTTGATACTCTTCTTGTAGGTCTCTCACCCCGATCTGAGCTACGCATTCCTCTTCTAGATATAATTTCTTTGAAAGAAGTTTCAATCTTAGTCAAAGATTCACCAAATTCACTTATTTCAAATGCAAACAACTTACCAACCAAATTATCTCTTGTGCAATAGTCTTGATTTATTCAATTTCAGCAACCTTGGTTTTGTATGTATGAGGAAGTAATCTCAATACCTTGGAAACAATCTCATTTTCATCCAATGTTCCACCAACACATATGATTCCATAAACTATATCTTTAATCTTTTCCATGTAGGAGACAATGTTCTCATCTTCTACCATCTTCAATGGTTCATACTTTCCTTTCAAGCTTCAGAACTTTGCTTGCTTTACATGTGCATTACCTTCATGTAGAGTCTCCAACTTGGTCCAGATCACATGGGCAATCTCTAGATCCATCACATTTGTGTACTCTGTATCTGATAGGGAACTAATAAATGATTCATTTTCTCTCATATTGCATTCCAATTATTTCTTCTCATTAGTTGTGGTCATGGATAGATCTGCAGGATGAGTATAAGAGTTCTTTGTAATAATCCATTATTCCTCACCAATGCATCTCATATGTATAATCATTCATCTTTTCCATATGGCATAATTGGTGCCTTCAAACCTTAGACTGTCCTTTCTATAAGTTTGCATAGTGGATCTCCCTCAAGCTTGTTAAGCTTCCTTAAAGGGACCAAATCTTTGATACCAATCATTGATACTATGGCAATGAAAAAATAAGAGGGGGTGAATTAGTTATTCCAATTAATCAGATTTTCAAAACCCCTTTAACACAAATAAATTATCAAGCATACAACCCTAATGTTTAGATCAAATTATGTGAACAAACAATAAGCATGAAAGCAATAAATCTGAAATACATCCACAATGCTTGACACTATATTTTTATTGTGGAAACCATGTTAGGGGAAAAACCATGGTGGGGTTGATTACCCACAATAGGTAAATACCTTGTTAGAAGTAAAAAATTATTACACTATATATGGGTAAATATTTTGCATTCAGGCTCACTGCTCAAATAAAATTCCTTGGGATACAACCCTGAGAAAGGCTCACTTCCTTACAGACTGATCACTACAATGATCTAAACATTTTAGTGAACTGGATAGCAACATCTACCTTATGCCAAATTCAGTTCCATTGAAGCTCAACTATGATCTCTGCCCAAATCTTTTCTTACTCCTTCAGATAAGAAATCCAGTCTTCAATATATCTCAATAAATACTATGCAAGTAATCCCTGGTGTGTGCAATATACTCTCCACTTCTGCACTCATGAATTTTCCCTAACTCATCATCTTATACCAAGAACTAGGTTGGAAAAACCTAATTCACCAATTTCTCAAATAAATGTGTTGATTCTCATATACTTGATCCATATGTGACCATTAGATTATGGCCTTCATCCATAATAGCCACCTCAAGATCATAAATCTCCTTAATAACACATTTTATACTTGTGCAACACGATTTACCAACTAGGTTGGGGAAGAACTAAAATTAAAAGTATTAATATTGACCAAAAATTCCACCAATTAGGTCTTTCTGATCCATGTGGGTCACCAAATCATCAAGCACATAATTTAATAACATCCTACAACATCATAAATAACACCTTAACATTTAAATCTATTCCAGCCATTGAATTTAGTCACACTTCTTTACTGAACCTCAAGAACATTGTTTGCAAGGCTCTAAGACAACAAAAGTATGTTATATGGACCTCTGAAGTATAAACCCTCTGAGTTGAATGTACCTAAGTATTTCATGGGCACACTCTTAGCTTTGCTCCATGAAATTATTACTCTCTTGAGTACCCAAACCTTTTTATGTGTTCATGTTAACACTGACTATCACCTTTTCTACCAATCAATTTTTGTAACCTGTTTACATGTCCAAATATTCATGAAACACTCTAAAACTTTGGGTGAATAAGGTGCACACCTTCAAAATCCTACCTCTATGTGTACGAATCTAGATCTATCATATCTTCTTCTCACTAGACCTTTGAACACTCTGCTCTGTTGGCTAACCTGCAACAGTTAAGTTAGAAACAACCAATCTATTCTCCAGATCACTTCCTCTAATCAATTCCTCTACTATGTTGACATTAATTCCAACACATTCATCTTCAAACTATTACCATAACACCATTCTTGTGCGATGAGTATCTCTAGAAAATCTAAGGTCAACGACGTCAAATTCTTACCAAATGTTGAGTTTTGAAGAAAACTTAGAGAAGTTTGAGAATTTGTGGCAATGATTTTTGAGAATACAATCACTAACTCCCTAATTGGGAACCCTAGTCTTTGAATAACACCATTTTTATAGATCTCGGTGAGATTAGGTCACACACTAAGCTTGGGGTTTCCTTCCCTAAACTAACTAAAACTAAGAAAAATAAGGAGAACACACAAAATAAACCCTAGAAAATTTTTTAAAAATGAGAAGAAAATAAGAACACAAAACCCTAACTAAACTGAGAAGGTCACTCAATTACCAGGTAAATAAATAGACTTTCCAAGATGTGAAATCCAATTGACGATAGCATTGGGTGATGGCAAGGTTGCAAAATATCTTTAGGAGGCTTGACCTAAAAAATAGTTGTAAATTAGATATGTGTGATAGGTGAAATGACTTGGACTTGTACCGCTTTTATATGCCCTGAAGAGATTTGGGTTGACGTCACCCGATTCTGGATAGAAGTCAGGGTTTCATTGTTTCGAGGTATTGGGGGTAATGCAACCTAACCAACCCCAATCCTCAATAGGCCCAATCACATATCAAAGTGGGGTATTGTGTAGGTCTTGGTATTGTGGGCATTCAGTATTTCAGGTTCTTGGGGAAGAGTGACCTTCCTCAAACCCTGAAAGTTGACTTTCTTCTCTTTCTAAGAGAACTAAAGGCAAAAAAAAAAAGGGTCTATGACCCTAAGCAATCAACTACCTAACTATCAAGATCACCACGAGCCCACAATCTCACCCACCAAGCACCTGACTAACTAAGACCAAGAAAAAGGGGGTCCCCATTAGGCTAAGCAGCCCAAAAAAATTGGGTGTGAGTTGTGGAAGTACAAAAACTCACATGTGGCTTGATCAAGCCTTCTTATGTTTGTAGATGGGTTATTTAGCTTGTTTTTTATTAATAAAGAAGCCTATAAAGGGGTTTATCCTTACATAAACAAGGTATGAATATGGAAATTCAGGCCATCAACAGTACATAGACAGCACAACAGGTGCTAACTAGAAAGACATAATACATAGCGCAAAGGCTAGAATCCATTCAAAGGAAAGGCCAAACTCACTCAGCGAGAGAGGATGAGTGAGTGTTTTAAGAACAATTCTTCGTACAATGTCAGAAAACATCTAGGTGATTTTATCCTTAGGCTCCCCGACGAAGGAAACTCTGCTAGGGCAGCCATCAGCACAGCAACCAGAGTGCTGAAGAAGTTGAGAAATGTCAGTATAAACTTGGTGCAAAATATAAGTTGAATCAATTGGATCATAATAGTAAGGGAAGCATCTAGAGTTGCAATTGGAGAAAGACCTAAAAGAGCACCAGAAGCCTGATTCCAATTAGCAGCATGGGAAACAACCATATTTTTAGTAGGGGTTTCATCTTCATCAACAAACTGAGAATCCTGAGAAGAAGAATTAGAAAGAGAATCAAAAGAATGAACTGTCAAATGATCATTACTTGTATCCTTACACCAAGTAGCAACACCTTTTCAGTGCAAAAGATCATAGTCAGTAGACATGTGCCCAGTAGAGAAGCAACACCAAAAAAAAGGAAGGGACAACCCTCATAATCAAATGCTTGATTCCATGGCCTCTCCCCTACTATGAGCAACACATCCCTTGGAAGCGCAATGGAGATATCCATATCAACAAAAATGTGGGTGAATGTTGAATGGCCCATTGTAGTTGTAGCTTTATCCACCTTTAGGAATCAACCAAGAGATTTTTCAATGGCCTCAAAGGAAGACATCTCCCATAAATGGAGTGAGAGATTAGGAAGGAAAATGCACATTGGGTGGTTTAGTAAGAGGGTTGAAGGATATTGTCTAGGTTTTGGTAGAAAGGGAGTGATCCCATCAAACCCATAACTTGTTCAAAATAAAATTGCAATCTTCAAAAGAGGAAAATGAAGCAATTAAAATCCCCTTTGTGCAAGGGTAGAGCTCAATGTTACCAGAAACTAAGGGTCGCCAAGAACTAGTTATCCAGCAATGCAAATCTGGAAGAGAGAGCTAGAGGCTCATGAATCTGTAAACCATCCCACAACATTGGTAGAAATCCATGTTGTCACCACATCTGGGCCACAAACAAAAATAGGGGAGGCCTTGGCACTGGCAATAGGTCAAGATTTTTCCTTTGAGGGGATGGTAGCAGTAAATTTGGAAGCATGAGCATAGCTCTTTCCACCATTAGTGGTAGGTTTTTTTTTTGGGGGGGGGGGGGGGGGCACATCCTTNGGGGGGGGGAGGGGGCACATCCTTAACAATCCCAAGGCAAAAACCACTAGTGCCAAGAGCTTGTTATTATAATTCTTGGGTGATATTTTTTAAAAATTTGCAGTCTCCACTTGTTCAAATATGCATAAGCTATTGGGGTTAACTTTATGTTGGGATGGTTATTTTGGCTCTCTTCTCTACATTTTTCTCTTTTGTGGAGATTATTACTATGTATCCTTTTGTTTATTATTAATACAATATACATTGACTTTGTCACCTTTTATCAAGAAAAAACACTACCATGCATGAGGGTTATAATATAATGCCAAATAGGAGCTCCAAATCAATATTAAATAGCATGTAACCACACAATCAACTCCATAAAACTCTCTCTTTTTCATGCTTCAAAATGTTAGATGTGTCCCCAAAATAAGATCAACTACAAGATTCCCACTCAAACAAGTTTATAATCAATCAATTCCTTCAAAATAGATTCCCTCTAGCTTGTCAGAATAAGAAATCACAAGAAAATAAACATCTAGAGGGGGGGTGAATCAGTGACCTCAAAAATTTATCCTTCAAACTTAACCACCAATCAATAAACCTCATATTATTATGTCCCTACAAGATGCATGCCATGAAATACTTATAATGATTTAACTATCTATCGGTGTTCTTTTTCAATCCTTATTCTTTCTTGATTACCAATAAGCAGTATAATTATTTACCGAAACTCAGTAAATAAGAAGAGTATACCGATCAATCCAGAGTTAATTATGTAAGATACAAAATAGTAAAGAAATGAATCATACACACATAACACATGAATTTTTAACGTGGAAACCCTATTAACAGAAAAAATACTGGGACTGATACCCACAATTTTCACTCTTCTGAAGTGAGCCCCGTTAAGAGCCAACCTTGTTAAAGGTTACAAACACACTGTTAATTGTGACCTTGTTAGAGGATTTTATACATAAAGGTTGTCACTTAGTATCGGGCATCTATTGCTACCATCCTTGAATCAGCCTCCTTCTTAGATTGTCAATAGGTATCGGGAAAAGCCAATGCTACTTTCATGAATCAACCTTTTCGGCACTCGTTGGGATGTACCTCAATATATAGAAGACTATTAAGTCCTGCTCAATTAAGAGACTTGATGTTTCAATGGTTAAAATGAAACACTATGACCTATTCATGTTGCAACTTTGAATTGAAAATTTTCATATCTATTTAAGTACATTACCTCTTTGATCAATCTATCAATTCAAGTCTTTGTGCTCCATTACTTTCTACTCTATGATGTTGTGCTCACTGTTCATCGATGTCTACAGAATTCCTTAGCTCTCCTTCAGCTTGATTGATCAGGACTGTATGAAGTTATTCTTCATCAGTTTCTCTTTAGAATCCTCTTTCTATTCACTCCCCTTAATCCCATTCATAAATGAATTAAGCTTGTCTCTTATATAGACATGATATTCATTGTTTCTTGATTCTTGATTCTTGGCGTGAAAAACAATCCAGCCAATTAGATTTAAAGCATAACTCCTAATTTGTCTCATAATTATCTTCTTGCCAACCGTACAAATCATCTTTAAATCAATCACTTAACTCTGGTCGAATAAAACAAAGAAAACAACCAATTAAGTATATCTTTAGCTCTTGCCAGCTAGATATTTTGTCATTTTCTAAACTATTTGTTTCCTCAGTCACCTCTGCAGTTATTCATCGGTGACAATTGATAGTTTTGTTGGTGTGACTCCAGTTAGCTTTGGGATCTCCATCTGTCGGGCATCATAGGAATTTTACTCATTGGGCAACTCTATCTTTAGCTCGTCGGGTATCTTGTGGTTTTGCTTTGTCGAGCAACACTATCTTCTGATTGTCAAGTATCATTGTGACTGTTCTTCTTTGCCTCTATCGATGGTGTGCACTCCATTGGTGTTGTTTGTCACTTAGTGAATACTTGACTTTTATGCATTTTTGAAAGTATAACCTTTGTTCCATTCATTCTCTGAAGTCTTTGGCATTATGTACATGACTATATAGATGATATCAAGTTGACATCAATGAAAATACAAACCATTAACTTATTTAATGTCTTGCATTATCTTCAACTTAACATTATCAAACATTCAATTAGTTACATTTCATCAATCTCTCCCTTTGGCATTGATGGAAACATACTTATATTATCACACTATACTATTTCTAATACAATATGAAATACAATAGTTGAGATTCATCAAACTACCAATATTTTTGTTCTGTCAACTGATAAATTTCTGACCTTCGGTAAGCTCTATTTTAGCTTAGATTTTATTCTTACAGCTCTTTTTCTTCTGATGTGTTGATTCCTCTTCTTGTGTCAATTTCCCTCCTTTGACTGTTCTTCTCTTTTGATGTCTTTATCTCTTGTCAACAACTCTCCCTTTGTATAATCTTTCATACAATTTCTCTCCCTTAGGATATAATCTCTCCCTGTTGGAGTAATGTGATAATGGATAATCTCTCACCTTTACAAGAAAGATGTGATAATATGGATAATTTCTCTCCCTTTGACAACAATTCCAAACAAATATTTTACAAATATCTGACATTCATGTCAAATAATCATTTCTCTCCATCCATAATATATTCCTTGAATCTCCCTTATCCATCAGCAATACAACAATATGTTCTGGTGCTCAGTTCTGATATATAAATGTTTGTATATAGATGTAGCTTTGAAGTTCATCTCTTTTCTTGCATCAACATGTATGATATTCTAATAATATTTAGGCTGATGTAGCCTTCAGTCATTTTACTGACTAGTAGACAAGGTTCTGACCCCTAGTCTCTTTCTCAAGTACTCAAATGTATCCTTGGCCAGTGGCTTGGTGAAGATATCAGCTAATTGTTCTTTGGATTGCACATACTCAAGTGTCACTTCCTTTGCTTGAACTTGTTCTCTCAAATAATGATACTTGATGGAAATGTGTTTAGTCTTAGAATGCATGACTGCATTATTGGAAATGTTTATTGCACTGGTGTTATCACAATAGATAATCATTGGTTATAAGATCTTCATATGCATACCTTCCAGTAATTGTTTGATCTATAAAATATTTGAGCAATTTGCAGCAGCAACAACATACTTTTCTTCTACAGTAGAATGAGAGATGCATCCTTGCTTCTTGCTAATCCATGTGACAAGTTTGTCACCCATAAAGAATGCTCCTCCAGTTGTGCTCTTTCGGTCATCAAGATTTCTATCCCAATTAGCGTCAGTAAACACCTTAAGTTCAAATTTACCTTCTCTTCTATACCATAAGACATATTCCTCAGTATTCTTTAGATATCTTAAAACTATTTTGACAGCAATCATATGTGATTCCCTGGGGTTAGCAGAAAATCTAGCAACAATTCCTACTGCATGTGCAATATCTGGTCTAGTGTGTACAATATACATGAGTTTTCCAATCATTGATCCATACAAAGTCTAATTTACCTTTGTTGTCTTGTCCTCCTTTGTCAACTTACATCCAGTAGCCATCGGTGTTCCAACTGGTTTGGAATCTTCCATCTTGAATATTTTTCAGGACCTCTTTAATGTATTTGGACTGTGTAATAAAAATACCTTCACTTTGTTGAATGATCTGTAGACCAAGAAAGAACTTGATCTCTCCAAATATAGACATCTCAAACTCTTTTCTCATCTCATTAGCAAATTATTTTCATAGCATATCATTGCCTCCAAATATGATGTCATCGACAAATATTTCAGCAATCAAAGTGTTAGCATCAGTATCTTCCCTCAAATAAATATTATTGTTTTCACTAGTTCTTACAAATCCAATACTTATAAGATAGGAATGAAGTCATTCATACCAGGCTCTAGGAGCTTGTTTCAATCCATACAAGGCTTTTTGAAGTCTACATACCATGTTTCTCTTGTCTGGATTGACAAACCTTTCTGGTTGCTCAATGTATACCTCTTCTTCAAGTATTCCATTTAGGAATGTTGACTTGACATCCATCTAGTATACCTTGAATCCTTTGAATGCAGCATAAGCAAGTAGTAATCTTACTCCTTCTAGCCTAGCAATGGGTGCAAAGGTCTCTCCATAGTCTATACCTTCCTCTTGTGCATACCCCTTGCATACTAATCTTGCTTTGTTCCTTGTGACTTCTCCATTCTCATTCAGCTTATTCCTAAATATCCATTTGGTACCAATGACATTCTTGTCATCCGATCTTGGCACAAGTGACCATGTCTTGTTATTTTCAATCTGCTCAATCTCATCATTCATAGCACTTATCCATTCTTCATTATCAAGTGCAACATTGACATATTTTGGCTCAAACTCACAAATTAAACAATTTGAGTTTAAAGACTTACTTCTTGTTCTTGTACCAGCTTTCTTATCTCCTATGATATGGATCTCTAGATGGTT
This sequence comes from Thuja plicata, assembly GCA_018584345.1. Lineage (NCBI taxonomy): Eukaryota > Viridiplantae > Streptophyta > Pinopsida > Cupressales > Cupressaceae > Thuja > Thuja plicata. Next base: position 889,036 of record MU227961.1, on the reverse strand, counting down.
CCTTCTTACATATCTTGCAAGTACAGGTATAGCTCTTTGTATATCAACTTGGTCAACATTTTGATCTTCATTATGTTCTGCATCGCCTTGCACATTATTTTGATCATTAGCCTGACCGTCGGTAATAGCAGCCTGACCGTTAGTTGCAACATTCTATTGTTTTGGAGTTAAGCACTGTTTCTTGGGTAGAGTGTTGGGTTCTTCACAGTATACAAATTTTTTTTAGTCCTTTGGTTCTTTTGTGCTTTCCAGCTCATTCTTTTCTATAAATTCATCTATCTTTATATTTGCACTTTCAATAAAATTTTTAGAAGCCTTGATAAGACATTTATAAGCTTTGTTTTTGGTGGAATACCCTAGAGAGATACCTTCATCACTTTTGGTATCAAGATTTCCATTTCTATTATCCTTTAAGACATAACATTGACTACCAAAGATCTTGAAGTAACTTACATTGGGTGTTTTACCATACCATAGCTCATAAGGTGTCTTCTTTGTGTCCTTCTTCAATTGTACTATGTTTAGTGTGTAG
>MU227961.1:856615-870713 GCA_018584345.1 Thuja plicata | reverse complement strand
CATTTATCAGTTGCCACATGTCTTCACCTGTCATTGAATCTTCCTGACATAGCTCTTACGTGTCATAGGAATTCGTCATAACCGTTTTAGCCATGATCTCCTTACACACAATTCAAGATGCCGACACGTCAACATTATTTGCAAGAAATACAGTTTACAAAACAAATAATAAGAATAGGAATTATCCAAGGTTGAGACACCTTATTCCTAACATAGTGGGCATATCAATAGTGAAAACACGAGCTAGAGTAGAGAGAGAACTTACCTGAGAATCTTTTGTCTGCAAAGTTGCCCCTAGAGAAAAGACTAAAATTTTGTGAGATCGCATCCTAGCATTTAAGTTGCACTCAAACATGCTAGATGAAAGAGATAGTGATGGTGATCAAATATAGGCTACAAGATAAATGATTATTGGTGTTACGTCAATATGGGCAACAAAATGTGTTATGTTAGATAACCATGTGATAGGGCGATTTTGATTGCACCGATACAAGTAGCAAAGGTTATATAGTTGTATGACAGAGTGACTCTAGATCACGCTATTACGAGTAGAAAAGGCTAGATAGTCGTACGATAGGGTTATAGATTTTGACACCATCGGCATGTTGTTATATGGAGCCTAATCAGACTCAGAGGTTATTTTTTCCCACTTTTATCGATGCGATTTCCCCCAAGTTTTTTCTAAGGGGGTTTGGGGGTAGCGCCCCCAAGATGGGGTCATGGGGCAACGCCCCTTGCAAGGTCCTAGGGCAGCGCGAACCCAAAAATTATTTTATTATTGTAAAAGGCGTTGGGAGTTATTTTTCTCTATTGGCTGACATATTCTAACCCTAATTTGTAACCGACATGAGTCTTGTTAAAAGGGCCTTGGATTAGGGATTTGATATTTGTTTTGGTAGCTTCTTGTCGCGAGATTGGGTTGCAAGGGATTGCAAATTGTTATCAGTGTGATTTACGAGAATGTAATATTGGACTCTCTGTTTGGTAGACGTAGCCCATGGTTTGGGTGATCCTCATTAAATGTGTCTTCTGTGTGTTTTATTTTATTTATTGTATTAGCATGCAAATGAGCCCACCAAAGCCTGTAACTGTTAGATTTCTGTCAGATTTATGTCTTTTATTCCTAACACGGTAGAGGTAACAATGCTAGATGGTTGTACGATATGGAGAGAGATTCGCACTAGGGTAGCAATGCTAGATGACCATACAATACGTCGAAAGATTTGCACCAATATGGGTAGCAATGCTAGATGACCACAAGATAGGGCAAAAGATTTGATAGGTAGATTGCCCCCCACAGAGGCATATACAATAGATTGAAAATTTAAAAATAAAAATAAAAATTCAAGTTATATAGATATAATAGCTCCCCTTAGAATGGAATGTGTTGCATAAAGGGGAACAAGATACATTCTAAAGAGACAAAAGATATTGTGGCATGTCAACATAACTAGATGTTTCCATGGAATATCGCCCTACAACAGGTAACACATGATATCTACAACAGGTGACACATGATATCCACAACCTCAAAACAAGCATGCAAAGATAGGGGGATTTGATTATTTAGCATCAGAACCCATAAGAGTAAAATGATTTTTGATATATGATTACAAATGGGTATTTCATTAGTACAGAAGTATCAAGATCTAAAAAAGAGCACATGAAGACAAAAAAATAAAATTTTTGGTCAACTTGGAAGAAGGCCTAAATGCCCCGAACACTTTGCATCATCCATGAATGTCGAAAATGAAGATATGACAAATAAAAGAATATGATAACAAAAAGAAGTGTACAACATATCACTCTATCTCCAAGTACCAACAGAGTAAGTTGGGTTCTTCAGAGGGGCGCAACATTAAAAAACAAACACATGGGAACACAAATAGGCACGCTCTAATCTACAGATGGTGAAGCAAAAATTGTCTCAAAGATCCTCCTCTAGCAAATCATCATCTTACCAATCTCAATCATATGGATGGGGATGCCGAGAGTACGAAGGAATGGCCACTAAGGCAACCCTGGACACCTCACCAACAACTAGAAACAGGGATGAAGTTGCCTTGATGTTCTCATCCAAAAGCTCCATTGAGGCAAGTGTGAGGGATCGAGTGAAGATTGTTGTCAATGTCAAAATATTCTCAAGTGAATCGAACATACACCTTGTAAGATGCAAGCAATTCAACCTAAGGCAAGGTAAGATGAGCCACATCATGGACCTCTGTGAAAGGAGCAATGAGTAGACAAGGCCTTCTCCACAAGAAGCACAAAAATAAACAGAAGATCTGCTCAAGTATATTTCTATTGGCAGAACTTGGGCGTGGGACCCTACTCAAAAACTTTTTGTTAAAGGATGGAAAGATATCTTTCAGTCCACTATAACAGGCATGAGAACCCCAGGGAAGTTGGATGGTGATCAATAGATGGTGTGAGCTAGACAAACATGACAGCACTAGACACCACTTGTGTATGCAACATGTTGATGGGTTTAGGAGACGAAAGGCTATCAGGAAATATGGTGATAAGCAAGGGTTTCTAGGATGGAGAGATGAAAACCTCAACATGCTTAATGCAAAGCATGTTCATCACCTCTAGAGCAGTAGGAAGTGAAATTGAGGATGTGCTTGGACAAGAAGTAGATAACATGAATTGATGCAAGAGCAAAAGTAGGTAACACAGACATAAGAGTCAAGGACTCATTCTCCACCTTTGTGATGGCCTCACGCTCCAAACCCCTAGCCTATTGGCAATGCTTACGCTCACATACAAGCTAATTTCGTTGAAGGTGAAGGTGTAGAATTGTCGGGATAAATCATGAAACACTTGATCATTTTACTAGTATGGTTCATAGCAAAGGCTTTAAACTCCTTAAACCAACCAAAGACTTTAGATTTACTTTTAAGGAAACATACTTATCCCCTACTATAATCATCAAGGAATGATACAAAATAAATTGGTCTAGATAGCAGAGGAACTAACAAGGCCAAACATATTACGAGGAATTAAATTCAACATCCTGGAAGATTTGTGAGAACTAGAATGAAACTAAGCACGAATTTGCTTTCCATACATACAATATTTGCAAAAATCAAATTAAAAATTACAATCATCTAACACTTCAACAAGGCTTTTATTTTCTAAGGCTCAAGACCCTTCTCGCCAATATGGTCAATTCTTTAATGCCATAACATTGTCTTGTCATGTAGCTTAATAAAGAAACATTAATTAAAATTATGGATTGTGGAAATTTGATCATTAATTTGTCTTCTCAAGTGAAATTTTCATTTGAAAAGCATGAGTGACCTTGTGTGCCCAAAAAACACAACCATCAAAAGTTGATACAACAATCTTCTTTGGTGTTGGTTCCATTGTCGAGGATGACAATTGAAACTCGTATCCATACCAACAAAAGAATTATTGCAATATATTGTGCATATATCTATTTGAAATGGAGTGCCAATCTAAAACACACTTAGCAATCAACATAGCTCCTCCCATCATCTTACATCTTCCATTCAAGAAAACTTATGTACCCACATCATTTAACTCACTTATAGAAAGTACAATTTGTGGCAAACCAAGACAAAAATATGCAACACATCATCAATCCCCTTCACTCTACCATCTAGTAATTGAACCTTAACTCTTCCATAGCCAAATATCTTCAAGTGAGAGCTATCACCAAAGTACACCTTCCCACTATCAATTTCTTCACACTTTGAAAACAACCCTAATGTGAGGTCATATGAAGTTCAATCGTACAAGCAACGTGTTGAATGATCGACAACAAATCCTTCTTCCATCTTAAGAAGAAAAAAAAAATCTTTTATGAGAACTTATTTACCAAGGATTTAACCTAATAATTTGAACAAATTTATTACAACGATTTTCATCGTCTCTTCATTAACACTCACGCACGAAGTCAACTAAACAAAGTATTATCGAGCTATTTGCCTTCCAATCCATCGAATCCCCAATCTTCTTGTTTCATGCAACAATCGATCTCAATCTACAAGCATTTCGTCCATCTTGAACTTCCACCGCTCAAAATTGTCTCCGTTTAATCTGTTTAATCTTTCAATTACTATTCTTCCAAATGCACTAGCTATCTCCTTGCAATAAGGTCATAAAGTACTTTGCAACAAACTCACTGAAACACAACAATGGAACCAAATCTTCCCAAGCTCAAGTATCAATTGAAAGTAAGCAAGTATGCAGAAACAGCTTCCTACACCAATCTACTTAGGAAATATTGCACACATTTATTTAAATACATAAACAATTACCGTGAAGAAGATGCACATTACAGAATATATAAAATAACATCATCACAAGGGAATGAACAAAATCCAAGATGTACGTGAAGTAAAACATTTTATAAGGGGCAAAATAAAACTCTCAAAAAAATGTTCCATGTATTACAATAAACAAATAAACACTTTAGTTACATACACTTGCAGAGCAAGTTTTGTCTAAGAGGACACAAATGTTGAATTCTGATATAATTTCAGTAACATAACAAGAACGGCAAATAATTTCATGATACAACTCCAATCTTTAACACTTCATTATAGAATTTACAGGTGTAAATAAAAACGCTTCTAAAGTAGATGCCTAGAAAAGACCACGTGTGCATGCAAAACTCCACATCGCGTGCATAATGCTTCATTTTGAAACTGCACATCTCTATACATGTCAAAATCGGTAGAAGACTGCTATTTAAACCATCCATATAAAATGTTCCACGCATGAGGATCTGTAATAAGAGTCCACCTAGAACTGTTGTCATATTGAACTTTTTCACGTAGAGTTTTTGCAACACATCATCCATTACAGGCCATCTAAAGACTGTGAATGACAAGTTAATCCAATTTAGATATACCAGGACAGTCAGCTAGCAGTCACAGTTTTTATCATCGTCTAGCCATTGAAAGGTGACTGGCTTAAACAGACCTGAGATGTGCCAAAAGGGCACACAAATCACTTTTGAACTAAAGTATAAAACAACAGATGGGAACTTCCACGACAGCACTCCTAATCAACTGAATGCTCCTTGACAAGAGACTACTGGCACTTCCGTGGATTATTACTTATATTCTCCACCTTGGTTCCCAATCTAAATTTTCAGTCCTTGGAATAGTCCTGACTGAAAGATGGTACTGAAGAAAAAGAACACTTACACAAAGTAGTTGCATACAAGATCATCAAATATCCAAGCAAAAACGAGAGTTCAAAACGAGTATTAAAATTAAACTTCAAGAACCAAAATCCAGGCAGGGGTACATGCTTTACAATCTTCAAATAATCTAATTAAACGAAGCAGAATTATTTAAATCAATGGATAAAAAATTATTAAGATTAAAAAATGAACTATAAACTTCATATTCATCGCATAGTGCGTGATTCCCTGAAATGAGCATGTAATGCAAAAACTTTTGTCCCTTGTTATTCAATCGAGCCAACCACTTTGTAAGGTTTATTATGATTCAATCATAAAGCCACAGTAGATCTGTTCAGAAGAAAGAACAAGAAAAGGACAAGAAACCTTGACTCAAACCATGCATATTGATGGAAACCTTTGCATTGATGCCCAAAGTAAGCATGCCTTCCACGTGCTTCTCAGTTACATCAAATAAGATATCAAGATATCCCGAGTATTTATAGAAGTACAAAAATAAGAATATTCAATGAAATATATGATTAATTATGGAACAAGAAAATTATTCTCCACAAGTTCCATGGACATCTCTCCATAATTTCTATGCTTCCTCATTTTAGTTTCTCAAATAATTTGTTTGCACTCTGCATTATACAAGGAGTATATTAATTAAAATATAGAATTCTGCCTTCCCATAAGAAAAGAGAACAAATGACAGCACCAGAGACAATGTTCCCTAAATAGAATACTTACACATTTGTCAATACAATGCCAGTAATCAAAGTACTGCCCAGTGCAATGCTTATGCCCAGTTTCATCAGCTTCAATTCTCTTTACGCATGCCTGCCAAAAGAATCAAAGTATTAACTTGGGTTGAAGGATAGCCAAAATCTATATGAACATGGATTCACCCACTACAAAGAGATTTTAAATCATACAGCAATAAGAAATTAATACCAAACTGTCATTACAAACTCCGTTAAGGCTGTAAACTCCTAACACAAAATCTAATTGAATAGAATACAGAAAACATACAGTACCATACATCACAATTGTTCATTAGTCTTTCAACTCAAACAACTGTAAGAATAAAAACCCACAAAATTAATTGGCAATTTTTAAGACAATCCTACAAGAACAATGCACAACAAAATTACAAAAAAAATTATGAGGCTTCAGTATCAGTCACCATACTAGAATAAATATATGTGATTAGGAACATCGGAACACAAATGGTCTGTGACTTGAAATACCCACCCATCCTAAAGAATTAATATTTGAATGTCATACCATAATTGCAAAAAATGGTATCTATTACCCACTTTATAAAGAAAATAATAATAATTTAACCTTGTTACTTCCAAAAGGTTATACTCCTGTGCATTTCTTTTAATTGCCTGTGCCAAAATATAGTATGCACATACGCTCCCTCAGCCAACAAAAGTATTTATGCCAGCAAACGGCATCAACATAGCAGCTCAAAAACCCACTTAAAAGCCTCTTTATGACATGGCACTTAAAAAAAGCATGATTCAAATTAATCCCTTTTTGCTTTAGTTCAAAAATTAGATACCTTGTTTTCGTTTGCTCTTATTGGCTAGCATTAATATAGCATCTAGATGAAATACAGTCGCATGCTACATTTGTTCTTCATTATTGAGCATCTGAATAGATGGCATAATAATTTTGCCAATATATCCAAATTGTTGCGAAATGAACATTTACTGCTCCAACTTACACATGCCTATAATTCCACCCCTTCATTGCAAAACTAAATCTTCCCAAAATGTCAAAATTTCCAGAAGCTCTGGTGTAATTTTGAATTCTATACAAAAATGCAAAATCAGAACGTGCCCAAAACTGCCTTCGTATGAAGAAGAGGTAACCATTTGAATTTGTTCAACAAGAATAAGGCATCATATTATATTTAATTGAATAACAGGTCAGAAAATAGGATGCTCAACAAGTGCTCGAGCAAGCGAGGAGAAAAATGTGTGTGAAATCTATTTGTATAAATATAAATATATCAATACAATTATTATATATATATATGAAATTTAAAATTAATAATTTATTTATTAATGTAATATATGAAATATAAAAATATATTAATATATTAATATAAAATAAATAAATATAACATAATATATCAAATATAAGAACAAATTAATACAAGATAAATAAATATAATATAATTGATATTAATATTAATATATTAATTCCAAGGACTCAGCTTCTGAACATAAGGTACTTTTCGGAGGCATGCATGGTGAGATATCAAATCTTGGAGATAAAGGAGAGAATACCTGCCATCAATTCGGAGGGCAGCAGAAGACAAACTCTTTATGTGGTGGCAGGTGAAGACAAATTCAAGAATGTGGAGATCACAGACCCGCTGATGGTGAAGACCAAAGTATTCCACAACTGAAGGGCGGGGGCAAAGGCTAAAATATTTGAAGGGCAAAAGCCTTCTAGATATGAAGACTATTATGGTAAAATAATGAATGTGTTATTAAACAGAGCTCAAGAATGATCTATATATACAAGTGTACAAGAGAATGTTTCTATAACGAACAGAGAGAGAAATAGAAACATTCTGAAGAGAGAAATAGAAACAAAAGTAAGTTACCATATTGAACAGAGAGAGAATATGGAAACATGGAAGAAGAGTGACTATTAGAATAGAAACAAATCTACGGAAGAGAGAGAAACATAAATATAGAGACATATGTGTTCAACAACACTCCCAACTACATTCACATGCAATGCACTCGCAAATTTGATCTCACCTGATGTATCCACAAATTTTAGAAGAATTGTGCCAAAATTAGAGACGAGGAAGCTGATAAAAGTGTGAGTACTTCTTTCCATTAGCACATTTGACATCACCACACATCCAATCTTTGCTCACTCTAATCAATGTCCACTTAAAACATATGCGCGCACCTTTCGCTATGTTATTAACTTATTAAGCATATCGACCATCAATGTGTCTTACAACTGGTCTTTAAACCAAGGACTTGCAACTGCAATAGCATGCAACATACCTTGTAATACATAGACCTGGTCACAATGAACAGCATGCTAGAGTATACCAATCAAAAATTCTCAATCACCTTTTTTGGCCATTTATAAACATTCTTCATCTATCTTATAGCCAAAGTGATTTGTGATCCTAATGACAGATGAGATGCAAGAAAGAATTAATAGTTCCTCCACCTATGTTTAAGCCACATTTTTAGAAGGTGCGACAGATACTCCCTCAAAGATTGTTGTTGTGGTTACACCTCCTCAAAGAATATATAAAACATGCCCACAAAAACTGTTTTCACCTTGATCATACCTCAAACTACCCATACAATATGTCCATAAGTCTCTCCCAAGCACCATTATGATCAAATCTGCATGATATGTCTGAACTTGGTATTTCATATGTTTTAAGGTTGTAACTTCTGTTTCATCCTTCCCAAAATAAGTCCTTATCGCACTTGCCTTTTGATTTGCCTAAATCCCCAAAGCCAAACCATATATCAATGTGATGGTACAGAGATGCAAATCTCTGAATTCACCAAACCTCTTCATGCATCAAACTGATGCAAGAGTGTCTGGGGCTCATGCGATCCTGGACAAAAACAACAAAAAGAATCTTGCAATTTTGTTTTTTGTCTGAGTTTTGGTATCGTTGCAGGCTCTGTTGCTAGCTTTTAGCTTTTTCAATCTTTGTTGATTATTCTTGCCTTGATCCTTCTTTCCATCACATATGCCTTAAAGCTACCAATACCATGTGCTGGACGTGAGATTAATTATATTTTCATTACATCCTTTGCTAAATGCTGAATGGTTGTCCTTATTCTTGTTGAAGTCGTCGTGTTACAATTGAAAACTATCCCCTTTAACTCCTATTCCTTGTTAGCGTTTGACTTTTGTGAAGTATGGAGTAAAGTCTTTTCAAATATTCCTTTATACATTCACTACACAGGATGCTGGTCACTCCTGCTGGGTCCCACTCTTGAATTCCTGGCATCAGACACTTTAATTTAGCATTTGCTATGTTTTGTTGGCAGGTCATTGCAGTTATCTTATTTCATTTATCCCTGCCCCATTCTCAGTGCTGATATGGAAATTTATGTCTTACAGGAAGGGCCAAATACCAGTGCCCGTTTGAACGGAAATTCAACATTGTAATCATTATATTTTATAATATAAAGGGCCTAAGCCTATTACCGATCAAAAAAAAAAAAAATCTTCAGTATCTGCTAGCTCCCATATTTGTTAAAGTAACTCCATTCCAAGACAGTGTCTATCTCTTCTAGGAGACCTAGCATTGAACGGGTCTCATTATTGTATTCATTTTTTATCATGTCCCCCTTTTCCCGCTAGTATTATTATAAAATAGTGTTTCTTGGCATTAAAAAAACAATATAGTAAAATAATACTAATACCCAAAGGTATTAGTATTTAAATTAAGCATTTTTCAATACTGAAATAATAATATAATATATTAATAAAATTGTAATAATAATATTTTTGAATGTCTGTATCTACTTATAGCACCATGGTTTGTAGACAAAGGTATGTATAATTGCAACTTTCAATTTATCTTTTGGTCGTCTGCTTTTAAGAAAAATGTCTCTCCTCTTCAAGAATGTGAGCAATTACATTAAGGACAAAACCCTCAATCCCTGATATATAGAGGCAGTGATGAAACCCAAAACCTCTTTTGAGCATGTCCACTTTAGGAAATTGCACGAGTTAACCAGAGTTATCTGATTTCAGGACAGGAGCGCCAATAAGAGATATCTCATATCTGCTCAGATTGTTGAAGGAAGTGCCCAGTTCATACCAAACACACATTGTTGTGGAGAATTTGTACGCAGTTTCAGACCCAGTGCACATTATTGAATAAGATTTGGAGGCAGTTCACAAGGCAATCCAGATTAAGTTTGTACCTGTCACCAGTATGTGCTATTAATTGTGGAGGATTTGAATAGTTTTGAAAGCGATTCAGGTATTTGTCCCAGTTGCCAGCATATCAGCCCTAGAGAAGACCTTTGTGGAAGAACTTTGGAGGCAATTTCAGGTGTTTTTGACCTTGTTGAAAGCGAGAGAGTTAGGCAGCCAAAGCTGATCTGAGATGTTCATTCAATCAAATCCGAGTAGAGACAGTAGCAGACTTGAATTGGTTCCTCTTCTGGGTAGGAAAATTGGAGTAGACTTGAAGACAAACACAAAAAAAACTTGTCACATGGTATAACTTTGTAGACAGCAAAAAAATGTTTTAATGTTCTAGCCAACATCACAGTCTCTAGGCCAAAGTTAAATGGACCCTAACCAGTTTGGATGTACAAACAATGTGCCCTAAGCCCAAATAAGAGTAACCATGAATATGATACAAAACAGTTCTCATTGTTTGACAATCAAAGAGGTGCAAAGACATTTCACACAGAAATGTGATACATATATGATATACATTGTGTAATGACAAGTAACTAAATAGACTATACACAATTTGACTAATGTGAAGTTCGTTAATTACTTGCTACACAGAGTTTCTTTCTAATGTTCAGGGACCAACTATTTTTCAACGTGACATTCCTTGTTAGTTTTAATATAGAGTTCCTTAATAACAATGCAACTACCAACTAATTTTCTAACCAAAACTGACTTCTTGACGAATCGTCTTGAAATATACATTAATTTCATTTAATCCATTAAGATCAGTGACCTAAGGACATGGAACATGTATAACAAATGGGTGGGCTAATAACAATTACAGACCCTTATAATGCACCACGCGCTTTTGAAACTGTCTTGATTGATTTCTTCACAAATAGTTCAGATTTCCCTTACATTTCATATGAATACATTGAGCTTTAAGATATTTTGACAATAATGAACCACCATATCAAAAGGGTGGTCTAATAACATTGTCCAAGTATTTTACTGAAGCAAAATACACATGCTTGGAACTGTATGTCAAAAAAATAAGGCAACCTCCTGCCATGGCTCAACAATAAGAACAGACAGAAATCTTCAAAACATTTCACCCATAAATTGAGCAAGTGCATGACAGTTACCTTCACAATGAAACACCCAACTATTTCAGTAAATTAACAGACTTGAGATTTCACATATATTTCACCCATGCATTAAGCAAGTGTATGAAAGTTACCTTCACAATGAAACCCCCAACACTAGTCAGTAAATTAACAGACTGAAATCTTACAAATATTTACCCATGTATTAAACAAGTGTATGACAGTTACCTTCACAATGAAACCCCATCATTATTCAGTAAATTGAAAGCCATTGCAACATGATATGAATAAATCCAACTTGACTTTATTATAACGCACCATAATATCATCTCCATCTCAAAATGATTGAAGACGTATTGGATGTTTTTTCACCTACGTTACCACATTCGCTCAGGAAACCAGGAATTCGCAATTCGGTTCGCTTGCAATTCGAAGTCGGTCCGTATTCGCCCAAAATTTGCCGCCAGTCTAAGTACACTGGCAGACTTTCGTGTGACTTCAGCGGACTTTCAAAACCACCGCGCAAGCCTAGGAAGAATTCCGGCAAATTTGGGGAAAATTTGGCTCCCAACAGCAGTTTTTGTTGACTTTCAATAAAGTTTCTGTTGACTTTCACTAAACAGCCACCAAGAAAGAAAAGAACGATGACGGTAACAAGAATAATCTCGAACGAAATTTGTTTCAGCACATAAAATAATTTCCAAACACGGTATCTCCAACAACGGCAAAGCCCATCTTCAACACACAAGAAATACGCACTTCCGTAGAATCATAATAGTTCTTGAAGACCATACAGTCTTGAATACGAACTGCAGCCAAGAAAGAAGTCGCAAGCTGAGAATAAGACAGTGGAATGAACCAACGTGTCTGACTTTATGAAACGATGCCACATAAACTGATAGCGGTAACTCAGCAGCTGAGTCAATAGCTCATGATATCAATATAGAAGATAAGGAGATGTGCCAAGAAAAATATAATATTTATATAAAGGTTTTTTTGTCATTTTATGTCATTTGTGCATTTGTGAATGAACTTATTTGCTGCAGCATATATATATATATATAATATTCTTGTACGGACGAACCCAAAATGAATCCGAACCCAACCCAAAAAAAATTGGATGAATTTCAAACCCACATCTGTACCGGAATCCGAACCGGCAACTTAGTTTTTCACAAATGACACATCCACATAAACTTTAAGCCATTTTGGACTGTGATGCCCATGCCTCAACTTGAGACTTCCAATTAAATTTTCATTTTTTTCTAAGTTGCCGGTTCGGGTTCGGGTTCAAGTACACCGTGTTTGTTCTAGCTCCCGCATCATCTGTTTTTTGCGCATCATTTCTTTTAGTCGCCATTTTTTCTCTGCACGCTGAAAGTTTGTGCCGCCTCTGCAACCAGTTGCAACTACGTTGTTGCTGTTCTTTCCAGCACAATTCCTTTGTTTTTGGGTGATTTCTGAACCGTTTTTCTTTGTCCGTGAGATGCAGGGTCACCCCTGTTTGTTTTTTGGTCCGTGTTCTTCCTGTGAGCTGCGACAGTTCAGCTTTTTTGTACAATGGCTCAGTATTTTTGGTTTTTTTTTGTATTCGGCTAGGGTTTTATGCATTGTCTCCAGCATCGAGGGTTTCTGATTTTTTGCCAGAAAAAAACATGGGAGGGTTTTCACGTTTTTTCTCCAAAAAAAAATGTAGTTTTCCAAATAATGGGTTTTTACTTTTTATAATTTCTCCTCAAAAATTATTTTCTCGGTTTTGAAATTTTTTCCTAAAAAGGTAATTATTCTCGTGGGTTTAATTTTTTGCCATAAAAAATTAGTGATGGGTTTTCCAATTTTTTTACCGTAAAAATTAGTGATGGGTTTTGATTGATTTTTCTCCTAAAAAATCATGTCTGGTCTTTTTTTTTTCTCCTTGAAACTTGTTTCTAGGTTCTATAACTCGCAAAGTTGCTTGCTCGCGTGGGGTTTTGCTTGTTGGATTTTTATAAATTATTTTCAACAAAAAGATTTTTCTTGGTTTTATAACTGTGTTCCACAGGGACGCGTCCCCTGCCCTTGTACCTCCGTTCCTGTCCCGAGTACGAAACGGGGATGCGGAGACGGATTTTCAACGTCCCCTAACAGTCCCCTTTTTCGTTCCCAAAAAGGGGACGTTCCAGAAACTGCAAAATTTAAAGTCCCCTAAATAGGGGACTGATTTAGGTACCGGGGACGGTTGGGGGACTAAATCAGTCCCCTATTTCCCAGCCAAAAAAAATGGCCGCCAGTCATAAAAAAAGTGTATGGAAATGAAGTTCCTATAGAGGCCCCTAGTTCCTCTCCTCTGCTTAAAGATAATGCAGAAAATAGCATAGAAAACATTGACGGTATTTTTGGTATTACAAATGAAGATAGAGAACTAGGTATTGCCACTAATTTGGAAGGATTATCTTCCCCCAAAATAGACAAGATTAAAAAGAAAAGGGGTAGGAAATCTTTCATAGAGCTTAGAAACATAGCTGGCAATGCTGATAACCAAATAAAGATCTCTGACATTCTGAACAGCGGGAAGGGGAAGTGCCTTCCCAAGGACCAATGAGAGTCACATCCTGGAATGTTAGGGACTCGTTAAGAGTTATCTAAAAAACTTTGATTCGGACATTATAATCTTACAAGAAACTAAACTAAGTACCGATGAAAGCATAAAATTAAATAATAAATTTGGCATATGGAAATCAGAATTTGAACCAGCAACAGGGGCATCAGGAGGCCTAGCAGTCTTATGGGACCCTTGGAAAGTTTCTTCCCGAGTCTTGTCTAGTAGCAGCAACTGGATGGTCCTTAGGATTTGCAGCCTAAAATCTAACCTAAAATTCAATTTGATTAATATTTATGGTCCTACACTAAACACAAAAAAGAG
>MU227961.1:812872-830300 GCA_018584345.1 Thuja plicata | reverse complement strand
TATAAAATATAATATTATAAACTTATATACATATGTTATAAACTTTAAAACTTATAACTTATTTTAATTATTATTATTATTATTAATTATTTTGACGCCGGTGTGGGCCCATGAATGGGCAAAAATTAAAAAAAATTAAAAAATACTATTTTTTTAATGTTTTTTTGTTTCAACAGTATTTTGGGAAACCTCAAACCGTCCCCGGGACGGTCAACGGGTTTCGGAAACCCGTTGACCGTTTCCCATTTTAGGGGACGCGTTTCCTAATTTTTTGCCTAGGTGGGGACGGCTGGGAAACGTTTCCTGCCGTCCCCCCGTCCCCGAAACCGTCCCCGTTTCCGAAACCCCAGGCTGAGGGCCGGAAACGCGTCCCCGGGTAACATAGTTAAAAGCTTACTAGAAAATAAGCAGAATTACATTTCATCAGTTTAATGTTTTCTGATATGGTTATTTGGTTTATGGCATTTTACTGATAGGATTTCTTGATAAAAAGGCATTTAAACTTGATGGTCACTAGATTTTCCAATAGTTGTAATATAGGTACAATGTATGCAAGTGGACCCAAGAGAAGATTCATAATGCTGTGTTCATGCTAGGATACCTGAGGAGGAGGAGTCTAATTCATTTTTAACATCAACTTCTCAAATGAAAGATCAAACACAGAACAATAAAATATTGTTGAAATAGTACATGGAAATGGTTAGCAATGGTCACTCGGAGATTTTAGACTAGTTTCTTGATCTTCATTATCAGGAAACCCAGTACATGATTCATAATGCTGAGACCATATCATGATGCTTATCAAGACTGGGGTGTCTTTACAGCTGATTCAATCCCAGATACCCAAATTTCAATGGAACTTACCAGGTCATATTTTTCATGATTGTCTTTAGAGTGAAGTGATGTTTTTCGTATAGAAGTTAAGTGAATCATTCATTTATAATATGATTGACTTCATGTAATGAATCAGCCATTACCATCTCTATGCATCATTTGCCAGTTCTATAAATTTGAGAACACTCAAATGGAAGTGATGTTTTTCGTATAGAAGTTAAGTGAATCATTCATTTATAATATGATTGACTTCATGTAATGAATCAGCCATTACCATCTCTATGCATCATTTGCCAGTTCTATAAAATTGAGAACACTCAAATGTCAGCCATTCCTACTTACACCCCTCAATTTTACAAAACAGGCCAAGGAAATCCATTCTAAAAACATCAAAATGACATAACAATAGGAATCAAAGACATGAATCATGAATGGAGTTTAAAATATTAAAACAGGCAACACATGTTGCACTCTAGAATCTGAAACTTTCCTTTCAAATTACAAAGTTAGACAGCTAACCCCAGTTTGCTTAAGCTATCATGTTGGCTATTGCTTGGAGAAGGCATATAATGGTTTTGATTTTTATAGCTAGCATCACCCTCTTGGGAGTAGACCTCTATAAACTCCATTGACTTTTGGATTTTCTGTGCTATAACTCTCATTTTAGGGCTCAACCGTGCGTAGTCATTTACTTCACTTGCACATCTCTCTTCAGTGACCCATCTCTTGAGTTCACAATAGTCAACAATCCCCAATTTGGTTCATATTTTATT
Organism: Thuja plicata; assembly: GCA_018584345.1. Classification (NCBI taxonomy): domain Eukaryota; kingdom Viridiplantae; phylum Streptophyta; class Pinopsida; order Cupressales; family Cupressaceae; genus Thuja; species Thuja plicata. Next base: position 828,693 of record MU227961.1, on the reverse strand, counting down.
CCAATATTTGAAAATAATCTTAAGCACGTCAAATATAGTCGAACTCTCCACCCTAACGAAAAAATTTTCCTTTAATTAATGCTGTAGGTCCTTAAAATGCTACTACTTTTCACAAGCTTCCAACAACAACTTAGAACCTGGTACCCAAAATAGTAAAATCACAAGAAGGAAGATCAACTTCTCCACCCTAAGAAACTTTCCATGGAAATCCATCCTGTGGGATTTTAAAATACCACTGCATTTTCAAAATTTTCAGATCACGACCTCGAGGAGACCAGATGAGGGGTACTTAATTTAAAAATTAATTAAAATTTTGAAAAAGCAAGGGAGAATTAATTTTAAAACCGAAAACATATAGAAACAACCTTTAAAACAAGTAGACATCCATTAACAGACCCTAAAAAACAGTTCGCCGAAAGGAAGCGAAATGTCATCCCATTATCACGATCAACACAGATAAACCTAATCTAAAATCCCTGACATTCGCACAGATCATGATTTGGAAAGCAAATGAAATACCCGAGATCTATCAAACTAAGATCCCAAAACAATTCAGCAAATTAATAAAGAGCCCATTCCTCGCATCAAAGAAATATTAAATGTATTGAAAAACCACAACAATCTACTAAGTATATAAAGAACAAATCGCTCCGACGAAAAGCCCATTAGAGGTAAATAAAAAATGTCATAGCAATAAAACAACTAAATACAGAACCCTGCAATCGCATCAATAACCAAAAATTGAATCAAAACTCAACGAGCCCCAAATAAGCTAACAAAGAATGGCCACGCCAATCTTCGATCAAAACTCAAAGGCATCGAAAATCAAGGGATATTAAATTATTCCAACCATGTTCAGTCCCCTATGGGAAATGTAGCAAATAGTTGAAAACAAAAACATAACGAAACAGAGACCAGAAAAGCAGGCGTAATCACTGGTGCACTTACATTGTAAGCGATTTAAGGAATTCGCCAAAGAACGCCTAGAATGTCTTCTCCGCAGCAAGGGCTACCCGTGTCCTTCACACTTTCGCGAAGAGCATGCCTCGAACGTGCATTGGAAGGAAATAGGAGATTTAATTGCAATGTATAGATTGTCAGATCCGGCCCTCACCGGAGAAGGTTTTTTTTTTCTTTCCTCGTGCCAAATAAAATAAAACCCCCTTTCAACTTTTACATAAATATGGACTAATTAAATAGATGCAATTAATAAGAATTATTCTTTAAACTTGTCTTAATTTTTTCTTATAGTTAAATATTATTTCATTTTCATATAGCCACATCACTAATCTATACCATATCATGTATTATTAAGATTACTTTGTAATGTTTTGAAATTATAAATAATTCAAATCTTACGCTAGGTTACAATTTTTAATTAAATCAAGGAAGGGTTAGAAATACCTTTCACTTTGATTGAGGTCCTCCACAAGTTAGGAATCATTTATAATCATAATTCATAAAATAGATCTTCTTGATTATAGATAAGCACATATAAGAAGTATAGATTGAATCACAAGTTTGCTTAAACCAGTTAAGTACGCTCGACCATAGAAGAGTTAAGATAGGATGACTCAATAGGGTGCCCCAGAGATCCTCTAACCTAGGCCCGAGAGTGGATATACCATGCCCCTTGGCCTCGTGTGGCTCATGACATCCATATAAGGTGGAGTACCTAGTGAGGTGCCATATAACCATTCCCATCAATCTTGCCACTTCTATCATATTTCTTATGATTAAACATTCTTAATGCATTTGCTTACTATTGGCAATTTTTGCCACCGTTAGTCGATCAAAGATAGTTGATCTGAGACATGTTATCGTGGGCTAAACTTTGTCATACATAGGCCAATGCGTTATGCTTTTCGATAATTATTGCCAACCTGTTGTGTTATCTGAAGGCTTACATCATGTTACCCCCCCCCCCCCCCCTCGACCCTTCATTAAGTGATTGAATTTCCCACATGGTCTATTATTTCCCCTTGTGGTCACCCCGCTTCCCCACAAGTGTCACTTATATTAATTTTGTTAGGACTAATAGACAGAAATCTAACAATTACTTACAGAAATATAACCAATATCAGAAAATATAAGACCAAATAGAAGAGAATACAAGACACAAAGATTTAACGTGGTTCACCCAATCCCTGGGCTACGTCCACCAAACAGCAAGTCCAATCTTTCTATTATCCAGTGTTTACAATTTGATCGCAATACACAATCCCTTACAGCTCAATACCGTCATAAAACATACAACATAACATAAAACCCTAACCCTAAGCCAATTTATACAATCTTTATGCCGCTTTAGGGTTAGAACAAGTTGGCCCAGAAATTGGCCGAAAATAAGCCTCAAAAAAATTTGCCTGGGGGCTTCGCCCTCGAACCCCACGCATTGTAGAAAGGTAAAACACTTTCTTGGATAGTACTTTCCTAATCAGTCACCATAATATAACAATTTTCCCTTGTTGATGTGGGCATGTAGGGCTAGTGTTTAGCAAAGGTTTTAAGTACCTTGCACCCCGCAGTGTTACTTAATGTTATCCATGATAATCTGCAAGTGTGTAGGGGAAAGGATATTAACAAAATTTTATACCCTATGGCCCTGCAACGGTGTAAGGCATTAAAACATATATTTTTGCAGGTGTGTGGGGTAGTAGATGTCAAGGAATATAACAACCCCGCATCCCCAAGGGGGTCAATTTGTTATGTATGTTGTTCTGTTGTATCCTACCGTCTGATTGTGCATTAGGCCTTTTCATCAATGGTCTACATTCACACTAGAGACTATTCAAATTTTCAATGGTTATGACGTGTTATCATGTCACAAGAGACTAACTTTATTATAGACTTATTTTCCAGCAACTTCTTTGTGGATTTGTCAACTCCATACAGTGCCTTAGCTCCTTTCTCTGGCCCTGTGCATATTATTCCACGTAGCACATGCATATTTATGGCTTGCAAATAACTTGTGTTCCACCAAGGGTACTTTGAGATGCCATAATTATATAGATCTATCTTCATGGGATCATTTTCATCTTCTTGACTGTAGAGTGCATTCATTTTGGGCCGCTTCTTGTCTTCTCCGAGATCAAGATACATGCCAAGGATTAGATTTTGATCTAATTGGTATGATTTGTCCTTTTGCAACCTAACCCTAGTCCAGTTAGAGTTTTTACTCAATGTCTTGTCTAAATTATGTTTTATCTATAGAGGCAAGGTTGTAATATATCTTCAAGATTCTCTTTTGGTTCTTTTGCAATGGCTTATGCTCTATAACTGTAAATTTTCCTTTGCCTTTCACTAATGTAAATTTATGTTTTTACATCCTCTCACATTTAACTATCTTGTGCATGTTTCTTGCCTTGTGTTGAATGTTTCTTTTATGTCTTATAGTTTGTACGTTGTGTCAACGGGGCTCATGAATGTTGTATTTTGAAACTATCCTTCCTTTCAGCATCCCATCAATTCTGGCCTTCATATGAGACCCTAGGGATATATTAGAGTTGAGATTTGTGTATTTTTGGGTGCTTTATTGGTGTTTTATGTAATCAATAAGCAAAGAGAAACATGTTTCAATCCAGCGCATCACCTGTTACTTTATGCATTCCCTCTTCCCCTTTTCCCTGCAAGTTGTTAGATTGGGTTTGAAGTAGGTTTTCAGGTGTTATTTGGTCCAACATAACATGTTGTTTTAACATGACTTATAGCCCTAGTTTGACATGACTTGTTGGATTGGTCCAACATTGCACTTTGATTGGAAAGGAAGTTGGCCTTCTCTGGAGATTCAACCTCACATGTGCAAGGTCCCACACTTGGAGGTTGTTTCCATGTTTCAAAAGATTACTTTGAGGTCATATGCCAAGTGAAGGTGCAAAATTTTGTGACAATTTTTGGCATGCCTGGTGGGACAAAGATTCAAAACAGCTTTTGGCACACCCAGTAAGACAGAAATTCAAAATAATTTTTGGCGCGCCTGATGGGATAAAGATTCAAATCAGATCAAGAACATCCACCAGTCATACCACAATTGTTGGCACACCCGACAGAACAAAGAATCAAATTTGTTTCAAGAATAGCCCCTGGTGGACTTGTTAGCGATCAAGATTGCGCCTATAGCGAGATGTGGAATCTAGCTATCATGTTGTAACATGTAAAGACTCTCAGGTATGTGGGTTTACCTATAATGAAAGCCAATCTCCAAGATTACAAGTTTGGTTCCTTATTGGTATTCACCTGAACAAAATGATTGCAAGGAAAAGGGTAAGAAGTATGCTTGAAACTAGAAGACTAAAACTAATGGGTGATGAGCCAAATGAATACCAATATGAAATGTAGCTGAAATTCCTCACAAATTTACCTCTTAAAGACACAAAATTGCTCACAACCTCAATTAGATACTACATGCAAAAGAGATTCTTATGACAAGACTGGGTATTTGACACCTTGAAAGGAAAACAATGATGCTTTCTCAATTTCTAGCATGCAAAAGGCAGATACAATCACAAAATTGCATATAAGTTACCCAAATATTGCATCTAACACTAAAAGAAGCTTTATAAAAATAAAGGAATTAACACAATATCTCACCAAATACCCATAGTCAACACTTCAATGCAACAAAATTGAGAAGGAAACATGTAATCGTTATTCAATAACACTGGAAAATCTGCTATAGATCATCAAACTGCTCAATACAATAACACCTCAATTTGCAAAGTGAAAAAAGAGGTAATAAGAATGAACCCCCAAAAAATAAATTGAAAATACATGATATAGCCCCAAACAAGAAAGGGTCAGATGCATGAGAAAATCCCTAAAAATAAGTGATCAAACTGCATGAAACTAAATGCTAACTGGGCCACAAACTCCTCCAAGTCACGTGTAACTGGTACCCAACTTAAATAAACTTCAAAACCATGCAAAATTTGTGGGGTCAGATGTAGATAGGTGTCCTCAAAAATAGAATTCAAAACTGGCAAACACTAGGAGTTAACTATTTGGAAAGTGCCCTCAATTGATCTGCAACTAGAAACAACTCCAAAATTGCCTCAAAATTGCTCGTAATGTCCTCATGAAGTGCTGGAGAAAATCAAAACTCCCTCTGGTGTCCATGCACATGCAAAAAAGTGAAAATGTCTCCATCCACTAGAAAAAGCACTCCAAGATCGAAAGTCAATCACATCCCTCCTTATAAGCACATGTGGGATATCTATATAGTCTTTGCATTTATATTATTTTAATAATCATCATATGATTTATAAAAATATCATATAATAATTATTAAATTATAATTTTATACTCCATGCAAAGAAAATATATATGCGTTATTTGTATATTTAAAATAAACAAAGTCAACCTTTACTTTATATTAATCTTCATCAAGTAAATCACTTGATAAATATTAAATATAAAAATAATAGAAAACACCCACTTTACCGCTAGGGTACAAAATTCTACATGACCCCGCAAGGTATTATGTTTGAAGACTTAGCAAAAATAAACATGGCCACAAAACCCTTTTGTCTTATGAGCCATGTTAGGGTTCTTCGAACCTTAAAGAATAACAAAGCAACTTTCATTTTTCACTTCGAACTTTTCTGGAAAGTTCCTCTGGGTGAGAGTCGTCAGTTGAGCTAGGGTTTACACTTGAAACTTGGAGAATATCACAAATATGAAGGTGTTTATGCCGCCACTTGAGATTAAGACTGGGATTTGCTGAAAATGGAGTTCTTTGTCAAAGGTCTTCATTATAGAATTCAAACTCTTACCGGTATGCTATTGAGCCATCATTATAAAATATTATGAGTCTGAGGGCTTGATCATATTTTTTCTTCAAGTTCTTTCATTTACAAGTCACGACCTTTCCTATATTCTTTGGTCAAAACCCTACACTAGTCAAAGAAACTTAGGTTTTCATCATTTAGTATATTGCTTCATGTAACTTGATTTGACCACTATATTGTTATGTTCTATTGAATCTGTGCATCTTAAGATAGAGGATTTTTTTTCTTTATTGAAGTGATAATGTCTTCAACTCTCAATAGTAGACTTCATTGTCTTTTCCCATTTTTTCATTTCAATCGCCTTGCTTCTAATATTGTGTTGATTGTTGTTCATTTAAATTAGTATTGAATAGGTTACATTGTGATCAAAATTGATACTTGTGGTCTAGAATTGAAATAATACCTTGGTCTGGTAGGCATTTACCTTGTGGAAACCTTCATGGCAAATCTTTATGACGTCTTGAATGATTACACTTATTTAGATTTTCTATAATTCAAAATCTCTTGGTTGTCGATTATAATGTCATTTGATCACTAATCTACCCTTGTTCTAATTTCTTTGAACATATATTCAGTGCTACATTCTTGATAACAGTATAATGCATATTAAGTAGTTGTATGTTTGTGATGATGTTGGGTTGTTATCTCATGTTCATGGCACCTTTGCTTGATGACTGAAACACATTGTTGTATACTTCAATAACCTCCATAATGATGACATTGTCATGATATATGCTTCACATATATTTTCCTTGAATGCACTAAGGTTGTTACTTTATGAATTGCATTACTGTCATTATGCCCCTGTTTTGTTTTCATGTATCACTAAACATTTTAGCATTTTTAGTGATTTGTTCTGAATCACTATCTAGCACTGCTTTCTTACAATTGTCAATCATTGACCTGCATAATCATCTTCATGTATATCTAATATGAAATTATTGTCCCAACAATATAGATGTGAAGAACATATTGTTACTTTTTCTTGACTTGGTACCTATAAAGGATACTTGTAGCTCTTATAATACAACTTTATGATCATTGTTGTCCATGCAGGTAATCATTGTTAAAATTGTTCTTTAGCTGATTTAATTCACACACAAATACTACCTGAACCTAATTTTGTTTTAATCATTGTACTTGATGACTGATCTTTATACAAGTGATGAACCCCTTTATTTTTGGTACCTCTGTCATATAGCATGATCTTGCATTAAAATTCCCTAACCACTATATGAATATATGTTATATTGTAGTTATGCTAAAAATAAACCTTACTGTTATTGGATACTCACTTGTCTATTCTATTCATGATCTACATTGTTGTATGATATATCATGTAACTAAATACAATGTTCTTGTCCCTAAATGACATGTTGGGTTGTCTTGATGTTCCATTTGTTGCTTATCACTATCTTTAACACTTTTATTGCCTCACTCTAGTTCATAATGACTGACACTTTAGCAATGATGAATGATTGTCCCTTTTTTGAACAACTCTATTTTATACCTCCATTGAACATCCTATTGAGAAGATGTGCATCACCTATAATAGTGACATCAATCCATTGTTACAAGTAATATATGTTTTCCTGATCTGACTCCAATGACCTTGAAGGTTATGCACACTGGGCTCAACCCTTTTAGGAGCCACATTTTACTCCACGTGCTATTTATCATGATTATAATGTACTTGTTTCCTACACATGAAGCAAACACATTAGTAGATAAATATATTGAAGTTTTGATCTGTTTCAATTGATTTCATTTATAAGTAGATGCATTCTATAAGTAGTCATTTTTTAGAGATAGATTATGGACCCTTCATTGCTTTGTCCTTAGACTGACACCATTTTTACCAACCCTTTCAAGTACCCTAAAGATACGGAACCACCTCTTGAAGTCAATTGATCCATGATGCTACCATAATCTGTCATTCCACTAGGCACTGATGGATCCTTGATCTTTCTTTAAGTATTGACTTTTGTGATTATGTAATTTCCTTTGTATCCTTTTAAGAGTTGTCACACGGCCTGTGTGGGTCATATATAATAAAAGAACTCAAAATTGCAAAGTATACTTATAATTTTCATGTGTAATCATACTTTCATATCAATTAAATATTTCTTTTAACATCATTTAATTCTTTTTGTTCAATGTTCTTTCCTTTTAGTTTTGCACTTAATAATGAAACCAAAAATGTACCTTAATAACAATTGAACATATAAAACCAACTCTGCCAATTTGATTTGTGAGAAAATTGGCAACATGACGAATAAAAAATCATCACTCACTAAGAATTTGGGTGTTATTCTTAGTGCTAACAACCTTTGGAGGCAGTTCCTTCACACAATTGTTGGGTGTTAACCCACTTTGCTTTTCCTTCCTGCCATGTGTCATCACTTTGTGATCCTGTGACCTTTCTCACTCCTAATCATTCTGATTGCGGGATCACAAGAAATGGTCAATTTTCATACTCAGCCCCCGAGTTGTTTCTCTCTCTTAGTCATTCCATTCGCAAGATAGTGAGAACGCACCACCCGATGGCCCAGGCTACTTTGAGATTTCAAAAATCGCCTTCCATCCCTTCCATTTTTGACAACCTTTATACTTAGCCATTTTCTCTTTCCTTCAAAAATCACACCTCCTTGCTACTACTTTTGAAATCCTTTATACTTAGTCTTTTTTCACTCTTTTGGAAATTGTACCTTTGGCCTTCCATCCCTGACAAGTCATCCATGGGCCCACAAAATTCTTCACGTTGACCTCCAGTTGACTGCCACTTAGCCACGCACCTGTCAGCCGCCTGCCAAAAGGTGCGTGCCCTTTTGGCACTTAACACTTGTGTGTCAGGAGATAAAACATTAAGTCTTTTCCCAACACAACCGATATGGGATATATGCCTTTTCATAATCCAATCAAAAACTCCAAACTTTTCCTTGGACTGGTCGCCTTCTATTGGATGTTCTGCCTCATTGCTTGCCTTGGAATGGATAGTACACTAGGATCAACCCTCATGGGATCCCATTTGATCCACATACTATTCAAAATGCTTTATCTGATTTGAAATACCATGATTTACCTATGGGAAGGAAAATTTGGTAACTATAATATAGTGAATAATATGAATGGGTGATAGATTAATGAATACACCTAATTAATGGAGGAAAATTAAAATTGGTAAGAGGAAATTTTGATGTGTCTATAATGGGCTACTCTGTGCCTTCATTATTTAGCTATGTCAAAACAACTGAGATGCTTGAGTTTCCTCCAAGAGTATATAGGATAAAATCTCTATCAAAATTAGGATTGACAAGAGTAGGGGTAGGTGAAATAGCTGATTTAATCTCTACAAAACTTGCTTTCCCCTCTTTGGTCCATCTAAACTCTATGTTCTTTTTTTAGCATACTTGTAAGAGGTTTTTAACCATGGTAGCAAGGTTAGGAATGAACCTTCTCACAAAGTTGATTCTTCCAAGGAAACTTTGCAACCCTTTTTTGTGCTTAGGAAGAGGAAGAGAAACAATTACACCCACTCTCTCTGAATCTATAGTCAATCTATCCTTCGATATAATGTGTCCTAAAAGTTTTCCTTGATCAATGAAAAACACACACTTACTTGGATTCAAAGATGCATCATATTCTCTGTATTTGATGAACACTTTCCTTAGACAGTCAAGATAGTTCGTTGCATGCTTTGAGTAAAAAATTATATCATTAAGGTATATTAACAAAAAACTTTCTAATACACCCTTAAAGTCCATCTCCATTGCATTTTTAAATGTGGCACCTAGATTAGTTAGTCTAAAATGTCAATAAGCATACGTACCCCATTTAGTGGTAAATTATGTTTTGTATTGATCTGATTGTTAAACTAAGACTTGATTGCAATCTAAGAAACCATCTAAGAAAGAAAACATGTTAGACCCACTAATTTGGACAATATTTGTTATATGGAATGAAGAGGGTGGTGGTCTTTAAGAGAATCTCTATCAAGGTCTCTAACGTCTACACATAGTATGATTTCTCCACCCTATTTCTTTATAGGAACAAGATTAGCCATCCAAGAAGAATGCTTGATAGAAAAATTAATGTTGGCCTCTATTAATTTGGATAACTCTTTTCTCATTAAAGTCTCAATCCTGGGATTTATTGGTCTTTGTTTTTGTCTCACTAGTTTTGCATCAACATTTAATTCTATAGTATGCTAAGATAAACTTGGGTCAAAATCCTTTGAATTCCTTACATAACTCAATAAAATTTCCTTTCAGTCTTAGAGTATACCTTTCCTAAGTTGAGAGTCTTTCCATCAACACTGGTGACAGGTCTGTAGCTATCTTTCTTTATAGCTAAGTTCTAATTTTTATTTCTTGTTTGATCATCAGAATTAAAGATGCCCTCGAAAGTGACTAATCCTTTGGGAAATTTGTTGGAATTGAGCTACATGATCTAATTCCCATATCAATTTTGTAGCATGGTCTAATTTTTAGTAGAGAACTCTACTTCATTTTGTAATAAATTAACAATATGCAAGTCAGAGTCAAAGACTTGCCAATTGATGCAATTATTTGGGACATCAAACCTCACAACCAATATAATTTGTTGTTCCTTTACATCTACAACATGCTTTGATATTTCGTAATGATCACCCACTGCTGCAAGTTTATCAACTTGCTTATTTTGACATCTTTGAACTCTAAATGTTAAAATCTTAGAAAACCTCAATGAGATCCCAGACTCTATGTTTATATGATTTGAGAAGGTTGTTCTTTGTAATATTCTGAATCCTAATTTGATGAACAACTAACTCGTTGTCTCCATAGGCTTGCAGAGCTCTAATTACTCTCCCTTGCGAAAGTCAATGACCTTGAACCAAGGCTTCATATTCAACCACATTGTTAGTGCAACTAAAATAAATTCTAAATGAACAATACTATTTCTCCAACTTTGGAGGAATAGGCATTACTCCAGCACCTGATCCATTTTTATTCCTTCAGCCATCAAAGAACATAGTCCATAGTCCATTAGTGTCTTTATGTTCTTTCATAATATTAGGGATAGGAGCATTCTCCTTGTGTATACAATAGGTTCCAAGACCTATCTCTTCATCTTCTTGTATTAGATCAAATTGAAGAGAATTAGCCCATTCATCCGAGAGATAATGAGGAACTTCTTCCAAGAGAGTAGTAGGTTCATGGATTATGCATTTATCACCCTTCTCATGGACTGTGTAATTCATATTTATGGGGCTAGGTGTGTAAGGCTCTATATGATTAAGAGCTAATGCCTCTATCTTTATGAAATCCTTTGTTCCATATCTAGTCCTAAAAATATGTAAGACCAATAAGATGCAATATAACCTCCTATTTGAGCAGTAAAATCTCTTGAGAGACAAAGAGCTAAATGCGTAGAAAAATCAATACCTGGTATATCTTGAATGATCATGTAACTTGGACATAGATACAAGGCTAATTTGACGTCCTTTAGTACCCCTATTATTTGGAAAAAAGTACCATCCAATTGGAAAACCCCTCTAGTCATAGGTTCATATTTAATACCTAAAAGATCAACAACCTTCTTTGGCATAACTGAGCTACATGCTCTTGAGTCTATCATGCAATTGTGAACTAGTTTATCTCCTATAATAAAAGAGATAAAAAGGGGAAGTATTGTATTTCTTACTTGTTTCTTCTTCTTTTGTAGGTTGCACAAGACTTGTCGTCTGATTTAATATCACACTTGTTGTTGATGGTTCCTCTTGAACATTCACAGTCTCTAGCTCTTCTTGTAGCGGTTCTAACTGAGATGGAATTTTGAGGAAATCCCACATAGGAACATTATCATTGGTCATATTCATCCGATCTACAATGTTGAGAGGAGTATATGATATCTTTATAGGAGTTTTAGCAATAATGGGGCCTGATTTTTGAATTGGGACCACTTGAGACTCTTTTGGTTTCCCGTTGTTGTGATGTGTATTTTCTGATTTTGTAATGGAGCAACAACATCACGTGGCATACTTGTAAATGAAGTATTTGTAATGGTTGTTGAAGTTGAAGCTTGAATTCATGAAGGAGGTAAAGCACTATCTAATTCTCTTCTCTTGCTTCTAGTGTTTTGAGCTATGTCATCATTTCTATCATGATTGACACCGTAAATCTATTTAATGTTGGGACTGGAAACTCACATTGGACTGATTTGTGTTGTCTTGATGTTGTTCGATCATCCTAAATGGTTAGAGCTTGAGAATAATTTGCTCCTTGACAAACACACTACTCAAAAGAAATTCTGCAAGTAGTACACCATTCTTGTACTTGAGAAAGATAATTTTGAGTAACAAGTGTCCTTACTGGATTTGTATTTTTATTTGTAGTGGCATCATTACCCATGAATATAGTTTGGTTCCATGTAATTTTCCCCTAATTTTGTGGCCTACTGAACGAATTGAAAGAATAACCTTGAGGCTCAGGCTGATAAGGCTTATTACTCTAAGTTTTTAATCTCTTTATAGTCACCATTTCATTCCCCATCTTCTATAATCCAAGATCTAAACCTTGTATCTTTTGCATCACACTTTTCATCATAGTTTCAAGTTTACTATTTGGCTATGTTGAACTTGATGGGGCAATAATAAGAGGATGACTTATAGTTGCAGTAGGAATAGGAGACATTGTAGGTTGATGTGTACGAATATCAGGAAAAAGAGGCATTGGGGGCCTTGGAGCTAACCTCCAACATAGAATTAGATAGTTTTCGACCTTTATGGCAATATCATATGCAGCTGGCAAGGTATCTCTGCCCATTGTCTGTAAGGTAGTAGAAATATCACTGTTGAAGGCTCTGAGATAATACAAGAATGCATTACCAGGGGTAGGCTTCACTAAAGTAGGTATTATGTCCCATATTTTTTGAAATCTATAATTAAAATCAGTCATAAATTTGTGAGGTGCTCTTTTGATTGTAGTTGGATTCTCCAAAAGCGATAGGTGCACTTTTATCTTCAAAATGCTTGCATAACCTTTCACCTAACTCATCCCAACTATGAATAGAATTATGAGGAAATCTTCTATATGATTGTAAGGATTATCCTTTTAATGATGAAGCTAGAAGCCTAACAACAACATTATCTTCAGTAACACCATGTATATTATAGACATTTGAAACTTCCTGAATGTGTTCTATTCGAGAAATAGAGGTTTTACCGGTAAAGTATAGTAAAATATTAAGTGTAGCTACTAGTATGTCATTCCTTTGAGCCAAAACAAGAGGGAGACCACCATTAAAGGTTGTAAAAATCTTATTTCTAGGAACAACCACATGGAATAATGATCTATTTAATTGAGTTGATGGTATCCTAGGTTGTGTTCTTATCACAAGAGGGGTAGAAAGGGATCTAGCTGATATAGGTGTTTTTTTTGAACCCCTAATTTTTGATAAATAAATTTTATTTTTCCTTCTTATAGAACTTGAAAATGAGAGTTGAACAAACTAGAAATTACCTCTAAAAGATACCCTTGTTTGTATCACATGCCTGAATATAGAAAATCTGGTTTGAGAACCAAAAATGTAGAGTTAGAGTTGCCAAATGCATGAAGTGAGCCTCTGAAGGTTGAGCTGCTAAGAGTAACACTAATTTCCTAACATGAATGTTGAAGTCCTTTATTTGACACCATCCAACCAATAGGTATTCCTAAACAACTTAAAATTTCATCCCACTAGGCATGCCAAAAATTGTTAACACAAAATTTTGCACCCTTGTTTAGGTGATGGTTAATGACCTAAATGACCTCATGAAACATAGAAACAATCTCTCAATGTGGGGATTTATTAATAAGATTGAGTCTCTGGAGAAGGTCAACTTCCTTTACAATCAGGGTGCATCTAACAACTATTGCTTTGAGGGAAGGGTTGAAGGATAACTTGAATCGAAATAGGGTGATACACTAGATTGAATGTTTTGATTTCCTCCTACCTGAGACTACACTTGAATTCAATGACATTATAAAACTACACTAATCAAGTACTTATCAAAGAACTCACTAATACACATGTTAATTAAACTGGCATCACCTTCTTCAAAAATTGCTTATCGAGAAAACTGGGTCGTCGAAGAACCCTTGGAGACCACTTATCACTTGTTCAAAAAATATCGATGAGACCATAGACAAGCACCTCTGATGAATACCTATGTTCTTATTCAAGCCTCGTAACCCACCATTGGTTTCAGGATATCTCCAAATTTCCACCTCTCACTCCTTGTATAAATACTAAAAACTGATATTAGTTTCAGAAGTGTCATCAAAACCCGAAGCTAGTTTCAGAACCACATGAAAAACCTGAACATGGTGAAAAAATGACTAAGCCAAGAAGGAAAATAAGAACCTGGAAGAGTTATGAAAATCTTATTTAGTTTTGTAACAAGTGTCAGGATTTGATACTAGTTTTCAAATAGTCCTTCAAACCTAAAAGAAAAAAGACTATCATTTTTTTCTCTTTTCTCGTGTTTCGACAAAATAATGAGGCAGCTCCACTAGAAGACATCATCATCAAAACTCTTGTCAACATCATTGTTGAACCTATCCATGAGCTAGCCTCCATCATCAAAACTCACTCCTATGGAAACCATAAGGGTAGCATCAACATCAGAAAGCACACAATCACCATCTCTAATCACCGATGAATAAAGAATCGACCAGAGTTACACTGATGAACCTCATCGACGTAGCTCAAAAAATCAAACCACATATTTTTTGTTTTTGATAGTGTAACCTACACTAATGGAAGCCATCAGAAAGACCTCGACTAGCTACACTGATAACAACATCCTTAGTTCAATGAAACATTCTATTTATGATTTTGGGTTAGCATCAATAAGTGCATGTCAAAAACATCAATTTCTTCCCTTTTAGAACACTGTAAGTTCAGATCGGCGTAACATAAAGAATGTTATACCAATAACCCTGATCAAAAGTTTCTTTTCTAATTTGGCTCTATATATTGGTTCAAATTGAATAACCTCATCATAGTATGATCTGAATATTTGATGGGGAAAAAATGGTCAACAATTACTTTACTGAAGGTACCAATTGGATCAAAATCCCCCCTCTTTATTGGCAATTCATCTAAAGGGCACTCGTCCCAGGGTGATCCCACAAAATCGTGTCCCACTTTTTGGCCAACTTTGACACTGAAATGAACATTCTGAAAAAAAACTTCGCTTTTGAACATCAATTGTCATTAAACCATTAAGAATTTGAAGATGATGTAAACTAGTGACTTTTATCATTTTGTTTCTAGTTTATAAATATATATATTTTTTAAAATGGAATTTATTTGTATCCATTTTTCCTTCTCCTTCAAAAATTATTTTTGTGAAAAATCAGGATTTTTCAGGAGTGACGCTCACTTTGATCAACACAACTTTTTTTTATAAAATTGATAAGAACGTAATTATTTTGAATTTAGGTTTGTAACACAAATATCTAGGGAATACATTTGGTTTCATTCAATTTGGTTGAATATTTAATAGTTTATTGAGTTATGAAGTGACATTAATTATAATTTGGACATAGGTTCACTTTGATCGCTCTAACTCTATCTCTATACATTGAAATTAATTTATTCATTTTTTGATAGAAAGCTAACATAAAAACCTATTTCCTACATATTTTTCATATTTTTTCCCTAATTTACTATTTTTCCAGAAGCGTCGAACAGAGAAGTCGCTAAATGGTCAGACAACCTATGTTTAGTAAAACTTAAAAACAAAAGTCTTAATAAACTCAATATATATATAACTCATAATAATTGGAAAGCTTTCTCGGAGTACTATCATCCTATATTTGGGTTTTTCACATGAATTTATTTTATCCAACAAAAAGTTAATGTCAAAGTGATTTTTTGTCAGCATTTTGATGGGTTGAAAGGAGACTCGATTATAGGTGTGAGTGAGGAGTAGAGGGATTATACCAAAGGGATTTTGATCCAAGAGGCTTTTATCTAGCCATTTTGAATTTACTCCTTCAAATGGGACCT